>CM040242.1:127544498-127944498 GCA_022545495.1 Chrysanthemum lavandulifolium | reverse complement strand
GGCGGTTTGATATCTTGCTATGTAATTTTGATCGGCATTACTTTTCTTTGATTCGTTCAGAACTCGGTGTGAATCATGAAGTTTTATCGTTTAGCATTCTCGTATATCTCAGCTTTTCTTTTTGGATCGACGGTAATGAGTCATGAGGAACCGTTTTATGCTAGTTAGTGGCCTCCTTCCATTATGGAATGGTAAGTTGATTTGATGCATTATATGCTGCTTGTATATGAATCTGGTCTGTTATAGTATGTTAATTGTTATCCGTATGTTATCTGTATGTGATATGTTTTGTTGTGATTTTGGTTATGTGGGTTGCCATGAACCGGGACAGAATATGATGACAATAAGAACTTGTTATATGATGCAAGTATTATGACGCCTGATCAACGTGATAATACCGAGATCATATAATTTGAACTTATTGAAATTATATGACGTCTGGGGAAATGCCTGTGGTTGATGCGTGAATGGACTTTGACTTGTATCAGTTATTTGGCACTCCTCATGTTCGTTTGAAATTTTGTACCTAATTGTGAGATTTTCGTCGATATCTGTTACGTATAAGTTTTGTACGCTTGGAATCCGAAATAGTTATGATTTGTGTAAACTATGGATTGCTATGGTTGCTCTAAATGTGTACGTCTCCATGTACCCTTATTGTGGTCATAGGATTTTCGTGAAGTATTTGAAGAACATTAGATCCTTTTAGTTTGATTATCTGCGACTAGTGAGATCGTTAGGATTAATTTTGTCTATGTATATGTTTGTTCTCCTCATTAGATATCTGAATAAGTTAGAGCGTGTTGTTTAAATTTTTGGCATCTCATCTGTTATCTGCCATTACTTTGATAAGTATATGATTATCTGTTATAAGTATTTGACTGTTGAATTGATTTCTGAAAAGTATAAGTATGAATGTTCGACAAGAACTGTTTGTTCTAAAATAAGTTTCGCTTGCTCTATTCCTTGAAATTCGAATTCGATTCGTTTTACGCTCGTTCCGTCTTGTTCAATTTCGAGGACGAAAATTTCTTTTTAGAAGGGGAGAGTTGTAAAACCCTAAAATCATAAATGCGTTTAATGACTATAATACCCCTAAACCTATAATCCGTAAAATAAAAAAGATGTGTTCGTAAATTTCGTTGGACATTTAACTGTGATGGTCACATTGGAAATAAAAACTACATTTAAATGACAATTATAAATATAACACATTAAAACATTTCATGGACCTCACTTAATAACTATGCTAGGTAATTTAAATAAATGTACAAAGGTTAATATGGTAAGTAAATTAGAGATGTGATTTGGTCTTGGTGATTCCTTTTGTTCGGCCTAATCCCAACGCTCAAGATCCCCCATAATTTTGCCAAATATAACTCATCCATATCACATTAAAGCCCATATATCTCTCCCAATATAACATCACAAAAACCCTAGCATCTCCTCAAATAAAGAATACGGCAAAAACTCATAAGTCCTCCCTCTCCATCTTCCTTTCTGTCGACATCACGAACAGCCCAAGGAGAAGGTTTTGAAGGCTCTGGTAAGGTTGCTGAAGTCGTGTGTTTTTAGTTCGAAGGTTGTCATGGTTTTTGGTTGTGAGTATATTGCTGCTGCTGTCGTGTTTCCTAGGGCTTAAGGTGTTGGATTCACTTGCTTTTAACCATTGTCTTCCTCTCCTTTTCACTCGCTACAAGGTACCATTGTGTCTCGCCTTGTTTTCTGGTTACAATTCGGTGTGTATTGTGCACATCATACGCATGTCTTAATTCATATATATCGTGTCTCGGTTAATGTTAATACAAGCTAAGATATACCTAATAATTGCTACACAAAAGCATGAGATAAACCCTACCTATGTCGACTATAAATCTGATGTTGGTTGTGAATCTGGTCGTGTTTTTCTAGTTTGGTCGAGGGTTTCTTCCAGCCTTTACACGCATTTTTTTGACTCCTAAGAATTATGTTATAACATGTCTTTAAACCTATGTCGTATAACCTGATTAAGAGCCTTGTGTATGTCGAGTGGAACCTTGTAAAATCTGATTTTTGGTTAAGCTTCTGGTCGTGTAATTGGAGTCCCTATGCGCGCCATGTCAAACCTAAAACGTGTTCTATTTAATGTTTAACGTAAGCTAAGACTTACTAAATATTTATCACACAAAGTTCATGACCTAAAACCTTATTATGTATGTCGACTTGTAATGCGAATCGGTCCTTGTGTCATTTTGAACTGGTCGTGGGATTGATAGCCTTTTGTGCACTTTTAAGCCTATAACCATGTCATATATATGTTATATCAAGGGGTTTGTAACCTAAAATAATGGGACTATAAAAGCATGATTATAACCGTTGATTAAGCGTATAATGAGCTAGTATTAAGTGTGTTGTAAACAAGCGTAAGTTATGATTTTATGTAAGAAACTAAGTGTCATGAATTAAAAGTATTGTATGCATGGTCTCATTAAGTTGTATTCGAACAATGTTACATGTGAGTCTTGGTCAATCACGTAAGGTATAGAAGTTTGTGTAAACTGTTTTGAAAGAGAATCTTAAAATCATTCTTGACATTTATAAACCCTATACTTTGAATGATGATCATATGAGTCCTCAAATAAGATAATTGTCATATTAAACCCTTAAGTTTACCATTTATCATTTGTAATCCATAAGTTTGGCTAATTAATGGTTAAGATTCTAAAATGTTGGAATTTCGTCCGTCACTAAAAATGAGAATATCCTGATAACTCCAAGAATATTAATGAGATTAATCCGTTATAACTTTAATGATGCTAATAAGTATTAAATAAATCATAATCCGTGTAGATTCGTTGAAGGAGACGCGACGTTATATCTTTGTGTTCATTCATTCGTTTGCTTTCCTTTCATCGGCTTTAAGGTACAGATATTCTGACCTTTTTAGTAAAGGTTTTCTCATGATCTCCTTTTCTTGTCATTCCCTTATGCTTATTAGGATTCCCTATGCCATTGCTATGATTCCCTCTGCTTATGTGAATCTCGTTTGTCGAACTTCTTTTGTTGAACCTTGCTATGTTTGAGTATGAATTTCGATTATGAACTTCTAATTATGAACATCCGATTATGAACCTCTCGATTATGAACGTATGATATGTGATCGTGATATGAACCTTTGATTTACGAACATTTGATATGAACCCTTTCGATTTGTTTGATCCGTTGCTTATCGAAAGCTCATTTATTGAACCATGAAACATCCGATTTGAACTTATGATATGAAAACTCGATTTGTAAATCTGTTTGACCTTTATGATGAATTATGATCGTGTCATTTATGACAACTGTTTGACTGAATTAGTTTGATACCCGAGCCACTATTTCACTAGTCATGGGGTTCCATGTCCGTGTCGTTGATGCACCTCGACATGAATCTAGGGCGAGAGTGATGTTACGCCACGTCCCTTTCCGTTATCTCGCTTATTGATAGTATGGCCACTATCCGTCTGTTGGGGCATATGGATGCATCCTAGATCCGATCTCGTTATCCGATATGATTTGTCCGGTGAATGATGTCGTGTGCAATACGCGTCTTCACAAAATTCTGGGAGCTAGCTACTCCAAATTATTTTCTGATATTAATTCCCAATAAGTATGATGTTCCGATATGATATGTTCTGGGCTCGTGGTAGTTAACTAAATCCTTATCTGTTATTACTATGTTAAGTATTCTGGTTATGATTCGGTACGTTCAAGTGTTTATAATTATGTGTTAGGCTTATTATATGTTATTACATGTGTTTATGCTTTTGTATGATTATGTGACTACAGTCTATTATGCTAGGAAATGATAATGTGTTTGAATATGATTCGTATGTTATCATCTGATGTTATGCTAATTTATCGTTATGTGAATTCGTTGATCTGTGAGATGAATGTACGAGTGTGAAAGTAAGTATCCTGAAAGTTTAGTAAGTATGATTGTTCAGTTAATCTGGCGAACTTTGCCTATACGTTAGGGTATCTATCTGCTTATGTTTGATCTGCTATGTTTAAACTCTGCTGATGTTAAGATTTGATCTGGAAACTGATTTAGCGTGTGATATCTGTTCTGATAATTGCTAATGGCTATGCTATGTTTTGTTTGGTTTAATTAGTTATAGTTTGTCTACTGTGTTCTTTATCTGTATGTGTGACTGCCATGATTTGACTGTTATTTCTGCTGCTACATTATTGAATTAAGTATGTTAAATGAAGATTAATTGACTTGTATGAATGCCATGTTTACTTTCTAGAAATTGTTTCCGTTAGCCTTTAGATTTTTCGTTTGGTTTATATGTAATCTATTTTCTTGATATGTTAAGTGTCTGGTTATTCTGATGTGTTTGCGTTGGTGTCATTAATGTGCTATGAGGCGATTTTAACTGATATGTGTTCTTCTGGATTTTTGTATAATTGTGCTTCCGCAGAATCCTCAATGATTCAGTATTCTCATTCCATTGTGATGTCGTTATTTGTATATTTGTTTTGTTTAGCTTTTGTTTCATTATATCTGTTCACTGGGCTTTGTAAGCTCAGCCGCATTTTCTTTTCCTGCGGTAGGTATTAAGCATTCAAGATGAGCTTATGGGATAGCTGATCTGGGTTGAGAGTAGAGACAAGAGCAAGATTTGAAAATAGGGATCTTAGATTTATTTTGAATATTAAGTTATTTATATTATCTTTTGTAAGTTTTGTAAAGGTTTCCGTTTTTGTATAACACTTTAAGTTCTGATATGAAACCGTATTGTGATATCTTTACCCTTGTCGGGTTGGGGTGTTACACTTCTCATAAGATATGATGTAAGTGGATATCTACTATCTGCTAGCATGTGAATCATAGTCCCATCTTCTAACTCTAGAACATGTACTCAGATTCTTCAAAAAATCTCTAGTGATAATCTCCCAAGCTTCTTGGTTCTTCCAAATCTCAAGAAGTGCTTTGTTCTTGATTTCCCAAATAGTTGTGAGATCTCCAAGCAAGACTAAACCAACTCCTTCGATGTATCATGTTCAAAATAATCTCGCACCAAATGATATAAATGAAACAAATCCACCCTATCTATTATGTGCAATAGATCCCATAACATGTTGAATGTTCTAAAGCTTTCATCATCTCTGTGAAACATCATATAACTTCCATCCTTTGACTCTACAACTTCAAAAGTGGTTATTGGAGATTTATTCATCTTCATTTCATCATCATCTTTAGAATACTCAAATTCTACTATTCTTAAGTAATTCCTTAGTTCATCATCAGTATCAGACCTTAACTCAACTTTCTTTAATGGTTGTGTGTCTTCACCTCGATTGCTCTTTTTCTTTTAAGCTTTCTTTTCTTTTATCTTCTTTACGAGCAAAGACCTCTTTATAATCTTTGATACTATCAACCTTTTTCGATAATCTTCTAACAACGACTTTATACAAACCTTTCATCTCAACATAATTTAACTTATTCAATCCAATATACCCTTGACCTTTCAAATATGCCATCATTGCATTCCTTTGTTTTGCAAGATTTGGTCTTCTTGGTAGAGCGAGAAGCAGAATAGGTGACATCAATGGTGCAATGACTTCAACATTTAATTCTTCTTGTAGTTTCCTAGTTGCTTCTTCATTCATAGCCTCTTCATTAACAACTTGACATTTAATTCTTCTGTATCTTTCTAGTCGCTTCCTCATTCATAGCAACAAGCGACCCTTATCGTGCTAAAGTAAGTTTCTTTTCTTCTTTGTCTCTACCAATTTACCTTTTCCTTTATCCTTAGGATCTATAGTAGATTGAGAAGCTTTTGGTTGTTCTTCTTGTACTCTCGGAATACTAACACCCTTGGCTTTGATAAATCATGCAAAATCTTAGCAATGGTTTCATCATCACTTGCGGTATGTATAGGTTTGGGTGTTTGACTTCCTTTTACGGTATGACAGTTGAAAGACCGACTTCTTCTTCAATTAAAACAATTGAAGGACCGACTTCTTCTTCAAAATCTAACAACCTTGGAGTAATCAATTCTTGCAGTAGGTTTCATGAAAAGCGATGCTTTGATCGCCAGCACCTTGATCATCATTACTTTGAACTTTAGTCCTTTCTTCACGAGTACTTTCAATGTTGACTTGTTCTTTAATACCTTGAGGTTGAACATCGTACCTTGAGGTTCAAACATCTTCTTCAAGATACATGATGGAGCATCTTCATTCAAATTCTTATCTTCCAATGTCCTCCCAATTGGAATGAAGATTGCTTTTGAACCTTTTGCTTTTGGTCTTCTTAAAGCTGCGTTGTCGCTTCTTTTAGCTTTGACCCATAATGTGATGTTTAACCAAGGGCCAAACAGAACTCTTGAACTTTCTAAACTTGATTTGCAACTTGGCTATACATGCGACTTGCGCCTCGGTAGTTTTCTTCAATCGACCAATTCTTGTGTTAAAACATAATTATCCAACACCAAACCTTGAGGGGTATAGTGGCTGGATCTTCCTCAGAAGATGATGAGAAAATAGGAACATCTTGTCCTTGTGATGCCATAGGAGGAGTAGTATGGTGGGATGAGGTGGGAGAAACTTCAGTACCTTCATTAACATCAGGATCCTGTGAAGCAATACCTTGTGTTGAAGTTTCTTGAGATGCAGCACTTTGAGAAGCAGTACCGTCAGAAGCAGTACCTTCTCTGTCATCACTAGCTCCAGCCTTATCTCTAATAGCTTGAACAATCTCCATCATTGAAGTAGTCAATGAAGTGTCCCTGCCATGAATAAATCACTTTTCCTTGACATAAAGTGAAGATCTTGGTTGGTTGCACCACAACGTGTAGTAGATCGATGGCTTAGGTACATCAACAAGTTGTTTGTTCAGAACACTTGAATAAACCTTGGATGCATCAACCATTTTGAACCATGAGAGTGTGAGAGCATTCCATCTAGGATCGACCTTGAAAAGTTGAAAATTCAATGCGTAGCTAATCCCACTATAGCAGATGCTATGTTAGACCCAAATTGCTCCCATGATGTACTTTTAGCACTAATACAATGAAGTAGTACATGAACTAAATACTTCCATTGAGGACAAAATAAGGGTTTCTTGAATGTTTGTTCAGTTAAGGACCCTTCATAGCCAATGTTGTTGAATGTATCCCAAATCAGTTGCTTATCAAAACAAACAGCCCCTTCTGCATCATCAAACAATAAGTCGTCACGTATAGAGGCTTCAGTAACCTTCACAGTTCTCCCAAAGAATCGTTGCTTGAATATCTGAATCATCATTCTCCATATGAACCCTAGCAGATGCCCAAAATTGTTGAATCCATGGCTCAATGATATCTGGTTCCACGAAAAGTGCATAACTAATCGGCGACCCAGTGAGAAAATCAATGATATCATGAAAGATAACATTAGCTTCAGTCTTTTCTAAATTCGCCACCATGTTGTGTTTTGAAACTGTATTACGATTTGCCATTTGTGATATGTGTTCACAGAAAGTGATATAGCGAATAATATGGGTGAAAGAGAGAGAGATATGGAAAAGATTATAAGTGATCAATATGAGAGGGAAATTCAGAGAGTAGTTATTTATAGGTGAGATTTAAAAATCACATCCCTTAATAACAAAGTTACCGTTAGTAGTAGTTACCCCTCAATATTACCATTGGAACAATACTTTGATACCACACCTGTGCAGTACTTCCAAAAAGCAGTACTTTCCAATCAATACTTTCATAATACCAAAAGCAAGACTTTCCCATTCTCCTCTTTTCAATAGCAAATACAACAAATAAACATGAATATCCTCCCCTCAAACAATGCATAAGACTATACTTACACTAAATAGTCCTCCCCTCAAATGTAGCGTACTAATACCAATCTGACAGAATCTATTTGTCTTCTGTCATGCCTCCAGAACAACCACTATCAACAATAAAATGATCTTTAAGCTCTTCTTCTGGGTTGCCCTGTCTAATAGGATGAAAGAGTTAGTTGCTTTGAGGAACCCAAGCCATTACTGACTTGTGTTCCCCTTGGAGTGACATACTTACATTTTGTAAGTATGTAGTCTCCTTGTGTTTTAAAGCACGATCCAAGATTATCTTTTGATTCAAAACTTGTGGTTTTTCAACAAAACTTTCTTTTCAACTAAAATATCCTTTTCTTTTACCACAAAATCATCTTTATCAAAAATCTACATTTCACGGTACTTGTTGAAAGTCTTGTTTGTTCATCATCGATACTTTCCTTCTTTACCCATTTAGTTTTAACATCCGTGTAGAGTCCCTTGATCTAGCTACTCACTGGAGTTGAAACGCCTTCTAGATTGATAGTAATTAGATCCCCTAGGGCTCCTATTCCAAGAGGTGGTCGGTGGCGAGCAAGACTTTGAGAAAGTATCGTATTTTGCTTATGAGACTTGGAAAGTGTTTGAAGGTACTGTGAGGTTTTCAAAAGGTCTTCTCGGTGAGGGTGCTGTAGTCCGGTGAGAAGTTTCTATGGTTAACCCTATTTGAATGGTTCCAAGTGGTCTACTCTCTCTTGGTTTTTGGTTGACAGTGCATTCTTAGGGAACTTACTTAGGTATTCGAGATGTAAGTCATAGTCCTTAATCAAATGATCGGGACTAAAACAAACAAAACAGAGTTTTGTTACGTAATCCCAAAATTCATTCTTCTATGTGTATTACCAAACCTATCCCGATTTCTAGGTGAATGATTAAAATTGTTTTGACCAAAATTATCCCAAAAGGTTTAGTATGATTGTGAAAAGGTTTTCTTAAAGGTGCTCTTTGAAGGTGTAGCAAGCTTTGAGGTGTAGCAATACTTTGAGGTGAAAGTACTTCTTGACTTTTAGCATCATCTACCTTAGGTGTCTCAACTGTTTCCTATTGGGTTTCAGACCTAGATTGACCAATAAGCTTCTTTCTAAATTCTAGGTTGTCTACACCAAAACGAGAAACATCAGGTCTTATGGGTTGATGACTACGAGTGGGATGTGGGACAACATGATAACCCTTGTCATTCTTATATTCTGGAGGTGTTTCACTAAATGATTCCTCATTACTAGATGTGTCTACATAATTAATCAGTTCATCATCACTAGTGGTTATATCCTCTAAATCAAGGTCATCCTTATCACTAGATTGGTTTTCTTCTACACTACTGAAATCCATACCAAAACCTAAGCCAGTTCTAATGTAAGCTCTTCTATATTTTTGAACATAAGTAACATGAGAAAGACCAGATTCTTTCCAGGCATCAAACTTTGCTAACAAATCATCTCTCTCCTTAGTCGGTTTCTCAATTTGAAATCTTACAATTTAACTTCCATTCACTTAATTTTAGCGATAATCACGTTGTTCATACTTTTCTCGCCCAAGCCATTTCATTATTTTCATGTGTTATAATTTTGGCTTCCATAGACTCTAAGGTTATTTGATAACCTGCTACCTCAGACCTAGCTTTTATACAATTATCTCTTTCAATCACATAACTATTAAGGACTTTTTGATAAAAGTCATGACAGTTTGAGCATACCTCAGATATAGGAGATGAGCTTGGTGAAGTAGCCATCATAGCAAGTAAAACAGGATCATCTTCACTCTCCATGCTCCAGTCAAAGCTTCCAAAACCATCTTTAGACTCCATAGCAAGATGTCCGGGTTCCTCATCGAAAGGCGTGCTCGGTCAAACTCTTCCACGAATCCTCCACGGCTACCATACGAGTGGTTCTTGGTTCATCATCAAACTCAAGCCTCGGTCAACCTCGATAAATTCTCTTGAGCAACCAAAGCTTTTGTTTACGTAATAGGAATTTCTTTCAACTCTAGCTTTGGTTTCTCGGTCATCTGTTTGCTTGATATTTAGCAAACCTACATTCCCTTGCAAAATGTCCGGTCTTTTGACAATTGAAGCATTCAATCTTGGATATGTCAAAAGTGATTCCTGTTTTGGCTTGAAGTCAATGCCTCTTCTGTCTTCTTCATAAACTTCTTTATCCTTGCGTTGATCATAGCAACTTGCACACGATATCAATTTCTTCAAGAGCATCCTCTTCAATCTGTGAGAGATCTTCTTCATAAGTGACGGTAGAAGCTTCTTGTGCAAAGAAGGAGCATACAACTTCATCCGAGTGGATGGTTGGTAGGGCTTCTTTGAGCGGTGGGGTAGAATAGGAAACATGCTTTGAGCAACGAAGCTTTGAGTAGGAGAAGCGATAATTTTGGTGGAAATCGCCCTCTTTTCGGATGATAAAAGGCTATACTATGAGACTTTGAACTAGTTTGGCCATTCATCTCATGCTCATACACCTTCGATGATTGTAGAGATCATCAAAGTCCATAACATCCAAACCAGTTGTCCTCGATCATTGTAGCAATCACATGCCATGTCGATGGCGGACTCTTAAGAACTTGAGATTAGCATCTTCAATCGAAACCTCGCTTTGTATAGCTCCAACATCTTTGAGAAGGTTTTGGAATCATCATAAGCGACATCAAGGTTTTCTTTCTCCAACGATGAATGTTTCAAGCTGCGCTTAAACATTTGTGCATCTTTTGGAAGCATCATTACCTCCAAACCTTGTCTTGAGAGCAGCCCATAGTTGCTTTGCATCTTTAGCATCATGGAACTTGAGAAGATGACCATCGGAATGGCGACAAGAGAATGTTGAGTGCCTTCTCTTGATTCCTTAATGTTCGCTTGGTAAACCGCCTTAGGTGCTTTGGGTTGTCCAGAATGTCAATAGGTTGAACGACTTCATTACCATTGACAATTACATTCCACAGTTCATGGTTTGTAATTGCAATGTCTTGCCTCATCTTCATGCTCCATAGGTCGATTCTCCTTCTTAATGTGGTATCCCGGTGAGGTGATGGAAGGTGGTGGAGCGACATCGATCGACATCTTTAGGTTTTAGGGTTTCTTCTTAGTCGAGTTTCCACACAAGCTCGATACCACTTGTTGGATCGATGTACTCTAACCAAACTAACTTAAATAGCTTGTTAAGATTTAATAACCTCGGATAAATCCTAAGTTATTAACAATGAAACACCGAATAATCTTTACTAAGTACTGAATTTACTTAACAAATCTAAGAAGAATATAACTTTAACTTTTATTAATAACTCTAAATTTGCTTGTTATTGTGACAACTCGCAATTTTAGGTCATTTCTCAAATTTACTATTCATCCTTGAATTTACTATTCACGGTTACTATTCAAAATTTTACTATTCACCGTTTTCAAGTCGAGTAATATTCTGAGAACGTATTTCAAAATTTACTATTCATGAAACACTATTCATTCCGGAGAAAATCACTATTCAAGTTTCACTATTTCATCGTTTATCGTAAACTAGGTTTACGAGTATCAAATTCGCGTAACCTTAATGGTTTAGCTACGAATTCATGAACAATCATCAAGGACATTTCATATAGACTAGGTTTAGTCTACATATCATTAGCATCATTATCATCATATTAGTTCATGCATGGTTTTGCATTTTTCATTAAACGTATAATTTTTATTAAATAAACGCTATCGCGTAATTAATTATTTTCAACATTTGATCCGATACTTCCAAAAATTATCCCGATATATTTTTCTACTTATAATAAGATTATAAAAATAGTATTATGAGTTTACCCAGTGTTTTAAATTTATTTTGTATATAAATTGTTATATTTATATAATTACGACGGTTTTCTTAAAAACTACACGATAATTATTATTTCACTCAAATTTTGCAAGAAATGTATTTTATAATTTTATGACTTCAATATATTTTATTTTGACTGTTAAAATTTATTTTAGTTAACGCTACCCTAAATGCTCAAATATTTACACAAGTTACCATCTATCCTTAAATAATTACACATTTACTAATACACTTATACATTTAATTATCTAAAATACAATACTTTTATTAATTTTGGGTGAGGTTGTCGACATAAATGATGACACACTCAATTTGAGTAGCAAATATCTACTAGATACAATAAGAGTTACTTATTTTACTATATCCTAATACTAACTCATAGTACATAGCATCTAAAGGTGAAAATCAAAACCATTCTTTCTTTCTTCACCCCTAAGAACCGGCCATTGGAAGATAGAAGCAAAGAAGCCAAATATTTTTCAAGACAAGTTTATTCATCAACCTTAGTATACTCTTAGTTAAGGTTTTGAAATAAAAACCTAGGGTGTTAGGATTAACCTTGTTCATCTAACCTCATCAAGTTACTAGTAAGCATCTCATGTTCATATTCATCTTTCATATTTATATTATGTTCATTTCATCATATTTAAGAAAAACATGCAAGTCATATTGATGTTTATACCACTTTTTATTGTTTTTAAGTGTTATATATATAATTATCATCCTATAATTACTCCTTGAAATATATCACTTTTGGTGATGTCTAGGAACCCATGACACCCTAAGAAGGTGTATGGTAGGATTAGAATAGCTTCGGAGTTGTTTTGAATTGGTTGGAATAAGTTTGGCGCGAGAAAAACTCATTTCGACAAATTTACTTAAGGGTCTGTCCATATTTTCGAAATCTGGAATTTTCGACAGTAGATAAAAATATTTGGCCTAGATATTTAGAAAATATACTTTAAAACGAAAACGTGGCCGCTTGAACGGGTTAAAACGGAGTTATAACGAAGAAGATATGAATTTTTCAAGTTTGACGACGAAAAGTGTAAAAACCAGAAAATTCAGCATGTTACGTCTACTTTGTACGAGTCAAAAATGAGGCTTAGGCGTTATGAAATGTGTCGACTTATCAAAAATATATTAGTACACTTTGATACGAAGCTAAGGATATATAAAAGCGAGAAAACGGATTTGTAACGATTAAATTACGCGTTTACATAAAGTTGCCGTAACTATATTATATAAGAAAACTAATATATTTCTATTAGACAAATATTACGCCACGAAGGACCATGTTGAGGGTCGTTTTAACATGGATATAGTACTTTTATAACATGATGTCTTCTTGTAAAAGTAAGTTCGCCTAGCCTATTTTCCAAAATGTCCGACCGTTCGTCAAGCGGAGTTGTAAAGAATAAAATACGGTCACTTAAACTTTGCCGAAAACCACCCTTAAACAATATTTTGGACACAAGTACCATACTTTACCGATATTTTTCTCCATGATCGAGACCTCTAGGATGAAAACTTAAATGCTAAAACTTCGAGATAATGATACAAGCTTCCCAAAACCGTTGAGTTTGTTTCCTAACACTCGACGTGCACCATTTTACGACTAGCTTTTCGAGGCTATTTAGTCACTTTCATGAATTTTTCAAATGACATTATTTAACGACGAAAAATTATAATTTCATAATAAATCATTAAATAACAATTGTAGGATGTCATTTCAACATAAATACTTGTAAAGTAATTTAAAAATGGTCAAGACATTATGAGATTATTTTTTGACGATAAGTATTATTTTCAAAAATTCACAAGTGGTATAGATATCATACGAATTGCATGCATAACATTACATCATGACTTATTATATATCATATCATTCATAATAGGTCATGATTAGAGATTGCGCATCATTTGGTGTACTCACTTTTGTCATCGCATCATTGTACCAAGTGAGTTCATAGCCCACTTTCTATTACTTAATTGTTTTACAAACTCTTGGGGAGATACATGCTCAACTATTTTTAATCGAACACAAATGCTTTGAACTGTATGCTATATCCAAATGTTTTATTGTCACTAAGTAATCAATTGCCATGTTTGAAGTCCCTACATCATGCACCATTAGTCACTTGCAGTGGCCGAATATTGTGAATAGGCCTATTGGAATTAACACTACCGTTCTTATTGACCCGGTTAGGGAAATCGACGCACTATATTTGAATCATTAAGGTAAATTGGCAAGTTTACCATATTAGAGCTGCGATGAAACGATTTTATCAATTTCTATTGGTTCGAGGTTTACGCTTTGGTTGTCATGAACTTAGTGAAATAAATGTTGTTTTGTTTTCAACGATGAGTGTGAATCAATGTAACTCACACTACGAATATTGTGTTCAAACGAATTAATTAAACCTATGGATTTCACTCAACATTTGTGTTGACTGTTTTAAGCATGTTTTATCTCAGGTATATAAGGCATACACTTCATGGCATGCATGTGGACATATCATAGAGTCGCGGTGACGACGCGTCTCACTTGGGTTTTATGAACTTTAAAACATCGTTTGTATTGTAACAAACTTATTTCCGCAAATATTGATTACCTTTTTGGGACCTATACGTTGTAAACTCTGATTATTTTACTAAATCAAATGATGTATTTTCCAAACGACACTTTAGGTCGTTCAATATAACTGTGATTGTGATGCTATGACGATCAACCCCGTGAATTTCATTCCACGCAAAAGCAGTAATTTGGGGTGTGGCAGTTATGCGATTCTTTAACAACTCTAAAACTCTAATAATAATCGTACTTTAGAATTCTAAAACTCTTCTCTAAAACTTGTACTTCTAATGCCAATCTAGGGTCCTTTTATAGGCTCAAGGATAACCCTAGTCGGTTTACAATTTGTATCCTTATGCGACAAGTAATCTAAACAAAGAATATTCTAGAATAAACAAAACTTTCCATAAAGCGAATATAGCAGTTCTTTAGCTTTGCAAAGACTTTGACTTGACAGTGATGCTTTGACTTTCTCTTTAGCAGTACTTTGACTTTTCCAGTACTTTGTCCATCTTCAGTACTTTAACATTTTTCAGCACTTTCATATCCCAACAAAGTAAAATGTATTTTGAAGCTCCAACCCTTTGCCTTGCTAGGCAAAGGGTATTTATAGTGTCTTACATGAAAGGCCTCCTACGGGCTGTGGATCAGGCATACAGTGGCTAAAGACCCGTCGGTCCTCCACGGTGTTACTTAACTAACTACTAACTATTAGTAAATGAGTACGACTACGAGCTTTCTAACGAATACATATACTTGAGGTGATCGAGTCTTTAACTATTGGATTTTCTAAATCCTAATAATCTCCCCTAAGGGAGGTCACCTCAATTACAAACAGATATTACATTTTATGTTCTTGAATTCTTGTTTAAGTTCTTTGCTCTGTAGCTTGTAGTCTTTGATTCTTGATGTTCCGCATGTTTTGTACTTCAAGTGGAGGTCTTTAACTGATCCACGGATTGTTTGTTCTTTGATCCTTCTTAGAGATCATCAGTCATAGTAAATCTCTTGACCCATCCTTTGTGTTGCCTTAATGTGATATTTGTGACGTTGGACCGACATGCTTACATTGTTGGATCATGACATCTTTCATTCAGAGTTGCGGAAGCTTCTTTGGATCATGATGTTTGCATTAGCGTAGCGGAAGCATAGCATGATGGTGTTAGAGTGAAAGCAAACGTGTTATGATTATATCAGAGCAGAAGAGTGTAGACGTTCACTTGTCATGATTTCTTTAAACGTGAGTATGGTGTGTGAGCATGCGGTTATGGATTGACTTCTCAATTCTGATCAACTGCAACCGTCCGATGTTCCTGCAAACAATAGTTAGCAATAAAACACACGAAAGTGTCTTTGATCACTTTCGTTGAATGGGGTTGCAAGAACCACGGTTCCCCGTTGATCAGTACAAGTACTGCCTTTGATCAGGTAGAATTCTGAAGAATCTCCTTGACAGGGTTTGGCAGCTGATCTAGCCATTCTCAAACCAGAGCGTCCTAAAGTAGGCAACATGGAGTGAGTGAACCGGCCAATTGATATTCACTGATTGATGAAAAATGAAATGAAAAACAATCGCGTATTGCTTAAGAGAAAGGGTTTTGCAATACTACAAAGGTTTTAGAAGAAAAATCAAATTTCAATCATAAATAACCTTTTATTTGGAAACATTAATACACAGTCGATGTGCTAGAGAAAAATAATTATTGAGCACAACGACCGGTTTTTCAAAGGTATCCGTCAATCCATTTCTTGGACCAAGGTTGATTCACGAGTGAATCGCCCCATTGTTTCTATCCAGTTGTCACAAGTTTGATCTTTTGGAAAGATCTCACATGTCACCCACCAAGAGCTTGTTAGATGTTGGCTCTAGAAGGATTTCCATCTTCATCGTGAACATTTAACATATCACTCAGATGTTCTGGCAATACCACAAGGATAATGTGTAGGACTCTTAATATATAATCTTACTTTCCACATTGTGTGAAACAGCAAGTCTTCAAGAATAGTGTGTCCTAATGGATTTATGAATGATCTCTTGTTTCTAGACTCAATAGTGCACTTTGGTTTCCTATTTTGGAGACTAGGGAGAGGGTCTCCCTCTTCAATATCAACAATCTCTAAGAGAAAGTCGATAGATTATGTAGGTTCCCCGTGAGAATGAAACAAATTATTTTAAGAGAACTTGAGTGGCTTGGGAAGTTTAGTGCAGTGCGTCACTGGGTCCATGACGTCTTGTCTTCAATATTGGAGTTACCTTAGTAACCACCAGTAGCATATGAATTGAACCCGGTTTCTGCCCTAAGGTTGAATTATTGGAGGGCTATTTCTTTTCACTTTTTTTTTTTACTTTTCATTTCTTTTTCATTCCTCAACCCCTTCAGTGCTTACCTAGACTTCATAACTAGAACCTTGTTGGGTTTATTCTAGTTCTAGCTATATCTCAGTCGGAACTCTTCCCATTTCTCACTTTTCTCCTTTTTTCATCATACCCAAGGACTTCTACACTATCTAGTGGATTGTCCCTGGGTAGATCCCTCCGACTCTGGCGGGATCGTGGGAACTAATACCTAATCTAACCATCCTTATAACTCCAATGCATAAAATAAGTTGGTCGGTCTTTTGCTATTGTTCTTTCCACCTCGAAACCAATTGAAAACCATTTGAGAATCAATCAAGGTACTTGTAATATAAAATCAAAGCATTTTGTACCTTAATTGTTTTTTATCTTTTAGAAATGCTCCCCCTCAACATGTGCTTCAAGTATTAGAAATCATTTTGGCACATGGAGGAAGAAACAAAGAAAGTTAGATTTGAATGAAAGCTCCAAATCTTGATAACGTTTTCTAAAGAGATCATCATCACTCCTGATCAATTCTAGTATTTAAATACTTTGGATAAAACATTTTGGGAGGATGATGTTTTCTTTTAATTGCTCCCCCTCAATATGTGCATTGAGATTCGAAAGAGTTTTGCACATATTGGAGAGAACCTGCACACTGAGACAAATCAAGCACATTTCAATCCTTTTGGTTTAAAATAGATGCTTCCCCTTAACATGTGCATGGAAAATTTGAAATCGTTTGGCACATGTAGGAGGAAGTTCCTGTAATTGTATTTCTAAAACCACTTGTCTAATTATCAGTTTATTTGCAATTTAAATCACAAATTCTCCCCCGATCACAATTTCCAAACCCTTGAGATCTGTGATCCCAATTGATTTAAATTATTTTTGAATGCTTTTTTAGGAGAAATGTGACTTACTTATAAAATAATTAACTGATAAGGATCAGATTTTGAAACTTTAATCTCCATTGATCAAACATGCTCGGTACCATATGTAAAGTTATCCGTTTAGTACCATTTCAAATGAAATCACAACATTAGCCTTGATCTTGATCCAATTGTGGATAAAATGTTCTTTTTTTATTAACGAATATAGACCTTGCTCCTTTTAGTGCCAATTGTTTGAAATAAAACCTTTCAAATTGTTTGAAATCATTCTCCCGCTCAATCAATGACCAAAGTTGTTGATTGAGTGATAGAGATTTTCACAAAAGATATGTTCAGATGATTTTCAAAATTAAGTCCGAGATATTTTCAAAGCAATTTTGTTTTCATTAGAAGACAAACATCTTTCAGAAGAATCTTTAGAAGGAAAAACATTTGTTAGGAAGCAATTGTCTTTTTGGCGACAAATGTTCCTTATGAACTTTTGGTTTTGGGAACAGAGCATGAGATTTTATATTTGATATAGCATGGCTCTGTCCTTTCTTTAAAAACGGGTTACTGTCTGAAATGACAGTAAACCAACATTTTTCTCCATCTCAAAATTATTAGTTGTAAACTCTCGTTACCATTTTCTTAAAAACCTTATGTCGCGTATGATGTTTTTACAACCTCACTCGACACTTGTTCTTTGCGAATGAAACCTAAGCACACTTGAACCAATGTTATCATCCCTAGAAACGACCTAAGAAACTCACTAAACCCCTACCCCATGTTGCGTATTGTTTCTAAAACCAAGCGAACCCACATTGGGCCTTAAGGCCAAAACGAGTTAAAACCTCCGCCCAATTAACATTTACCTAGCGCAATAATAATGAAAATAGGCCCATAAGCTAACTATAAGCTAATTATAAGCTAATATGAAAGTTAAATATGTTAACTAAGTCAAAACATATTTTTGGGACTAAATTTGCAAAAGTTATAACATTCGGCGAATAGTAAACACTTTGGAAAGTTAAAGGGTATATTTTATGTTACACGTATGCATGTAAAAGTTTGGGTATATTACATCATCGAGAAACTTGCTTTGAAAAGGAAATAAAGGTTTTGTGCCAAAAGTGTAAACTTTGAAACTTTGAGGATCAAAAGTGAAAATATAACTTTTTAGAATAATTTTGGTAAAAACAGTTTTCTGAGGGACTAAAACTGTAAATTCTGAATATTTTGAATGAGAAACATAGTTGGGTATAAATTGTCACTTTTTCAAAGTATAAGAGTATAAAGTGTAAATTTGGAAACTTGAGGGTAAAAAGTGTAAATTTGAAAAAATGTTTAGAAAACTTGTAAAGTTATAACGGTTTCATAAAAACGAGTATTTTGATGACCTAATGTACTTAAGGAGGATTATTACGTCGATAACTACCATGTAATTCATTTTAATGCCATGTAATCATAAGTTGTCCACGTAAGCAATATTATTTTAATATAATTAGCTATTATGTAATTTTCAGAATTTTTATATTTATTTTCGAAAATTATTTATAAAAAAGGAGGATTGAACCTTGGTTATTTGGTTGAATAACATGTGTGTTTATGTAACATATTGGATTTCACATACACATCAAACCATAACCAAAGTAGGCGTACAAGATGAGTTCTAGAGAGAGAAAGTTAGAGGTTTAGGGAACTTTAGTGAGAGAAAGAAAAATCTTATTATGAGCTCCAACTCCCTACCTTGGAAGGTAGAGAGTATTTATAGTCATTACATAAGCGCCACCTATCGGGCGTGGATCGGGCATCAGATGGGTAAAGACCGTCCAGTCTCCACGGTGTTACTTAACTAAATACTACTTAACGATAAATAACTACGACTACGAGCTTTCTAGCGGATACATATACTTGAGGTGACCAACACTTTAATACCGGATTTTCTAAATTCTAACAATCTCCCCTAAGGAGGTCACCTCAAACACACATTACAATTACAAAGAATACAAGCAGATATTGAATATCTTCTTGGATTCTTGTTCATATTCTTTGTTACGTAGCTCGTAGTCTTTGATACTTTATTATTGCATGTTTGAATAATCGAGTGGAGGTCTTTAAGCGATCCACGTGATACTGAGTTTTGAGCCGACTTTGAGATCATCGACACTTGATAAATCTCGACTCATCCATTGTGGTGTTGTGACATTTGGACCGACATGCTCACATTCGGATCATGAAATATTCTTATCGAGTAGCGGAAGCTTTCGTTGATTCATGATATTGGCGGATATAGCGAAGCATGGAGTGATAATATCCGAGTCATTGATGCACTAATCATGATTTCTTTGGAAATGAATGTGTTGTGTGAGCATGCGGCTATGGGTTGACCGCTACATTACGATCACCGCAAGCGTAGAGTGTTCCGCATGAAATAGTTAGCAATAAAGCACACAAGAGTGTCTTTGATCACTTTTGTTGAATTGAGGTACACGCCCACGGTTCCCCGTTGATCGATACAAATCTTGCTGTGATCGGTATAATTCGAAGAATTTCCTTGATGAGGGTTTCGCATTGTTCTATTTGTTCTCAAACCGAACGTCTCAAAGAAGACAACACGGAGTGAGTGAACCGGTAATTGAGATTCACCGATTGATGAAAAGAGATTTGAAAACAATCGCAGCCTTTGCTCAATAGAAATTGTTTTGCACTACAACAAAGGTTTTAATGAAAATCAATTATCAATCATAAACGACTTTTGATTTGAAATATTTTGTACGATCGATGTGCTAGAAAAAGAGTTTTTAAGCACAACGACCGGTTTTCAAAGGTATCCGTCAATCCATATCACGAACGTGATTGATTCAAAAGATTGAATCGCCCCATTGTTTACATTCGGTTGTCACATGGTCGATCTATTGAAAAGATCTCACATGCCACCTACCAGGAGCTTGTTTGATGTTGGCTCGAAGGCTTTCCATCTTCATTGTGAATATTTTACATATCACTCGGATGTTCAGCAATACCACAAGGATAATCGTGGGACTCATAAGATATAATCTCTTTCCACATTGTGTGAAGCAGAGTCTTCATTGAAAGTGTCCTAAAGAGATTTATTGATGATCTCGTGGCTCTAGACTCAATTTGTGCATATTTGGATCCTATTTGGAGACTAGGAGAGGGTCTCCTTCTTCAATATCAACAATCTCTAAGAGAGTCGATAGATATTGTCGGTTCCTGTGAGAATGAAACAAGTCCTTTTAAGGGGAACTTGAGTTGTTTGGGAAGTTGAAGTGCGGTCGTCCTTTGGGTCCATGACGTCTTGTCCTCAATACCGATGTTACCTTGGTAACCACCGGTAGCATATGAATTGAACCCGGTTTACGCCCTAAGGTTGAATAAATGGAGGCATTTCTTTTCACCCTTTTCACATTCAATTCTTTTCATTCTTCAACCCTTGATGCTTATCGAGACTTCATAACTTGAACCTTGTTGGGTTTATTCCATTACTAGTTCGGTCTTAGTCCGCACTCTTCCCACATCTCATTTTCTCCTTTTTCAATATACCTAAGGACTTCTACTCTAACTAGTGGATTGTCCTCGGTAGATCCCTCCGATTACGGCGGATCATGGGAACAAATACCTAACCTTATCATCCTTATATCACCATACATAAAGTAAAGTTGGTCGGTCTATTTGGTATTGTTCATCTGCCATTGGAACCAATTGAAAACCATTTGAAAATCAATCCAGATACTTATGATATATTATCAAAACATTTTGTACCTGAATTGTTTTTGATATTTTTAGATCAAGAGCTCTCCCTCAACATGTGCATCAAGTGAAATCGTTTTGCACATGGAGGCAAGAGAGAGAATTAACTTCTTTGATTACTATTTTCTAAAAGATATCAACATCACTTCCCTGATCAAAACAAATAGATAAATCATATAAGGGAGAGCTTGTACATACAAGAGGGAACAAACTGCACATTGAAACAAATTGATCACGTTTCAGATCTTTGTGGTTTAAGATAGATGCTCCCCCTCAACCTGTGCATGGAAAATTTGAAATAGTTTGGCACATGTGGGAAGGAGAGCTTGTACATCCTTATAAAACCATTTACCGAATTATCGATTAAATCCAATTTAAATCACAAGTTCTCCCCGATCACAATTATCAAATCATTTGAGATTTGTGATCTCTGAGATTTAAATCGATTTGGAAAGCTTTTAAGGAGAATTGTGACTTGATTATGAAAGCGTTTTAAGCGATAAGGATCGATTTTGAGACTTTGGACTCCATTGATTAAACATGCATGAATATCTTTTGAAAACAATTGAATGACACATAACTTTTAATTTAATTGAAATCATTCTCCCCTCAATCAATGACCTAAGTTGATGATTGAGAGATAGATATTTTGACACACTTTAAGTCCAAATGATTTCCAAAAATAGAGTCCGAGTTATTTTTCAAAGCAATTAGTTTTCATTAGATAGTAAGGATTTGTTTAAAGAATCGAGCATTAAATTTGAAAACCAAGATAAAGCATGGCTCGTTCTTTCTTTGAAAAGCGGTTCTTGCACGAAATGACAATAAACCATTGTTTCTCTTTCTCCAATTTTTTTTTTTTTTTTTTTTTTATGAAAATTTGAACAACATCTAAAGTCCCGTGTCATTCTTTGAATGACATCACAAAGATCGTAGATATTATCGAATAGAAAAAACATGACAAAAGAAAATATTTTTAAATTTTTCAAGTTTTCAAGGAAAATTTTTATTTTTATTTTATGGAATTTTTTTTTTTTTTTTTTTTTTGAAAGTTTTATAATTTTCTATTTGCTTTTGAAGGTTTTGTAATTTTGTATTTTGCTTTTAGAATAGATATATACAAGACATGATGAAGAAAACCTTTACTCCTCTTCTTCCTCTTGAAGGCGTTTGAGTGTTTCGGTTGTAGGCTCTTAAGACCAAGTCGTGGAAGTATAAACTCAAACGTTCTCTAGGAAGAGCTTTGGTGAAGATGTCGCTAGCGGTATTCGGTCCTCACAAAGTAAATTCCACCACACCATTTTCAACTTGTTCCCGATGAAATGATGTCGAATGTCGATGTGCTTTGCTCTTGAGTGTTGTACGTTGTTGCATGAGAGAGCAATAGCACTTTTATTATCACAAGATCTGAGAGGATTTTGTTGAATTCAAAGCCATAGTCGATAATTGGGATCTCATCCATAGGATTTGAGCACAACAAGATGACATGGCTATGTACTCGACCTCGTAGAGAAATAGAAGTACTCATTTGCTTCTTTGAAGACCGACTCACAAGCTTATCACCCAAAAGCGAGCACCTCAGCACGTGCTTGACGAGTATCTTGACATCTGCATGATCGGCATCTGCATAGGTCGTTAGTGACATACCGGTGTCCTTGGTACCAAAGTCCCATATTGATGGTTCCTTAGAGATACCGAAGACCCGTTTAACCGCTTTAAGGTGCTTTTTAGTAGGCTTAGCACGGTATCTAGCACACATGCAAACAATGAACAAGATGTCGGTCTACTAGGCGTGAGGTACATCGGGATCAATCATACTACGATATTTCGTTTGATCTACCATGATCCCCGAGTGATCCTCATCTAGTTTAGTACGTTCAATCATGGGAGTGTCAATGTGGTCACTAGAATCAAATCCAAATTTCTTTAAAATCTCATTTGCATATTTAGATTGATTTATAAAAATGCCTCCGGGACTTTGTGAAATTTATAGACCCAAGAAAAATGACATTTGTCCCATCATTGACATTTGAAATTTAGAACCCATTTCATTTGAAAAACGGTCACACTCATTGGGGTCAGTCGAGGCAAAGATGATATCATCAACATAAATTTGAACGTGAATTAAATGTTTGCCTGACTTTCTAGTGAACAATGTAGGATCAACTGCTCCTTTGCTGAAACCAGTAGATAGAAGAAACTTTGATAGTGTATCATACCATGCTCTAGGAGCTTGCTTCAAACCATAAAGGGCCTTTTTTAAGCGATAAACATGAGTAGGATGCTCTGGATTCACAAAACCCTCTGGCTGGCTGACATAAACCACTTCTTTCATATCTCCATTAAGAAAGGTTGTTTTCACATCCATCTGATAGACAACCATGTTCTTGCTAGCAGCATTAGCCAAGAAAATTCTTATAGCCTCGATACGAGCAACTGGAGCAAAAGATTCCTCAAAGTCAATACCTTCTTCTTGACGATACCCTTTAGCCACTAACCTAGCCTTATTTTTCAGCACATCACCATGCTCATCAAGCTTCACTTTGAAGATCCACTTTAGAGCAATGATCATAGCACGATCTGGAGCGGTACTAATTCCCATACATCTAATCGATCAAACTCATGAATTTCCTCTTGCATGGCATTGAACCAAATTGTCTTCATTCATCGCAGGTTTAGTATCTTTAGGTTCGATCTTAGAAGTACGGAATTGAAGAAGCACCATAAGGCATCGATAGCAAGTTGTTTACAGTGGACACGGGGCGAGAAGGGTTTCCAATGATGTTGTCCAATGGGTGATCATGTGTCCATTTTCTAAGGTGTTCATGTGGTAGTTGTTGTGGGCGAAGTAGCAGTCGATGTCTCACGAAGAAGATGGTTACGATGATGATTCGAGGAGCAAATATGTTTTCAAATGGAGCATCTTCGAGAGTAGCAAATGGATTAACTTCATCATTGATGCGTAAAGCAGTTCCATGATGTACATTTGAAGATTGATGATTTGTTGATGAGGCAGTGATGGCGATGGCGCTTCTTGACTTAGTGATATTGAGGCGAAGGATTGACTTCATTCACGAGGATATGAGCGACCTCTGTTGTGGGAATTGATGATCATTAGCACTTGGCTCATAGTGTTCATCAAACATCGGATCAAACAATTTCTTCAAATCATCTTGATGGGAGGTACATATAGAGTTCTTGAGAGGAATTTGGTACAAGGATGAACCAATGGGACTGTTTTGAAGTGCGGGTCCAGGCTGGATTGTCAGGAGCCATTTGACCGGTCGCCTCATCGAGCGTAACGTGAATTGTTTCCATGATAGTTCGAGTTCTCTTGTTGTAGATTCTGTAACCCTTCTTGTTTGGTGCATAACCAACAAAAACTCAATATCGCCTTTGCTCTTAATTTTCCTAAATCTTGACCGTCATTCGTTGGATAGCACAAGGCACCAAACACGAAGGTAGGAGAGATCGGGCTTTCGTTTATGAACAAGTTGATATGGAGTTTTTCCATGAGAGGTGTGTATAAGGGAGCGATTTTGGGTGTAGCAGCGGTGGCAATGGCTTGACCCGTAGAAACATTGGAACCTTTGAATAAATTAGCATTGTTCTTGCGGCTTCTACAAGAGTTCGATTTAGTCTTTCAACTACACCGTTACGTTGAGGAGTTCGTGGAACACTTCTTTGATGGTGATTCCAACACTTTCATAAAGCTGAATTAAGTCTTTGTTAACAAACTACGTGCCATTGTCTATTCGAACAATTACATTTGTATTGTTGAGTCGAACTCAAGTCGTTTGATTAGTTTGATGATGAAATATGGAGTTTCATCCTTTGTCCTCAAAAATTTACCCAATTAAATCGAGAGTAGTCATCAACAACTACTAGAATGTATTTCTTCCCATTTATCGTTTGCACTCTCATTGGTCCGCACAGATCCATATGAAGGGTATGAAGAACTTCCATTCTTGAATTTGTGGGTTTTGGTTTGTGGGCATATTTAGGTGCTTTTACCCAATTGGCAAGCTGAACAAAGATGATCTTTTCATATTTTAATGCAGGTAAGCCTCGACAAGATCCTTTCGGAAAGGTTATTAATGGTGCCGAAGTTCAAGTGATTGAGGCGACGATGCCATAACCATGACTTTGTTTTGGAAGCCTTTGACGACAAGCAGTTGAGAAGACTTCATCATGTCATCGATAGAGATGGTGTATAGATTAGAACCACGGTACCTCTTAATAATTCCACACCATCAAGTTCTCTAACAAAGCGGTATGTTTTCTAAAGGCCACCTCTAGATCGGAATCACGAATTGACCAACGAAAACAAATTATGACCAAGACCTTCCACATAATATACCACGGAGATTACACTTTTGCCTACTACATAGTCACCATAACCCATAATTGCTCCAAAATGGTCGTTCCGAATCTAACAAGCCGATAAATTTACTCACGAAGTTCATGAGCATGATCGGTCTCGGTCATATGCTTGGAACGACTGAGTCCGGTACCACGAGCGATTTGAGCGATCTTGATTGAACACGAGACAAGAATGGATAAGCGGATAATTGGGATCCCCATGCAAGAATGGGTTCCATTTGGTTAATAATGATGATTGGAACACCCACATCGAAATAGAAACATTCATATCGAAATAGAAGCAATGGAATCATTATGAATAGATACGATACTAGTGTCCGTATTTGACCTATTCAAAGTATGTTCACTTTTTAAGGAATAGTTCTACCGATGAGGCATCCATTTTCTAATGGGCATTGTCGATCAACCTTATGGCCAACGGTATCCATTGATAACCTATCTTACTAAATGTTCTTCCTGTGGGTTTCCCTTTGTTTTCTAAGTTTCTTTCGTTTTGCCTTCTAGCCTTCTTAGCATGATTTTTGCATTAACAATTTCAAGCGGGCATTTGTGACATTAGACAAAGCATTCACATCACATTCATGATTAGCAATGAATTCAAGCGAGACATCGTTACATGGTTTGCGAAAGTATCAGAATTCGAATTAATTACAGTACGCCTATGGCTAATACTAGAATCAACACGATTCGTTTTATTCAACACAAACTTAAAGTTCCTAGGTTGGTCTTCTACTTTCTTCCAATGCACATTCTTAGCTTGCGAGGTCCTATCATTCCTTGTATTGCCTTGAGACTTTGACCTGCTCGCTTTAATGTCATTGATTACTCCTGTAGAGGGAATTATGGGAACATTAGTTGGTTGATCTACTTTTTGCATTCCAGAACTAGATGTGAAGGGATGTGAACTATTTGAAGGCGTACTGAAGTTCACTTTCTTAACACTATAGGTGCTGGTATCTGAACTACTTGAAGGTATACTGAGGTTCACATTCATAACATTGGGCATTGAATGAGTTGCATATTTGGCACTAGGCATAGAACAAGGTATCAAGGGATTGACTTGTTCAACTAAGGTTTTAGGGCATATTGTAATTAGGCATTCTAGAAGTTCTTGAGATCGTTTGGCATATAAGCATGCATGGCCAATTGCATTATCATGTGGTTTCTCTATCTTATCCTCTTCTACAATCTCATGGAGACATTCTAGGCTGTCCTTAAGGTATGAGAAATATGTTTGAATAGCAAGTTTGTTATTCCTAAGATGAGGAGGAACATATTTCACAGACAAAGCATATTTATTACGAGACATGCACCTTTAAAGTAGCATTCTCCCATTGGTCATTGGCATTTTCCTTTTACGACTCTTGATTCTCAATTTCCTTTTGCTTGAAGTTATTTTGTCGTTATTTTTGTTACGAGTGACTTTTATTGACTCAAATAACTCATTGAAATGACATTTAACCTTTTCATTTTCTTCTAGAAAACTCTCATTTTCCTTTTGTAAAGTATTAACCAAGTTTTGAAGATGAAAATTTTGAGAATTCCGAGAATCTAAAGGAGGAGGCATTTGGGAGCCAGACACATTGTTCATTTCACCCTTTAATTGAGAGTGTTGGAATCACTCCTAAACCTTAATTCAAGTGTTTGTTACTCATATGTAATAGGTACCTTATTATGGCCTTTATGTTTGTTTAAGGTCAAGCTTATGTAGAAGGCCCATAAGCTTAGGCCCATGTCCAATAAGGAAAAGGGAAGGAGTGTGAGTGTTGCCCTAGCTCCTTTCCTATAAATACTCTTGTATAACCCTCACTTGAGGGTTGGTTGTTCAATTTATTTCTTTCACTACACTCTACGCATAACCGGTTACAATATTTACGTGTGTGTGTGTTTGATATATTGTTCAATCACCTTTATCTCTTTCTATTAAGCTTGTGTTGTAAAACTAGTGACCTAACAGTGGTATCAATCGCCTAACTAGTTGGGTGAATCGTTATTTCTTGAAGTGGGTTTTGGTCCCACGCGTAGAATAACGTGCTACTTTGGTTCGCAAAAACTCGTTTTACACTTTTTAATCCAAGATTCTTGTACTTTCAACGTTTTAAGGTGTTAAAATGCTTGTTTTGGCAAAAGTTTCAACCTTCTGCGTGGATCTCGTTTTAAGCTTGTTTTTGAGCGAGGGTGTAAACCTACGCGAACTGTTTGAGAGCTTTGGGTCATCAAGTTTCACACTTTTGTGTCATTTGGTGTTATTGAAGCTATTTCATCACACAAAAACGGTTTAGAAACATCTTTGGACATAATCAATTTTACGAGTAATCCCACGCGTAGCAAAACCCTAAAACTACGCGTAAGTTATTCCTTGGTTTGATCTTCGTTTTAGTGGTTTACTCCGTGTTTTCTTGCTTGGATAAGCCCGAAAATCGTCGACTTTAGATATCTTTTGCCTTTGTGATAGTGTAAAAGATCATTTAAACAAAACCTAAACTTACGCATAAGCATAAAGCTTACGCGAGAAATCCCACGATAAGATTCATCTTACGCTAAGCCTAGTCTTACGCATAAGGTAATCCTACGCCTAACTTTGTGTCTACGCATAACTTTAGCGTCTTTTCCCTACTTACGCGTAAGCTAAATCTACGCGTAACTCTTGATTGTTACGCGTAACTTTGGTGTTTTTACGCATAAGTGCTACTTGGCTATTGTGATTTCTACGCCTAAGGATACTTCATCAACAAAGGTTCATTCGACTACAAAGATCCATTTTTACCAACACAAGTTTTTAACATGTCACAACCACCATACTCTAACTATTTCCCTTACACTTATTCTCAACGACAACAACTAAGTCCACAACATCAACAATGGAATCAACAACAAGCAATTTATCAACCACAATTTAATCAACAACATACTCCACAACTTGGAGCAATTCCTCCACCACAAATGGTTCAAACACCACAAAGTCTTCAAGTTCAACCCTACACAAACGATTTCAATCAACATCCATCAAGGAACACTATGAAGGAACCCACTTGGTTTGCAAAGATGTGTGAAGCTTTAAGTAGCCAACAATCAATTCATGAGGCTGGATCACTTGATAGACCTCCAATGCTCACTCCAGGAAACTACGATCAATGGGTAATTCGATTCTTTAGGTTTTGTGATCCGAAGAAGCCACATGGAAAGTTCTTAAAGAAGGTTATCTTGGAAGGTCCATTTGAGGCCTCTTGTCATTGTGCCGGAGATCCAAATGCTAATCCACCAAGGGATGAACAATCAAACATTGCTCTTTGTTGCGACACTGAATCCGAAGAACTTCTACACTATGAAGTCGATGAGCTTGCAATGCAATATATCCTTTTAGGATTACCAAACCCAATTCTTCAAGTGTTGATGCTCAAAAGATCGCAAAGGCAATGTGGGAACACATTCATCTACTTATGGAAGGATCTTCACTCAATCGGAGGATATGGAATCCAAAATTTACTTGGCTTATGAACACTTCTTGATTGAACACGAGAGACACTAGAGTCTTATCATCATCGATTCGAGACATCATCAATGATTTGGATAAACACAACATCATCATGCCAAGAATTGCAGTTAATACTAAGTTCCTGGGTAGTCTTGGTCCTGAATGGGAGAAGTATGTCATTTTTCTCCGTCAAGCGAAGAACATGCATCATTCTACATACGGATTGTTGTATGATTACTTGAAGCCTCATGAAAAGGAAGTTGATAGGGAAAGGATTCTCCATGCTCAAATTGCTTCACCTTCACATCCGGAAAATCAAAAACTTGCCTTGTATGCTCAAAACAGTTATCCTCCTCAACCAAGAACTCAACCAAGCGCCAATAACACACCAAATGATCAATCACAACAATCTCAACATAATCAATTGGTTCCATACAACAACAATGCTCAAGCCTTTGTCGGTGAAGCTAATGAGGAATCCGATCCGTTCAAAGCATTGCAACAAGGATTTGTTATGATTGCTAATGCTTTTAGCGTTATACCAACAAATCCAAAAATCGATTCGTTCCTCATTTAATACGAAATCAGTTGTTGTGAACAATGGACGAGTTGAAGTTCGAATCGTGGTTATGGTCGTCGGATGGGCGGTGGTCAAGGTTTAATGTTGTGGGTAGGAATAACAACGAGCTCAAGTGGTGGAGCAGGAAATGCTCGAGAATGGGTTGAATGGTCTTGGATGCTACAAGCGCAATGAGAAGGGACACTGGCTAATGCATGCCCAAAGCCGAGGACTAAGGGCAATGCTTATTTCAAAGAGGCTCTTCTTTTAGCTCTTAAAGATGAAGTGGTGGATCTCTCACGGACAAAAACGAGTTTTATGGCGGATGAGACTCGGATCATGATATGGAGGACTTGCGAGGCCAATGCATTTGTTATGTTGATGGCTAATATGCATGAGTTACACATGAGTGACACAGGCCCGGTGTATGACACCGATGGCTTGTCTCAGTGCCCGAACAAACCATATTTATCTCGATCTAATATCTCCGCCAACATCCGAATCCGGCAAGGCTCGAGTGTTCAAAATGAGTCATCTACATCTCATTCCGACGATTTTCAATTAGACCCGTCGTTACATTTGACGATCAAGATGACCTTATGGTTTCCTTTGATAATCAAATTGACTCGTGGTTATACTTGAGGATCTAAATAATGATCATGTTGTGACTTAGTTGAACAAGCGAACTTTTGCCTCATCCGGATCTTGCTCTTTACTTAAAGACCAAAGCAATCCCAAATTGAAGAATGTTGTGCATTAAATCGGGACTTAAAAAGTAAAAATGCTTTGTTAACCAAGGATTTTGAATGTTTAAAATGCAACTCAACTTTTCAAAACTCAAGAAAACCGTGAAAAGGTTTTGAAGCCGCTTTGCTAAATCTCATCAAAGCGAAAAATATTTAGAGAGAAATCGTGATCTAGCCGCTTAAAGAATGCTTTGTTATGCGAAAGCAGAACAAGCGAAACATGAACATAAAAAGCAAATTAACGCTCTCACCTTGGAAAATCAAAAAGCTAAAGGCGAGTTGTTAACTTGCCAAAAGCAGTTCTCTGCATACAAAAGCATTCCACGAAGCGAATAGATAATCATCTTGAAGAAATTATCGACTTGCAGCGCAAACTTAAAGAGTTTAAAACTATTGTTTACAAACATGGTGAGTCGATGCGCTATTGAAAAGTTTACTTTAAAACCTAATCCAAATGGATATGGACCGAATCTTGCGATTACAAACCTAAGCTTTCAACCAAAACATTCAAACCAAATCACAAGTTTCGGTGCAGAATATAAAATTGATAATTCTATTATGAGTGTTGTTGAATAACATCGTCAAGAGGAATTAGATGCGAAGATGAGAGTCGATCAAAATTAGAAAGCTGTTGTTTACAACAAACCTTTAATTACTCAAACCGGTCACTTTCGTCACACCAACGGATTCTTCTAACACACCAAGGGTTATCATAAAAGCGTCGAGTCTTCTAATGTTAATCCCCAACCGGATTATGCACAAATTTATGGTCCTTTACCTTCCATCGATGAAGTAAACTCAAAACACGAAAATCGCAAAATTCTTAGATATTTTGACATTTTCATGGCGACCTCAAAACTTTACAACATGAGATAGAATATCATTCGAAATCAAAGTTCAACATTTTCAATCGCCTCAGCGCGAGAACAAAGAGACATCTTCGGAAAAATCTTTTCCTAATGTTAAAAATTTGAAAAATTGTGCATTGTCTTGGGAACGGGACTTTCATAAGGAACTTGGAGTGATGAAGGTTGTTTTCGAGAAAACAGAAACATCTATTTCTAATACTAAACGTAAAAAGAAAATGTTGAGAAAAGATGTTGATCGACTCTTGAATGATGTTATCTGTGCTGAAATCCATAATATTGTGTTATTGAATTATGTGTCATATGCATCTGATTATATATCTTATGATATTGTTGACTCTGTGGTAACTGTTGTGACAACTCGTAATTTCAGGTCATTTTGCAAACTTTGAAAAATTCACTATTTCATCATTTTTCGTAAACTAGGTTTACGAATATCAAATACGCGTAACACGGAGGGTTAAGCTGCGTATTCATGGAATATCATCAAGGACATTTCATATAGACTAGATTTAGTCTACATATCATCAATAACATCATTTCATATCAATATTATGCATGGGTTTGCATTTTTCATTAAACGTTTATTTTCCTATTAAATAAACGCTATCGCGTAAACATTTATTTTGAATATTGATCCGACACTTCCAAAAATAATCCTAATATATTTTTATACTTATTTTAAGACTATAAAAATTATATTATTAGTTTACCCGATGTTTTCAGTTTATTTTGTATATAAATTGTTATATATAAATATTTACGACGGTTTTCGTAAGTTCAACACGATAAATATTTATTCACTCAATTCTTGCAAGAAATGTATTTTTATAATTTTTATGACTTCAATATATTTTATTTTGATCCGTTAAAATTTATTTTTAGCTAACGCTACCCTAAATGCTTAAATATGTACACAAGTTACCAACTATCCTTAAATAACTACACAATCACTCAACACTTATACATTTAATTAATACAAAATACACAATTTTTCCATGTTTCATATGAAGGTCGACATACATATGTGACTCACTCCACATTTAGTATCAAATATCTTAGGTACATATCTTCTACTTGCCTACCTAGTATATTATATTACAAAACTACACATACATGACTCAATATCAAAGTGAAAAAGCTACAATTCTCTCCCCATTTTTCTTTAAGAACCGGCCTCTTCATGAACCAAGGGAAACCATAATATTTTTCATGATCCAAGAAATTTTACAAGCTCTATTAGTGATCTTGTTAAGGTTTTGAAATAAAAACCTCAAGATTATTAAGCATATTTTGCTCAAAACTCTTCAATCTTTCAAGTAAGTGATCTAATAATTTTTCATAATCTTTCATACTCTTACTTGATGTATTTTTATATTTCTTTTAGAAAAACATGCATGAATTCCATGATCCATACCACTTTTATGAGTTTTTAGTACATATAATGAGTTTAATTATCCACATAATTATCCCTTGAAACATATTATGTTTGGCGATGTCTAGGAACCCATGACACCCTAAGAAGGTGTATGGTAGGATTAGAATAGCTTCGGAGTTGTTTTGAATTGGTTAGAATAGGTGTTGCGCGAGAAAAACTCATTTCGACAACTATATTTAAGGGTCTGATCTTATTTGTGAAATCTGGAAATTTCGACAGTTGATAAAAATATTTGGGCTAGATATTTGGAAAATATACTTTAAAACGAAAACGTGGTCGCTTGAATGGGTTAAAACGGAGTTATAACGAAGAAGTTATGATATTTTCAAATTCGACGACGAAAAATAATTGTTTCAGAAAATTCAGCATGTAATCTCGACTTTTTACGAGTCAAAAATGAGTCTTAAGCGTTATAAAATGTGTCAACTTATCAAAAATATATTAGTATATATTATCACGATTCCGAGGATATATAAAACGTAGAAAACGGACTTATAACGACTAAGTTATTCACATTTTAAACAAGTTGTCGTAACTTTTATTACAAGTATAATATATATATTTTCTAATAGCCAAAAAGATTACGGCCACGAAGGACCATATTGAGGGTCGTTTTTAACATGGATGTAGTACTTTTTATAACATGATGTCTCCTAGTAAAAGTAAGTTCGCCTAGCCTATTTTTCAAAATGTCCAACCGTTTGTCAAACGGAGTTGTAACGAGTAAGATACGGTCACTTAAACTTTGCCGAAAACTACCCTTAAACGATATTTTGAACAAAAGTACCATACTTTACCTATATTTCTCTCCGTGATCGAGACCTCTAGGATGAAAACTTAAATGCTAAAACTTTGAGATAATGATACAAGCTTCCCAAAATCGTTGAGTTCGTTTCCTAACGCTCGACGTGCACCATTTTACGACTAGCTTTTCAAGGCTATCTAGTCACTTTCATGAAAATTTCAACGACATTATTTTGCGACGAAAAGTTATAATTTCATAATAAATCACTAAATGATTATCGTAGGATATCATTTCAACGTAAATACTTGTAAAGTATTTTATAACATGACGAGATGTCATAAACATGTATTTCGACGATAAACATTATTTTCAAAACGTACAAGTGGTATAGATTACATGTGAGTTTGCATGCGACATAGTTTCATGATTTGCATTAGAACATATCATTCATAATAGGTCACGGTCGGAGGTTGCGCCTCATTTCGAGATTGCCTTTACATCATCATTATCATTGCAATAGGTGAGTTTTCATAGCCCGATTTATTCAAGTTTTACTTTATATCAAACCTACGGGAGAATACATTGCACATCATTTTTATTACGATACCAAGTATATCAAATTCATTTACATTGCTTAAGTTACCTCATGCCAATTGAATATCCCGTTATATAACATGAACCGTTAATTCCAGAAGAAGCGAGGGTGAGTGGATAGATCTATCGAGGGTGACTCCTCCATCCGGGTTGGTGGATTCCAACTGGTTAAACGGATGCATTTCATTTAATAACATTATTTGAGTTGTTTGGCAAACACTCTGTTGGGGCGAACATCATGATCAGTCTAGTTTCGGTGTCATGGACTTATAGCAATTGTATCATTTTTGTGACATCATTGTCATACATAACTTATACTTGTGGTAGTCGTATTAAACATTTTACATGAACTCTATGAACTCACTCAACCTTTGTGTTGACACTTTTAGCAATGTATTTTCAGGTTACTAAGACATTCACTTCATGGCATGCATGTGGACATATCATAGAGTCGCGGTGACGACGCGTCTCACATGGGATTTATATACTTTAAAAACATCGTTTGACTTGTACCAAACTTATTTTCCGCACATAGTAACTTTCATTTGGGACCTATCTTTGTAACTCGAATGTTTTAATATATCAAGCGATGTTCTTTTCAAACGACACTTTAGGTCGTTCAATATAACTATGATTGTGATGCTATGACGATCAATCCCCATGAATTCCATTCCATTGCATAACAGGTAATTTGGGGTGTGATGATTGGCATCGAGCTTGATTATAGAGAACTAGGTTGCATCATTGACCCTAGACTATAACTACATCATCATAGCATCTCATCATTTCATCATAAGTGCATAGTCACTATACATGCGGTTTCATACGCACATTTTGCGAGTTATTTACTTTCATTTCAAATCGATTGTCACATTAATGCCTTCAGATACCCATCCCATCACTTTGACATGGAGAATGCCCTGTCATTCCCTATCATAATTTTAACATCAGTTGACTCAACACCGATAACATCAGATGATGAGACTGAACCCTTTTAGGAGGACGAAGTTGCACCTACACCATCGCGATCACTATTGATTCACTGTAGGAGCAGAACGGTTTTTATCATTTTGTTGGGACAGATCATACCATTTGGTAGAACTTATAGGCTTAGTCCTAATGAACCTATTTTCTTAACTCACCACAAGGATTTCCATTATCATCATTGTCATCTAGAGTACCATCCGTGCCATCACATCTCATAGACACTACTCATACATCGACTTGCGACTTGAGAAGCGTGCATGATTTAACACACCATTACCATCTATTACTAAGACTATAGACACTACACCATCTCATAGGTTTGAGGACCGTGAGAGTTCTAGGGCTATTCTTTGCTAGACCGCCTACTATTCCTACACTTGAAACACGATTAGACCACCAACAGAGATGATAATAAGTACCTTTCTAGCTAATGTAATTTTATCATTTATTATCTCACGATAATCACAATCTTTATTTATTTCATTCCTTATTCCAATTGCCCAATTTTCCATCATTTCACGACGATACATCACTATCTTACTAGGGATAGGCCAACTTTATTCTTGACCAATTAGGAGACTATTACTACTCGATGAGGTTCTCCCATGTATCCTACAAACCATTCAACAAATTTTATTCCAAGTTATTCTGCTACTATTTCATGAAATTATTTCACTTGATTTTATTTCGAGCTATTTTATCACCATCTTAGAAACGTTGTTTCATAAAGTTTTAAAGCAAGTTGTTTTATTACCAACTTATCAATTGGTTTCAGTCATTTTATCAACTATTTAATACCATCATACGAAACGATTTTCATGTTACTCTGAAAAATTATTGAAGCCATTATCTTACAAAACAAAACGTTGAATACCATTTAAAACTTCGGAGGAACATAATACCATTTCAACCAAACCAAGCATCACATCATTTGTCCTTGATTATACATAGCCTGATCACCTATGTATAATTCATGAAGAATTATGTCATGAAAGTAACAAGCATCATTTCAAATCTCTTAAAACAATTTTCACTCAAAAGTAAAGCTTTGTAATCAGATAAATTGTTCATAAACATTTCTTTTTGTTAACACTCTATAGAAGCCTACGCCATTCATCTCTCACTCAACCGATAAGTTAGAATTTGACGAGTGACCTTTTTAGGAAAGGCTCCCTATACAATCTATGAGGAGGATTCCTCGATACAAGAAAACAATGAAAGCATTCTAGGACTACCAACAAGGACTAGAAGTATATAGTAAGACATTTCAAAACTCAACAAAAATTTTAGCACATCACGAGACATTCCGAAACACTATTTTGGACTAGAAGCCAAATTTTATCATTTCAAAAGTACTAGCTAGACCGAGTTACAAGATTTAGTACGAAGCGAATACACACTAAGCAACACTATAGGGATAAACCAAGTCTTCTAACTGAGACTACAGAACATCTCACTAAACATGACTTCAACAATATGTGAACTTCCCTACATTGAGTTTCCCTTAAAGGAAAATTTGGTTAAGTTAAGGTTATCGATATAAACTTCCCCAAAGGCATTGTGTTCTCTAGAAATTCCAAGTAACCTCACTTCTATATCAAGAGATGCAACAGGTTTGAACACATCGGACAATCAATGACATTCCATATACAAGTGAAATTAGAATAAACATTCTTCGACATAGTATGAGCTGAAATCTATGTTTTTGCTAGCATGATAACAATCTAGGTGATGAACTATTTTAGAAGCACTCGATATCGGAACAAATCTTGAAAATCAACCACTACACCACATCACTTAAATATTTTTAAGGTTTTGTGATTTGACAACATATAACATGGAAACACTTCGATAATCAAACAATGAACATTTTAGTAATGAAAACTAAGCACCTTAGGCAAGTAAGACTAAAGTCATGACATTCGCTAGAACTAGAAACGCGAGGAATCAAAACTGTTACCTATAATCTATTCTTTTCAATAAGGTCCTTTTTGACAGACTTAACATTTTGAAATTTGGCACGAGACACGTGGTATCAATTCCAGTTGTACCTATTATAAGCTATTCGATTCACCTTAGACTCCTGATAATCATTTCAATCTTCCCATGGAATCTATTAGGACATGAGTACCACCTATTATCCTCAGCTCAATGGTTAGAGCGAGAGAACAATTCCAACATTAGAAGATATGCTCAAGGCATATGTGATTTTATATAAATGATTAGGCCAATCATACTTCATCGAACAAGTTGCTTTACAACAATAGTTATTACATGAACATATTGACGACACCATTTGAGGCACTCTATGGTTTAGGTGTCAATCATTTATTCACGGGCCAAAAATCAGGAAAATCCAACTCATTAGTCCATAACTCATTCCTGAAACAACAAAATAATCGTACAGGTCAAGAATCAGTTACAAGCAACAACACATAGATAGAAAAGCTACGTCGATATACGATGCAAAATTTTGGAAATATGTTCCATAAGTCGCAAACCATTAGAATTTCAAGTTGGCAACAGATTTATGTTCAAAGTTCCGTCTTGGAAAGGCGTGGTACGATTTAGAAAACATTAGACGACCCAATGCGACACAGATATCCTCACCTTTTCACCGACAACACCGTAGGACCCAACATGGACTGAATTCAGGGACTGAATTCCTTTTTGGATGGGCGAATGTGACAACTCGTAATTTCAGGTCATTTTGCAAACTTTGAAAAATTCACTATTTCATCATTTTTCGTAAACTAGGTTTACGAATATCAAATCTGGCAGTATAATCTGGCCGGAGGGTTAAGCTGCGTATTCATGGAATATCATCAAGGACATTTCATATAGACTAGATTTAGTCTACATATCATCAATAACATCATTTCATATCAATATTATGCATGGGTTTGCATTTTTCATTAAACGTTTATTTTCCTATTAAATAAACGCTATCGCGTAAACATTTATTTTGAATATTGATCCGACACTTCCAAAAATAATCCTAATATATTTTTATACTTATTTTAAGACTATAAAAATTATATTATTAGTTTACCCGATGTTTTCAGTTTATTTTGTATATAAATTGTTATATATAAATATTCTGACGGTTTTCGTAAGTTCAACACGATAAATATTTATTCACTCAATTCTTGCAAGAAATGTATTTTTATAATTTTTATGACTTCAATATATTTTATTTTGATCCGTTAAAATTTATTTTTAGCTAACGCTACCCTAAATGCTTAAATATGTACACAAGTTACCAACTATCCTTAAATAACTACACAATCACTCAACACTTATACATTTAATTAATACAAAATACACAATTTTTCCATGTTTCATATGAAGGTCGACATACATATGTGACTCACTCCACATTTAGTATCAAATATCTTAGGTACATATCTTCTACTTGCCTACCTAGTATATTATATTACAAAACTACACATACATGACTCAATATCAAAGTGAAAAAGCTACAATTCTCTCCCCATTTTTCTTTAAGAACCGGCCTCTTCATGAACCAAGGGAAACCATAATATTTTTCATGATCCAAGAAATTTTACAAGCTCTATTAGTGATCTTGTTAAGGTTTTGAAATAAAAACCTCAAGATTATTAAGCATATTTTGCTCAAAACTCTTCAATCTTTCAAGTAAGTTATCTAATAATTTTTCATAATCTTTCATACTCTTACTTGATGTATTTTTATATTTCTTTTAGAAAAACATGCATGAATTCCATGATCCATACCACTTTTATGAGTTTTTAGTACATATAATGAGTTTAATTATCCACATAATTATCCCTTGAAACATATTATGTTTGGTGATGTCTAGGAACCCATGACACCCTATAAAGGTGTATGGTAGGATTAGAATAGCTTCGGAGTTGTTTTGAATTGGTTAGAATAGGTGTTGCGCGAGAAAAACTCATTTCGACAACTATATTTAAGGGTCTGATCTTATTTGTGAAATCTGGAAATTTCGACAGTTGATAAAAATATTTGGGCTAGATATTTAGAAAATATACTTTAAAACGAAAACGTGGTCGCTTGAATGGGTTAAAACGGAGTTATAACGAAGAAGTTATGCTATTTTCAAATTTGACGACGAAAAATAATTGTTTCAGAAAATTCAGCATGTAATCTCGACTTTTTACGAGTCAAAAATGAGTCTTAAGCGTTATAAAATGTGTCAACTTATCAAAAATATATTAGTATATATTATCACGATTCCGAGGATATATAAAACGTAGAAAACGGACTTATAACGACTAAGTTATTCACATTTTAAACAAGTTGTCGTAACTTTTATTACAAGTATAACATATATATTTTCTAATAGCCAAAAAGATTACGGCCACGAAGGACCATATTGAGGGTCGTTTTTAACATGGATGTAGTACTTTTTATAACATGATGTCTCCTAGTAAAAGTAAGTTCGCCTAGCCTATTTTTCAAAATGTCCAACCGTTTGTCAAGCGGAGTTGTAATGAGTAAGATATGGTCACTTAAACTTTGCGAAAACTACCCTTAAACGATATTTTGAACAAAAGTACCATACTTTACCTATATTTCTCTCCGTGATCGAGACCTCTAGGATGAAAACTTAAATGCTAAAACTTTGAGATAATGATAAAGCTTCCCAAAACCGTTGAGTTCGTTTCTAATGCTCGGCGTGCACCATTTACGACTAGCTTTTCAAGGCTATCTAGTCACTTTCATGAAAATTTCAACGACATTATTTTGCGACGAAAAGTTATAATTTCATAATAAATCACTAAATGATTATCGTAGGATATCATTTCAACGTAAATACTTGTAAAGTATTTTATAACATGACGAGATGTCATAAACATGTATTTCGACGATAAACATTATTTTCAAAACGTACAAGTGGTATAGATTACATGTGAGTTTGCATGCACGACATAGTTTCATGATTTACATTAGAACATATCATTCATAATAGGTCACGGTCAGAGGTTGCGCCTCATTTCAAGATGTGCCTTTACATCATCATTATCATTGCAACGGTGAGTTTTCATAGCCCGATTTATTCAAGTTTTACTTTATATCAAACCTACGGGAGAATACATTGCACATCATTTTTATTACGATACCAAGTATATCAAATTCATTTACATTGCTTAAGTTACCTCATGCCAATTGAATGTCCCCATTATATAACATGAACCGTTAATTCGAAAGAAGCGAGGGTGAGTGGATAGATCTATCGAGGTGACTCCTCCATCGGGTTGGTGGATTCCAACGGTTAAGCGGATGCATTTCATTTAATAACATTATTTGAGTTGTTTGGCAAACACTCTGTTGGGCGAACATCATGATCGATCTAGTTTCGTGTCATGGACTTATAGCAATTGTATCATTTTGTGACATCATTGTCATACTTAACTTATACTTGTGGTAGTCGTATTAAACATTTTACATGAACTCTATGAACTCACTCAACCTTTGTGTTGACACTTTTAGCAATGTATTTTCAGGTTACTAAGGCATTCACTTCATGGCATGCATGTGGACATATCATAGAGTCGCGGTGACGACGCGTCTCACATGGGATTTATATACTTTAAAAACATCGTTTGACTTGTACCAAACTTATTTTCCGCACATAGTAACTTTCATTTGGGACCTATCTTTGTAACTCGAATGTTTTAATATATCAAGCGATGTTCTTTTCAAACGACACTTTAGGTCGTTCAATATAATATGATTGTGATGCTATGACGATCAATCCCCGAATTCCATTCCACGCATAATAGGTAATTTGGGGTGTGACAAGCTGTGAGAATCACGATAATGTGCTTGGATCGAGTCTTTAAAAGCTGAAAATGAGCGATTACTTAACGAACTTTCCAATGCAAAGCGTCGTCTTAATTGGTGTCAAAAGATATTCACAATCAACAACTTGTTTTCAAAACAAAATCGCTCGATTGCATGCAAAATCTTCGATCCTAAAATTGAGCAAGCTGGATGATCAAAGCGTGTCTTTGAAAAGTCAAATCTCAAAATATGAACAAGAACTTGTAAAAGTTAAGCAGAATATGGTGTCATATTTGATTTACTCAATAAGACTCGTCATGAAGCATCAAACGAACTTGATCACTATCTTGCACACACTAGAGAAGTAATGCATTTTTCTGGTAATATTCGTTCTGAAAATCAAGATTTGATTCACACTATATCTAAGTTAAGAGAAATGTTAGGAAAGTGTGAACAACTTCCGCCAACCATCATTAAGAGATTAGCACCAGTAACACTTAGTAATCGTGAACCTAGAATGCCTACTGCCAAATCACAAGTTGCTAATGTGCTTCCTTCTACTGAAACAGGAATAGTTGCGTCTTTTCCAAACGTCCGCACTTCACAGCCTAGGAGCACTCAATCGAAGAATAGGAAGTTGCGACATAAGAAAAGATCAATAAGGAATGCTAAAGTAGAAGAACACCCTAGGAGTATGAATAAGACTCACATTGCTTCCACTACAACTATTCGTCTAGCAAATGTAATAGAAATAGTGATGTAACGAATGCTAAACCTTTAAGTACTTTTGATATTCATCGATGCACCTTGTGTTATTTGTCGTAAAAGTATGAATTCGATTGTCATGACAAATGTGTTGCTAAAGCTATAATCTCTCGTTTACGGAATCCTAAGAATCGGAATACCTCTAGGCCCACTAATCATTCTAAGTGCGTGCTTGGTAGACCGCCTTCTTTAGATTCTAAGGCAAGCATTCTTTGTCCTCGTAGCTCAGTTTCACCTCCTAAGAATGTAGTACCACCTAGTGCATTCACTAAGACTAAAGCAAATAGTAGTTATAGATGGCGAAATGGATATATAACACATTAGGATTTAAATGGATGCCTAAAGTTATTGATGTGTGTATGTCTACAATAAGCGCTTGGAACCCTCTAACATTTCGGGTTCCACATCTACTTCTATTCCATCCGTGTCGTCATGTGTAATGCGGTGATATGAGATCATTCTCTGGATTGTTGATAGCGGATGTTCCCGACACATGACGAGCAATCTTAAGCTGTTATCAAACTTTATTGCAAAGTTCATTGGCACCGTCGATTCGGGAATGATCACTCAGCCTATCATGGGCTACGGAGACTATATCAATGGGAACATCGAAATCGGCGGGGTTTATTATGTGGAAGGCCTCGGTCACAACTGTTTCGATGGGCCGGTTACGTGATGGAGATTTGGAGGTTGCTTTCGGGAGCAATCTTGTTTCATTCGTGATCTACAAGGAAACGACCTTATGTCCGCTCGCGTAACTCAAGTCTTTACACTATCTCTATGCAAGACATGGTTGCTTCATCTCCCATCCGCTTACTTTCAAAAGCAACATCAACAAAATCTTGGCTATGGCACCGTCGTCTCTCACATTTAAACTTTCAAACTATAACCAATCTTGCTCGACACAAATTAGTTGAAGGTCTCCACGATTCCGGTATTCTAAAGATCACCTTTGCTCGACTGTGAACAAGGGAAAAGCACTCGTGCTCATTTTCCTTCAAAGGTGGAACACAACTCTCAAACATGTGCTTCATCTTCTTCTCATGGATTTATGTGGCCCGATCGGCGTGCAAGCGATTAATGGCAAATGCTACATCTTGGTAATAGTTGATGACTACTCACGCTGGACTTGGGTCTACTTTCTTGAAGCAAAGACCAAGCTCCAAAGATGATCATCACCTTTCTCACAAAAATACGAGTTTAGCTCCGCAACACCGTCGGACTAATCGTAAGAAAAAGGAACTGAATTTGTTAACCAAACCCTTCGTGAATTTTATGAGAAAGTGGAATTGACATCAAACATCTATTGCACGTACACCGAACAAAGCGGAGTTGTTGAAAGACGAAACCGAGCGTTAGTGGAAGTTGCAAGAACAATGTTAATCAATGCTAAACTTCCAGATTACTTGTGGGCGGTCGTATCATCTGCATGCTATACTCAAAACCGTTCTATGATCACAAAACGCCACAACAAAACACCTTTCGAGCTTGTCCACAACCATAAACCGAATCTCAAACACTTTCATGTATTTGGATCCCTTTGCTATCCGAATAATGATCGTGATGATTTTGGAAAGCTCAAAGCCAAAGTCGACATTGTAGTCTTTATTGGATATTGTGAGAATTCTAAAGGTTACGGATATGGAATCGTCGTACAAAGCAGGTTATGGAAGCGATTCATGCTAATTTTGATGAACTTACGAAATGGCTTACGAGTATATGACTTGGAACCCGGTCACAACCGCTTAAACTTCCTCAACCCCATCATCATTTGAACAAAGCCCCCACTCACTCGTCATCAAATGGAAAGGTTATTTGCTCCTCTGTTCGGTGCGATATTGATGAACGTGCTCGGTGTATCCGTTGTTTCCATTGCACAACCCGATAATACTCTTATACGATACACTGTTACAACAACTAATGTTGAAGAAGCACCACCGATTGACTCCACCACAACAGATTGAACAAACCGCTTCTAACAATGATGAACCGGTGATGATGTTCTTAATGAAGTACCCCACCGCAGATTTTGATCCAAATGCGTTCTTTAACCCGTTTGCTAATGACATTGTTGCACGATGTCGCGAAATCATCAACAAACCATTTGAATCCTCGAATCGCACAATGTATACCAACATCAACCTCTACACATCGATGGACAAAAGACCATCCTCGGCAAATATTATTGGCAACCCGAATCAACCGGTCGTTACGAGACAACGTCTTCACACGGATGGTGAACATTGCATTTATGCACTCACCGTCCCGCCAATCGAGCCTAAAAACATTAAAGGCGCAATGAAAAAGACAAGTGGATTGAATCCATGCAAGAAGAACTCAACCAATTCAAACGTCTTGAAGTATGGGGGGCGGTTGAAAGACCAACAGGGTCTCGTCATTGGTCTCAAATGGATTTGGAAAAACAAATTGGATCTTTGAAGGAGCGTAATCCGAAACAAGTCACGTCTAGTTGCTAAGGGTTATCGTCGGGAAGAGGAATAGACTTTGAAGAATCTTTTGCTCGGTTGCTCGTCTTGAGTGCCATTGCGATCTCGTGCAACTGGTTCGGCTTTTCTAATGAAGAAAACTCGAAATCAAAGCACATCGATCTTCGCTATCATTTCATCAAGGATCATGTGGAGCAGTGCAGTTGAATTATACTATCGATCGCGGTCGAGGCTAAAAGAAGATAATACCAATTGGTATCAGAAGGATCTACTCACCAAAGCCTTGCCTCCCGCTAGGTTTAATGAGTTGGTCCACCGGATTGGTATGCGGTGTTTGACTCAAGAGGAACTAGATGACCTCTTAAAGCGATCTTATCAAAAACTGTCAAACACCAAAATATCTTTTGTAAATAATTTTTCAAAACAAAATACAAAATATAAAACAAAACAAAATACAAAATTAAAACAACAAAAATATTCTTCTATCTATTCTTCTTTAAACATGTCAAGTACATATCTTCCGTCAACCCTCAAATCTTTCAAAATTTAGTATTTTTACAATCAAGTGTTGAGGGGGAGAAATAAATACTTAACTATTTCAAAATATCTGTGTACTTGCATGTTATCCAATCCCGGTTGTTTCTTTTATCAATGGTGGTAAATTTTCTGGCTCATTAACACTCCTCGGACTAAAATTTATAACCTTTCATCATTTTCTTAAGTCGAGGGGGAGTGTCGTCAAAGTTATTTCCTAAAATCTTTTGTTTGGTAACCAAAATGGAAGTTAAAAGGCTTTGAATGAAAATGGAAAAGGTGGAGGACCAAAAGCGCAAAAGGTTAAAGTCATTTTAATAAAAACACCCCACCTAACATTTCACTTCACATTTATTACTCTTAACCAAAAACAAATCCTACGCACAAAATTCGTTCTTCAAATCTGTGTTTCTGATCATCAATTTGTAAGTTGTTTCATGATCTTAACGTGTTTACAAACATTGGTTTTGATTTTTACACGAATCCAACGGTCAAATTTTTGCATATGATTGATTTGGTGTTCTACGCATAAGCGTATGAACACCTAATCAAGAATGGGTGTTTGTGATTAAAAAGATAGTGTTAAAATGTTCTTCTTACATCAATAAACTCATTTTCATCACTTAAACGAACCCAGATACACGAATTGAGTGAATTTCAAAATTAGGGTTTATGCGTGGTTTTGGGTATTTTCAAATGTGATTGTTTTTGGTCAAAAAGAGTGTTGTGTGATGTTGTTATCATGATGAATTAATGTTATCTAAGCCTTATAACCACCCAGAAACACTAATTGATTTAAAATTAGTAATTAGGGTTTAATGTTCTTGAGTTTTGGGTACTTTTGATTCACCACGAATTGGGTGTTCAAACTTGGTTATTACACTCTCAAAGCATCTAAGACTTAACAGAAAACGTTTGGTGCATTTCCTGTGGCTAGAAATCATATGCGTAATTCATAAACTTTAGGGTTTTGACTTACGCGTATGACTTTCTACGAGTAAACTGTAAAATGAGTTTCATGTCATGATCTGTCTTAAAATGAATATATGTGTTAAGATTGATGATATGATAATTTTATTTCGGGCTTGCTACGCATAAAACTCGTAATCAAGGTCTTTGTAACTCTACGCATAGGATCACCTTACGGCGTAGAAAGTTATCGTAAGAGTAATCTTACGGCGTAACTATTACGCGTAAGGTTCTACAATGGGACTACGCGTATCACGTGAAGGATATGCGTGGCGGTGACTCTACGCATAAGGTTTACTCTTACGAGTAATCCTTACGCGTAAGGTTTTTATACGCCTACGCGTAAGCTCTACGCATAAGGTCCTCTTTTTTCCTACGCGTAATATTTCTTACGCGTAAGTAAGGATCCTACGCATATGCTTGCGTCTACGCGTATACTTCTCCTGTTTACGCATAAGCTACTACTCCTACGCATAAGCCTTGATCAAACCTTCGTTATGAATTGCTACGCGTGCAAACCTGTAAATAAATGAATCATAACGTCACGAATCCAATACCTTCACCAATAAGCTTAAAAGTATAATGTGTTGTGAAAATATGTGATAAAATAAACTTTAAAATCTAAAGTTAACTAACTCACGAAACTTCTCACAACGTCATTAGACTATTGGACAAACAAGTTACTTTGGACTCGTAACAATCAACGACTTCGTACATTCAATAATTAGACAATAAAACCTTACGTTGACTAACATTATGTCTTCGATATGTTGGTTCTTACGGCTAATGTTATTTCGGATCACGACATGGCTACTCAAATGAATGTGGATGTACGAAGTTCTCACAATTGTCGACATCTTCCCTAATGGCTATCCGAGAAAGATTGGAAAGAACAACCTTAGGGTTGACTTTGAAACCCTCACATGCTCGTAATCTTCTTGTCTCATTGTTGTGGATATTCTAAAGAATCATCCCTACCGAACATGCTCTCACATTACGCGCTGATGCAGGAGATCTACATGCAGCATTACGGAATTCAATGCGAGGATCAAAGGTCAAAGTGCAGTGACGGTGGACGCTCAATCACAAACAAGTCACCATCGCACATGCGGACTTACGGGCTATTCTTCTCATCCACGACATCGAGCCAACCGACTTCTATGCCACACTTTGAAGAGACAGTTTTGCAATTCTTGATTGATATTGGCTATGATGAAGCGTCAGAATTATCACTAAGCATTCTCATGTGGAGCTTAAGAACATTCCTCAACCATGGAGAACTCTCTACATCATCATTACCAAATCTCTCTCGGTCGTGATAGCGGGCATGAGCATCCCAAGCTCATAGAACTGCAAATTTTTGGTCATTAATCAACATGAAGCACATCGAGCTTGAAGCTCGATATGGGATGACATGATGTCATTTCTCAAAAAGCTTGGCTCAAAGATTCCCTATGTCGATACACAAAGCTGTTGATCCGAGAGCACTTGGACTTCATCCCGATATCCCCAAGAGGCTCAATGACCCCGACAATCACGACATGTTGGTGAGCCTATCCTATCTCGCCGGAATCAAGGAATCGTCAACAAAGAAACAAGGTGTTGTGTTACACGATCACCCTCTTGATGGCGAAATCAAGAAGCTTGAAGCATACAAAAGATATCCGGTAGCGATAGAGAAGGCAAAGTTGGTCATCTCGATGAAAAGCCTTCGGAACACCTACTCGGAGAACCGTAAGAGGAAGTCTTGGAAGTGCGATAAGCACGAGAGAGTCAAAGGAAGGTCCCAAAGAGAAACCTACTCCAAAGAAGAAAGTTCCCTCTCGGAAGTCGTTCCTATTCCTACACGAACCACCAAGAAAGCTACTAGGCGAAAGCTCTAAAGATACACAATCGATGAGGAGGTCCACTACTGCGAATATGTAACCGAACCACCTCCTCGTTAACAAAACCTCCTAGTCCAATAATGAACATGGCAAAGGGAAGACTCTGACTTGTGCCATATGAAGAAAGCTCGAAAGTGATGAAGAGCAAGCGGATTTATCATACGGAAGAAGTTTAAAATCGTTAGACACCTACAAAAAGCTAAAGAATTTGAACAAGATCAAACACGTGGCCCCGAGGAGGGTCGAGTGGTGGTGTCCACTCTTCACGAGATCTGATGCGGTTAATCGACCCGATAGTGGAACCGGTGCCACCACTCTTGTGCAATGACAAAAGCTTGTGGAAGACTCTACCGATTATAACATTGAGGAACCGAAAAGGAGAAGTGTGAGAAAGATAAAGCTGATGAAGAAGCTAAGTCTGGAAACGATGAAGATGTTGATTATGAAAAGTTTCTTCTTAACAGTCCCGTACGGTCTAAGGAGGAAACTTCTGAACCACCAAAGGACCCTGAATCTCCTCACATCTCATCATCATCAGATTCATCCTCTCACTCTTCACCACCACCGTCAAAAAGATCAACCAAATCATCATCCAAATCTGTGAAGAAACCAACAGACTCTTGGTTATCTCGGGCTAAAACAAGGATTGTTAAGGCTGTCAAGCAAGTACGGAAGAAGGATGTTACCAACAAAAATCTGAATCAACTTGCCGACATAATCAACCTTCTTCAAGACGGGATAAAAGAATTGTTGTGAAAGGGAACAAATCCGAAGTTTATCGGTGGAGATTTCCAAAAGGAATTGGAGAAGATGGCAAGAGAAGACACTCACAAATTCCTTCTCGACACCATTCCTAAAGTAACAAAGGAATTATATTCCAAACTTCTTACTCCAAACATCGTTACATTGGTCAAACATATCATGGCCAAAGAATCGATTACTCGAAGATGAATTGATTTCTAAATTAGTGATGCAAATGTCAAAAGAGCTAGAACCTTCACCGGATGAAGCTAAGTTTTTAAGACTCTATTAGACTATCAACTCAAGTCTTCATGCAAAGAATCAACAACTCAACCAAAGCGACCAAGAGACGGCGATGATAAGGACAAAGACTCGCACCTAAACGCAGAAGAAGTCGGTGAATCTTCATCAATGCCACCTCCACCCAAACGGACTCAAAGACAACAAAGGTCTCCTCCTCGTTCTTCACCGAAAATCTCGGGATTCTTCTCGAGTTACCACCGAGACTCGAAAAACGGTGATCACTTTGAGTATACGGTGGTGACGATGAGGAATTCCATGAGCCCCAAAGAACAACCCACCTCTCCCAAATAAGTTAAGAAACCGGAATCCTCATCTAGGCCTAAGAAAAAGAAGAAAAAGGCGCCTACGATCGACGTCGTATCATGGCTAGATGAAGATGACACGAGGAATTTGAATGGTTTTCTACACTTGTTAATTCCACCCCTATCTGCTTTGAAGGTCAAGATCGGTGAGCGGTAATACATTGGAGCATGCTAAGATACGCAAGAAAAATTCGAGTAAAGAAGATGGCGAAATCGAGTTGAGGCGAATCAAGAATGAAGCTTTTCAAGCGTTAAAGATAGCTCGAAAAGTGCCATCGAGGTCGAATATCACCTTGAAAACATTGCTCGAGCTATGTCTAACAACATGGATTGGCTCAACCCAGAAGCAAACATCGACTTCACCAAACGGGACAACCCTCCATATTACACCGACTGGTCTAAACCTCTACCAACAATTGGCCAACCAAATGAGCCAAGGATTCCATTCCGATACTTCTTCAACAAAGACTTGGAATTTCTTCTACATGGTGGCGATGGTTTAAGGAAATATGCTACATCTTTGACACTTCCATTTCCGGCAGCAATATACTCTAACTGCATAGCCATCGAGGAAAGAGCTAACCACTTGTTCTCCAACAATGTGGTAGAGTATGACTGATAACGCTACACGCGTCGTTCGGGGTCAAGGAAACTTCCTTTTCTTCGAGCAAGTTTTATAACACCCTAGGCAGTGAACCTAATCGTTGTAGTGTAGTAATTAGGGTAAGCCACGGGTATTGATATCGTTCTCTAGGGGAATAGGAATGCTAGTAAGGAGTTACTACGCTAAGGTTAAGGTTGAGGAAGATTATTTTTGTATCTTTTATATTTTATGAAATGGAAAGGTACGAATCTCGGGTATTGGATTTGGGGTTGGTATTTCTACCGATTACTCTACTATTATCTAATTATCTAAACTAAGGTTGTGGGAGTCTATGTCTAACTAATGTGTGCTCGTATGATAAGTTAAAGATGTGTTTACTTAGGTTGTACTACTCCTTAATTATCTCCTATTGATGGTTGAGTGTCACGTCTTATTCTTAATTGCGTTGTGTGTCTAAAGTTGTAGGGTATGCGTTTCTCCCTAACTCTTTGAACTTACCAAAGGGTATCGTCTACAAACCCACTAGGGATGATAAACTCCTACTCTAAGGCGCTCTTTGGATGGTTTAGCCTACAACTACTCAGGTAATTATATTCTAAGGTTCACAAAGATGAATCAAGCATTAAGTACACAACGAATGACCTATCGCATTACTAGATCATTAATCAACTAAGATAAGAAACAACCAATCAATATTCAATAATTAAGTTTCATACTTCCTAAGCAAACACATAAATAAATTAGCCGGACATGGAGAACATGCAAGCATACACACAAATAATCAAAGACATAATTGAATTAATGAAGTAAAGACTTATCTTGATGTAAGATAGGGTTTAAAACCCTAAAATCTTGTACAAGACACCTTAGGTTCGGTTTTAGGTTTTACCCAAAGACTCTCCACACAAAAGACCGAAAAATTCGGATTCTATATATAAGATTACAATTTGCGGCGTCACCTTATGTTTAGTGGCCCGCCGTGTCGCCGTCATTAGGGTTTTGTCTTGGCCACGTTAACCTTGCGACGGCGTCACCTTATGTCCGTGACGCCGTCCTCTTGACTTTCCGACGTCGTGCGGATTGCATCTAGGCCGCCCGAGTAGCGACGGCCTACTCTTTACAACTAGACGTCGTCACTTGAAAATATGAGTTTTGGGTTCGGGACCGTCACAATAATTTTGGGACGGCGCCGCCATTAGCTTTTGGCGCCGTCGCCTTCTAGTTTCAAAGAAGCGTGAGTGTCTCGATTTTGACTTTGGCCATTTTCTTCATATATTCGCCTTTTCATCCAAATAAGTGCCATTCCAAAGATTTTGCCTTCACGAGACCTAAAAGTGAAAAGGAACGATATTAAGCAATAACGGATACAAAAGTGATCAAATAAGGACTTAAACGACCCTCAAAATGGTACCTTTTAAAACCTTATCAATGACCGTGATGCAATGTATGGGATTCACCATTGGCGGAATCAAGAATCTACTACGGTCGCCAGTTCGAAGTCTCAACATGCGGTGTTCAAGACTAAGAGTATCGTTGCCATCAAACACGTTGATCTTTCGTCCAAATGACTTTTCTCAAGAATATTGTGGTCAAAAGGCAAGGCGAAAGGATTATGCATTCTCTGAAGTCGACTTTGAGAATTTGTCTATCAACGGCATTGAAGACATGTACCTTGTCAAAGCATGTGGTCGCATGAGACAATTTTCAAGCGAAGTACAACGTGAATTCATCAAGTCATTGCTCATCTTCATCGACGCATAGTCATCAAAGAACGTGTAGAAGATTTCCGACTTGCGGTTGAATCATATCAAACCCGTGTCAACTTCACTCCACCTTAGCTTGATCTTCCGACATCAACCAGCTCTCACAATATACACTCATCAAGAAACCATTCGGCGTCGTTTACGCAGTGAACTTCAACGAAATTCCTTAATGGCGTGTAGTGATCTTCACAAGTTTGGGGATCACACTTTGAAGATGGTTAGGGACGGATTGGCTTATAGGTTGAAGGATATACGTCAAAAGATTGGGTCTCCTAAGCGATGGAATTCTCATGATCGAAGGGATGTGAGGAGGATCATCGAATGATTGATGAAGGTTGTATCGAAGGATCGATTCGTAACATTGGAAAGCTTTATTGGTGGTCGACCCAGATTAACATCACCGGCTATCAACGCCCGATTCGCACTCCCGGCAACATCATCGGACTTCGGTACCCTTGAACCGCTTCTTTCATTATATTTTGGATGTATGGTTTATTATCACTATGGCTTGTGCACACATTACGATGTCACAATTCTCAAATTCGGTCATTCTCATACTCCATATTCATCATTTCATAACGGTTCATTCATGATTTTGCATTTCACATTAAGCGCGTAAATTTTATATTAAATAAGCGTTATCGCGTGAGTTATTATTTTGAAAATTTAATCCGTTACTTTCAAAAATGATCCCGATATATTTTTATACTTACATTTAGTTTATAAAAACTATATTTTGAGTTTACCTAGTGTTTTAAATTTATTTTGTATATAAATCGTTAAAGTTATATTATTCGACGTTTTCTTAAAAACTACACGATAATTATTTTATCACTCAAATTTTACAAGGAATGTATTTTACAATTTTATGATCTCATTATACTTTACTTTGATCTATTAAAACTTATTTTACCTAAAACTACTTTAACTTCATTTCTTTGTACAAGTTACATTTTCCTACATTTATAACATTTTACTTATTTTACATATTATATTATAAAAAAAAAAAAAAAATATATTTTGTGGACACATCTCCCCAAAACCGGCCTAGGGGGGGTAAGCATTATTGAAGTTGGTATATTTTTTCTTGATTGTATATATATACACTCCAGTAATACATTCATTTCATTCATCTCATTCAACAAGTTAGTAAAAGTTTTTTTCTCTCTTGTTCTTCCTTCTCACAAACCGGCCATATAGAGGTTTCAAGGGATCATCAAAAATTTCTCAAGCTCAAGCATAAACAATCTAGAATCACACTCTTAATAAGGTTTTGAAATAAAAACCTAGAGTGTTTAGGCTAACCCTTGTTCTTTGCACCTCATCATAATAGCTTGTAAGCATATTTCTATCATTTTCATCTTTTCTTATCATTACATATGTATTTTATCATTTTCATAGCAAACATGCAAGACTTGTGTTGTTTATACCATTTTACATGATTTTAGAGTTATATATATATAAGGTCATCCTATAATTATCCCTTGGTATACTTTGGTCTTGATGATGTTTAGGAACCCATGACACCCTAAGAAGGTGTATGGTAGGATTAGATTAGCTTTGGAGTTGATTTGAAGGGATTAGAATAGGTTTAGTACGAGAAAAACTATTTTCGATAAGTATAAAAGTGTTCTGTCCTTGTTTTGATTTTCTGGAAAATCCGACGGTGAGGCACGAAATTTTGGCCTTGATATTTAGAAAATATACTTTAAAAGCGAATCCGTGGCGCTTGAGCGGATTAAAGCGGAGTTATAACGAAGAAGTTATGAATTTTTAAAGTTTGACGACGAAATATATATTTTTCGAAATTTGACATACTATTTTTATCTTATACGAGTCAAAAGCGAGCCTTAAGCTTTACAAATTATTTCGACTTATCAAAAATATATTAGTATACTTTGATACGAAGCTAAGGACATATAATCGTGAAAGCGGTTTGAAGCGACTAAGATATGCACGTTTTCATAAAATTGCCGTAACTATTATTTTAGAAAAACTATATTATTTTTACGAGACAAGTGTTACGGTAACTAAAATGACCATGTTGGAGGTTGTTTTTAACTATGATGTAGAACTTTTGAAGCGAAATGTCTTCTAATAAAATCAAGATCACCAAGCATATTTTTCAAAAGCGACCAACCGTTTGTATAGCGGAGTTTTAATAAATTAATTACGGTTGCTTAAACTTGGCGAAACTCACTTTTACACAACAATTAGACAAAATCACCATCTTTAACCCTTATTATCTTTATGTTCGAGACCTTTATGTCGAAAACTCATGAACTGAAACTTTTAGATTTTGATACAAACTTTCCAAAACCGTCGAGTTCGTTTCCTAACGATCGGCGTACACCATTCGACTAGTTTTTGAAGCCATTTTGTCACTTTCATGAAATTTCCAACGACATTATTTTGACGAAAAGTGAAAATTTCACTATAAATCATTACGAAACTATTGTAGGATGACATTTTGGCGTAAATACTTGTAAAGTAATTTAAGAATGGTCAAGGCGTCAAAAGAGTATTTTTCGACGATAAGTATTATTTTCAAAACTCGCAAATGGTATAAATAACATCTGAAATGCATGCATAACATAACATCATAACTCATTACATATCATAACATTCATTCTAGGTCGCGGATAGTTTCCGAGTCTCACTTTCGTGCACTTCATTTTGTTAGCATATCCATCATACCGGTGAGTTCATACCCACTTTTACTCGTTTAAATTCTTACAAACTATTTGGGGAGATACATGCTTAAATACTTGTTTCACTCTTGCGAATACTCAAACCATTTATACAATTGTGTTACAATATACTTCTTATACACTTTGGACATTATGTGTGGTTTATTGCGATATGTGCCTTAATGTGCTAAACTAGTTTTCAATTATGCATCAACATACAAACTTTAGCAGCTGGTTAACTCCTGCGGGGCCGGCGGAGAGGTATTGATAGTACTATCGGTGGCGCCCCACCCTTGGGTCCTTGATGGCGTGACACAGGGTGAATATAATCTGTTATTCAATGAAACATAACAAACAATTTAGACTTGTCAAGAGGTTCGGTTGGTGTGATTCTTTGCATTAAGTACATGTATATATCGTATGCACCTATGTCCTACTTACAAACAAGATTGACAATTCTATATTTTGGCAATGGGTTGTAAACACACAGTTGCAAGTTTTGTATGGGCGGAACTTGGGCGAGTGGATTTACAATGCCTTTCTTTGCATAAACAATTTTGAAAGGCTTTACATTTCATCACAAACTTATGAACTCACCAACCATTGTGTTGACACTTTTAGCATGTTTATCTCGGTCTTAAGGTGATAGCACTTCATGGAGCTTTTGGGTGCATGGCATACATTGAGTCTTGTGCTTTTAACAATTACCATTCGACATGTTTTGTAAACTTTTATGTATTATCAAACCTTGTGATTTCTTGTGGTGTAAACATTAACTTATTTATCGAATGGTAAACTTTTCAAAGCGTCTCATTATAGAGGTCGTTTTACGTATCCATACTTTGTGCTATGACGTCATACCCCAATGACACTATCGTTCATTGCGATATTTTGGGGTGTGTGATTAGTATCGAGCCTTGGTTATAGAGAACTAGGTTGCATTTTAGTTCCTAGACTATAACCGCTCTCACGTCGATCCTTTCGTTTCCTATTGCCTTACTCACTTTTCGATGCGCATATGTTTTCTTAAGTATTTCTTCTAGAACCACCTCATTAGATAACGTAGTTTCCTTGTACCAATAGGGAGTCCCAAAATCTAGTTGGGTCATCAAAGATATGGAGCTCGATGTGAGCACTTATCTAACTTGATCTCGTGTGAGTTCTTGTTTGATGAGATGCGAGATCGAGCTAAATAAGTGTTACTATAAAAGTGGATAGATTTGATGATTTTGCCGAGGATGGGAGTTCTCTTGAGGATACTTTGGGGCTAGCGGCGACTAAACCTCGTAGTGACTTTAGCACCTAACGGAATTTCCTATACACCAAGTGCGACTCTTCCTAGATACCTACCTAAATTCCTCCTTCTTTGTTTAGAATCGGATGATAGGTGGCTACCTATTTAAGTAACACCAATCGCCGAGACATGTATGCTTGGTGGTATGTACACGTGTGAAATGAAGCAATTATAATTATGGTGGCCAACATAATTATAAATGCGTCACAACTCACGTGGACATATGCGACCCGCATCGTGATCGGTGTGGACACCTTAGGAACCAATTTGTGGCGTGATATTATGTTTGAGGGCGTTAAGTATAGACATTGGGAATTCAACGGTTCTTTCCTTGCGAGATAATGGCACCAAAGAGAGTAACACGCGATCTTGGCGAGGTGGTGCGGTACCGAGGGTGGAATGGCGGTGGGCGTGGAGGTAGAGGAGGCGGTAGCGACATGGGTAACAATGACAACAACATTGGCGGAAACCACGATTTTGCCGCCATCATCGCTCAACAACTTCAAATCTTGCTTCCCACTATTGTCACACAAGTTGGAAATCATATGAATAACTCGGAAACCACGGGGGCAGGAGCAGTCTGGCGACACCAACAATGTGGTGGCGGTAACAACAACAACAACACCAACAACAACAACAACGAATTGGATGCACATATAAGGAATTTTCGGCATGCAAACACGTGGAGTTTGATGGTATAGGAGGTGCTTTGGCGTATACTCGATGGGTAGAGAAGGCAGGCGGTGATCGACATCGACAATTGTGCCACACATCGGAGGGTGAAGTATCTTGCTTGCTTGTTATCGGAAAGGCATTGACATGGTGGAACACACACTACTGAGCTAGGCGAGAGGCGGCTATAGGTATGACATGGGACGAATTTAAGGCGTTATTGAAGAGTCTTGCCGGACAATGAAATCGAAATTGGAAGATGAATTTTATCACCACTCTATGATAGGGGTGGTCGCATGACCTACACGACCGATTTCATGAGTTAGCGGACTAGTTCCTCATCTAGTTACCCACAGGTCCAAGAGAATCTCGAGGTACATATATGGTCTTGTCCCGAAATCCGTGGGCTGTGAAAACAAGCGGGCCGTCTACAATACAAAGTGCGATCTTGAGGCGGGAACCACGGCGGACGAGATGGTTAGAAATGGTACGTTGAAGAGCGTTGATAAGAGGAAGGAAGCAAGTGGGTCGAATAAGCGAGATAGGCGTGGTAGCGAGACAACAAAAGGGCAAGAGTTTTGTGGCAAGCTGATGCTTGAACAAAGAGAGTATCGGTACACATCCCAAATGTGCTAAATGTGCTTATCATCACCGAAGACCAAGCCACACGCTTGTGTACAAATTGCAATCGATCGGCCATTTTAAGGCGATGCAGTTAAAAGGAATAATCAAAAGACTTGCTTTGAATGTAACAGCCGAATCACTTCGGAATAATTGTCCTCGGTTGAATAAGCCACCGATGCAAGCTCCTCTAGTTGTGGCAATTGAAGGAAATAACCCAAACCACATACTCAATATCGGTCCACCTCGGTCGAGCATTCTATATAGGGACCGAGGAAGCCCGCAATGCGTGGCGAGTGCGTTTTCCTAGACCATTAAGTGATCCACCGTATTATTGATTCGGTGAGTCTCATTAGATAAGAAACCTAGGCGCGTAAGTTTTGACATAAACACTTTGACCATACACTTGATTTCGCGAAACCTAAGGGTAGAACTTTAAGTATCATCGATTGAATCGCGAGGACGCGATTCTTCTATCGAGGAAGAATGTCACAATTCTCAAATTCGGTCATTCCTCATACTCCATATTCATCATTTCATAACGGTTCATTCATGATTTTGCATTTCACATTAAGCGCGTAAATTTTATATTAAATAAGCGTTATCGCGTGAGTTATTATTTTGAACATTTAATCCGTTACTTCAAAAATGATCCCGATATATTTTATACTTACATTTAGTTTATAAAAACTATATTTTGAGTTTACCTAGTGTTTTAAATTTATTTTGTATATAAATCGTTAAAGTTATATTATTACGACGTTTTCTTAAAAACTACACGATAATTATTTTATCACTCAAATTTTACAAGGAATGTATTTTTACAATTTTTATGATCTCATTATACTTTACTTTGATCTATTAAAACTTATTTTAACCTAAAATACCATTGACTTTACACTTATATACAAGTTACATTTTACTAGTTACATTTACTTACATTTTTACACATTTACTTACATTATACATATAAAAAAAAAAAAAAAATATATTTTGTGGACATATCTCCCCAAAACCGGCCAGGGGAGTAAGCATTTATTGAAGTTGGTATATTTTTTCTTGATTGTATATAACTTTACACTCCAAGTAATACATTCATTTCATTCATTCATCTCATTCAACAAGTTAGCAAAAGTTTTTTTCTCTCTCTTGTTCTTCCTCATCACAAACCGCCATATAGAGGTTTTCAAGGGATCATCAAAAATTTCTCAAGCTCAAGCATAATTACAATCTAGAATCACACTCTTAATAAGGTTTTGAAATAAAAACCTAGAGTGTTTAGGCTAACCTTGTTCTTTGCACCTCATCATAATAGCTTGTAAGCATATTTCTATCATTTTCATCTTTTCTTATCATTTCATATGTATTTTATCATTTTCATAGCAAACATGCAAGACTTGTGTTGTTTATACCATTTTACATGATTTTTAGAGTTATATATATATAAGGTCATCCTATAATTATCCCTTGGTATACTTTGGTCTTGATGATGTTTAGGAACCCATGACACCCTAAGAAGGTGTATGGTAGGATTAGATTAGCTTTGGAGTTGATTTGAAGGGATTAGAATAGGTTTAGTACGAGAAAAACTATTTTCGATAAGTATAAAAGTGTTCTGTCCTTGTTTTGATTTTCTGGAAAATCCGACAGTGAGGCACGAAATTTTGGCCTTGATATTTAGAAAATATACTTTAAAAGCGAATCCGTGGCGCTTGAGCGGAATAAAGCGGAGTTATAACGAAGAAGTTATGAATTTTTAAAGTTTGACGACGAAATATATATTTTTGAAATTTCACATACTATTTTTATCTTTGTACGAGTCAAAAGCGAGCCTTAAGCTTTACAAATTATTTCGACTTATCAAAAATATATTAGTATACTTTGATACGAAGCTAAGGACATATAATACGTGAAAGCGGTTTGAAAGCGACTAAGATATGCACGTTTTCATAAAATTGCCGTAACTATTATTTTTAGAAAAACTATATTATTTTTACGAGACAAGTGTTACGGTAACTAAAATGACCATGTTGGAGGCTGTTTTTAACTATGATGTAGAACTTTTGAAGCGAAATGTCTTCTAATAAAATCAAGATCACCAAGCATATTTTTCAAAGCGACCAACCGTTTGTATAGCGGAGTTTTAATAAATTAATTACGGTTGCTTAAACTTGGCGAAACTCACTTTTACACAACAATTAGACAAAATCACCATCTTTAACCCTTATTATCTTTATGTTCGAGACCTTTATGTCGAAAACTCATGAACTGAAACTTTTAGATTTTGATACAAACTTTCCAAAACCGTCGAGTTCGTTTCCTAACGATCGGCGTACACCATTACGACTAGTTTTTGAAGCCATTTTGTCACTTTCATGAAATTTCCAACGACATTATTTTCTGACGAAAAGTGAAAATTTCACTATAAATCATTCTGAAACTATTGTAGGATGACATTTTGGCGTAAATACTTGTAAAGTAATTTAAGAATGGTCAAGGCGTCAAAAGAGTATTTTTCGACGATAAGTATTATTTTCAAAACTCGCAAATGGTATAAATAACATACGAAATGCATGCATAACATAACATCATAACTCATTACATATCATAACATTCATTCTAGGTCGCGGATAGTTTCGAGTCTCACTTTCGTGCACTTCATTTTGTTAGCATATCCATCATACCGGTGAGTTCATACCCACTTTTACTCGTTTAAATTCTTACAAACTATTTGGGGAGATACATGCTTAAATACTTGTTTCACTCTTGCGAATACTCAAACCATTTATACAATTGTGTTACAATATACTTCTTATACACTTTGGACATTATGTGTGGTTTATTGCGATATGTGCCTTAATGTGCTAAACTAGTTTTCAATTATGCATCAACATACAAACTTTTTAGCTGGTTAACTCTGCGGGAGCGGCGGAGAGGTATTGATAGTACTATCGGTGGCCCCACCCTTGGGTCCTTGATGGCGTGACACAGGGTGAATATAATCTGTTATTCAATGAAACATAACAAACAAGTTAGACTCGTCAAGAGGTTCGGTTGGTGTGATTCTTTGCATTAAGTACATGTATATATCGTATGCACCTATGTCCTACTTACAAACAAGATTGACAATTCTATATTTTGGCAATGGGTTGTAAACACACAGTTGCAAGTTTTGTATGGGCGGAACTTGGGCCGAGTGGATTACAATGCCTTTCTTTGCATAAACAATTTTGAAAGGCTTTACATTTCATCACAAACTTATGAACTCACCAACCATTGTGTTGACACTTTTAGCATGTTTATCTCGGTCTTAAGGTGATAGCACTTCATGGAGCTTTTGGGTGCATGGCATACATTGGAGTCTTGTGCTTTTAACAATTACCATTCGACATGTTTTGTAAACTTTTATGTATTATCAAACCTTGTGATTTCTTGTGGTGTAAACATTAACTTATTTATCGAATGGTAAACTTTTCAAAGCGTCTCATTATAGAGGTCGTTTTACGTATCCATACTTTGTGCTATGACGTCATACCCCAATGACACTATCGTTCATTGCGATATTTTGGGGTGTGTGATTAGTATCGAGACTTGGTTATAGAGAACTAGGTTGCATTTTAGTTCCTAGACTATAACCGCTCTCACGTCGATCCTTTCGTTTCCTATTGCCTTACTCACTTTTCGATGCGCATATGTTTTCTTAAGTATTTCTTCTAGAACCACCTCATTAGATAACGTAGTTTCCTTGTACCAATAGGGAGTCCCAAAATCTAGTTGGGTCATCAAAGATATGGAGCTCGATAATGAGCACTTATCTAACTTGATCTCGTGAGTTCTTGTTTGATGAGATGCGAGATCGAGCTAAATAAGTGTTACTATAAAGTGGATAGATTTGATGATTTTGCCCGAGGATGGGAGTTCTCTTGAGGATACTTTGGGGCTAGCGGCGACTAAACCTCGTAGTGACTTTAGCACCTAACGGAATTTCCTATACACCAAGTGCGACTCTTCCTAGATACCTACCCTAAATCCCTCCTTCACCGTTTAGAATCGGATGATAGACTGGCTACCTACTTAAGTAACACCAATCGCCGAGACATGTATGCTTGGTGGTATGTACATGTGTGAAATGAAGCAATTATAATTATGGTGGCCAACATAATTATAAATGCGTCACAACTCACGTGGACATATGCGACCACGCATACGTAGATCGGTGTGGACACCTTAGGAACCAATTTGTGGCGTGATATTATGTTTGAGGACGTTAAGTATAGACATTGGGAATTCAACGGTTCTTTCCTTGCGAGATAATGGCACCAAAGAGAGTAACACGCGATCTTGGCGAGGTGGTGCGGTACCAAGGGTGGAATGGCGGTGGGCGTGGAGGTAGAGGAGGCGGTAGCGACATGGGTAACAATGACAACAACACTGGCGGAAACCACGATTTTGCCGCCATCATCGCTCAACAACTTCAAATCTTGCTTCCCACTATTGTCACACAAGTTGGAAATCATATGAATAACTCGGAAACCACGGGAGCAGGGCAGTCTGGCGACACCAACAATGTAGTGGTAGTAACAACAACAACAACAACAACAACAACAACAACAATTGGATGCACATATAAGGAATTTTCGGCATGCAAACACGTGGAGTTTGATGGTATAGGAGGTGCTTTGGCGTATACTCGATGGGTAGAGAAGGCAGAGGCGTTGATCGACATCGACAATTGTGCCACACATCGGAGGGTGAAGTATCTTGCTTGCTTGTTATCGGAAAGGCATTGACATGGTGGAACACACACTACTGAGCTAGAGGCGAGAGGCGGCTATAGGTATGACATGGGACGAATTTAAGGCGTTATTGAAAGAGGAGTCTTGCCGGACAATGAAATGCGAAATTGGAAGATGAATTTTATCACCACTCTATGATAGGGGTGGTCACGCACCTACAACGACCGATTTCATGAGTTAGCGGACTAGTTCCTCATCTAGTTACCCCGAGTCCAAGAGAATCTCGAGGTACATATATGGTCTTGTCCCGAAATCCGTGGAACTGTGAAAACAAGCGAGCCGTCTACAATACAAAGTGCGATCATCGAGGCGGGAACCACGATGCAGACGAGATGGTTAGAAATGGTACCTTGAAGAGCGTTGATAAGAGGAAGGAAGCAAGTGGGTCGAATAAGCGGATAGGCGTGGTAGCGAGACAACAAAAGGGCAAGAGTTTTGTGGGCTGATGCTCGAACAAAGAGAGTATCGGTACACATCCCAAATGTGCTAAATGTGCTTATCATCACCGAAGACCAAGCCACGCCGCTTGTGTACAAATTGCAATCGATCGGCCATTTTAAGGAGCGGTGTAAAAGGAATAATCAAAGGACTTGCTTTGAATGTAATGACCCGAATCACTTCCGGAATAATTGTCCTCAGTTGAATAAGCCACCGATGCAAGCTCCTCTAGTTGTGGCAATTGAAGGAAATAACCCAAACCACATACTCAATATCGGTCCACCTCGAGGTCGAGCATTCTATATAGGGACCGAGGAAGCCCGCAATGCGTGGCGTACGTTTTCCTAGACCATTAAGTGATCCACCGTATTATTGATTCGGTGAGTCTCATTAGATAAGAAACCTAGACGCGTAAGTTTTGACATAAACACTTTGACCATACACTTGATTTCGCGAAACCTAAGGGTAGAACTTTAAGTATCATCGATTGAATCGCGAGGACGCGATTCTTCTATCGAGGAAGAATGTCACAATTCTCAAATTCCGGTCATTCCTCATACTCCATATTCATCATTTCATAACGGTTCATTCATGATTTTTGCATTTCACATTAAACGCGTAAATTTCATATTAAATAAACGTTATCGCGTGAGTTATTATTTTAAAAATTTAATCCGTTACTTCCAAAAATGATCCCAATATATTTTTATACTTACATTTAGTTATAAAAATAATATTTTGAGTTTACCTAGCGTTTTAAATTTATTTTGTATATAAATCGTTATAATTATATTATTACGACGTTTTTCTTAAAAACTACACGATAATTATTTTATCACTCAAATTTTACAAGGAATGTATTTTTATAATTTTTATAATCTCATTATACTTTACTTTGATCCCCTAAAACTTATTTTAACCCATATGACTTTAACTTCACATCTTTGTACAAGTTACATTTTCCTACATTTATAACATTTACTTACACATTATAAAAAAAAAAAAAAAAAAGATATTTTGTGGACATATCTCCCCAAAACCGGTTCTAGGGGAGTAAGCATTTATTGAAGTTGGTATATTTTTTTCTTGATTGTATATAACCACACTCCAAGTAATACATTCATTTCATTCATCTCATTCAACAAGTTAGCAAAAGTTTTTTTTTTCTCTCTTGTTCTTCCTCATCACAAACCGCCATATAGAGGTTTCAAGGATCATCATCAAAATTTCTCAAGCAAGCATAAACAATCTAGAATCACACTCTTAATAAGGTTTTGAAATAAAACCTAGAGTGTTTAGGCTAACCCTTGTTCTTTGCACCTCATCATAATAGCTTGTAAGCATGTTTCTATCATTTTCATCTTTTCTTATCATTACATATGTATTTTATCATTTTCATAGCAAGCATGCAAGACTTATGTTGATTATACCATTTTTACATGATTTTTAGAGTTATATATATATAAAGGTCATCCTATAATTATCCCCTTGGTATACTTTGGTCTTGATGATGTTTAGGAACCCATGACACCCTAAGAAGGTGTATGGTAGGATTAGATTAGCTTTGGAGTTGATTTGAAGGGATTAGAATAGGTTTGGTACGAGAAAAACTATTTTCGATTAGTATAAAAAGTGTTCTGTCCTTGTTTTGTTTTCTGGAAAATCCGACAGTAGGCACGAAATTTTGGCCTTGATATTTAGAAAATATACTTTAAAAGCGAATCCGTGGCGCTTGAGCGGAATAAAGCGGAGTTATAACGAAGAAGTTATGAATTTTAAAGTTTGTCGACGAAATATATATTTTTCGAAATTTCACATACTATTTTTATCTTGTACGAGTCAAAACGAGCCTTAAGCTTTACAAATTATTTCGACTTATCAAAAATATATTAGTATACTTTGATACGAAGCTAAGGACATATAATACGTAGAAAACGGATTTGAAACGACTAAGATATGCACGTTTTCATAAAATTGCCGTAACTATTATTTTCTGAAAAACTATATTATTTTTACGAGACAAGTATTACGGTAACTAAAATGACCATGTTGGAGGCTGTTTTTAACTATGATGTCGAACTTTTTGTAACGAGATGTTTTCTAATAAAATTAAGATCATCAAGCATATTTTTCAAAACGACCAACCGTTTGTATAGCGGAGTTTTAATAAATTAATTACGGTTGCTTAAACTTGGCCGAAACTCACTTTTTACACAACAATTAGACAAAATCACCATCTTTAACCTTTATTATCTTTATATTCGAGACCTCTATGACGAAAACTCATGAACTGAAACTTTTAGATTTTGATACAAGCTTTCCAAAACCGTCGAGTTCGTTTCCTAACGATCGACGTACACCATTTTACGACTAGTTTTTCGAAGCCATTTTTGTCACTTTCATGAAATTTCCAACGACTTTATTTTACGACGAAAAGTGATAATTTCACTATAAATCATTACGAAACTATTGTAGGATGACATTTTGACGTAAATACTTATAAAGTAATTTAAGAATGGTCAAGACGTCAAAAGAGTATTTTTCGACGATAAGTATTATTTTCAAAACTCGCAAATGGTATAAATAACATACGAAATGCATGCATAACATAACATCATAACTCATTACATATCACAACATTCATTCTAGGTCGCGGATAGTTTCCGAGTCTCACTTTCGTGCACTTCATTTTGTTAGCATATCCATCACACCAGGTGAGTTCATACCCCGCTTTTACTCGTTTAAATTCTTACAAACTATTTGGGGGAGATACATGCTTAAATACTTGTTTCACTCTTGCGAATACTCAAACCATTTATACAATTGTGTTACAATATACTTCTTATACACTTTGGACATTATGTGTGGTTTATTGCGATATGTGCCTTAATGTGCTAAACTAGTTTTCAATTATGCATCAACATACAAACTTTAGCAATCTGGTTAACTCTGCGGGAGCCGGCGGAGAGGTATTGATAGTACTATCGGTGGCGCCCCACCCTTGGGTCCTTGATGACGTGACACAGGGTGAATATAATCTGTTATTCAATGAAACATTACAAACAAGTTAGACTCGTCAAGAGGTTCGGTTGGTGTGATTCTTTGCATTAAGTACATGTATATATCGTATGCACCTATGTCCTACTTACAAACAAGATTGACAATTCTATATTTTGGCAATGGGTTGTAAACACACAGTTGCAAGTTTTGTATGGGCGGAACTTGAACCGAGTGGATTTACAATGCCTTTCTTTGCATAAACAATTTTGAAAGGCTTTACATTTCATCACAAACTTATGAACTCACCAACCATTGTGTTGACACTTTTAGCATGTTTATCTCGGTCTTAAGGTGATAGCACTTCATGGAGCTTTTGGGTCGCATGGCATACATTGAGTCTTGTGCTTTTAACAATTACCATTCGACATGTTTTGTAAACTCTTTATGTATTATCAAACCTTGTGATTTCTTGTGGTGTAAACTTTAACTTATTTATCGAATGGTAAACTTTTCAAAACGTCTCATTATAGAGGTCGTTTTACGTATCCATACTTTGTGCTATGACGTTATACCCCAATGACACTATCGTTCATTGCGATATTTTGGGGTGTGACATTAGAGTTGTGTTTTCACACTATGTTGTTAACACTCTCAAGTTCAAACTTGTAAGTGCGGAATCCGCTTATTACTAACCGTTTCATGTTTTCCTTCTTATGGAAGCTCCGGAGCGGAATGATCGTCTGATTCTTCACATGCTCATGCCAACATCATCACTAATGGAAGTTCTATCCAAAAGCAACACAACAATCGAATGATTCTTCGTCAAACCAAAGAATCTACAAAGTTAAAGACTTAAAGAACTTCATCAAGATCGAAATCCATCGTCAAAGAGCGTGTGAGCATGTTGAAGAATGACGGAGACAACATCAGCAATGAGCGGCACTGAGGCAAACTTGATGCGCATAACAACAACATACTATCACTTTCATCACAAAGAACAATGATCAAAGAACAAAGTTAAAGATGACGTCAAAGCAAAACTGTTCAAAGAAAACTATCTCTCTATACTGGGGAGATTGTTTGAATCAAGGCAATTCTTCTCACAAGAAAGAAGAATGTCGGAAGACGTCAAAGCTACTATTACATCAACGCCTTCACCGTTTTTCATCACCAACACTTGAGGGGGAGATTGTTGGAATCACTCCTAAACCTTAATTCAAGTGTTTGTTACTAATATGTAATAGGTATCTTATTATGGCCTTTATGTTTGTTTAAGGTCAAGCTTATGTAGAAGGCCCATAAGCTTAGGCCCATGTCCAATAAGGAAAAGGGAAGGAGTGTGAGTGTTGCCCTAGCTCCTTGCCTATAAATACTCTTGTATAACCCTTACTTGAGGGTTGGTTGTTCAATTTATTTCTTTCACTACACTCTACGCATAACCGGTTACAATATTTATGTGTGTGTGTGTTTGATATATTGTTCAATCGCCTTTATCTCTTTCTATTAAGCTTGTGTTGTAAAACTAGTGACCTAACAGAGAGATTTGGGCTTTCAACTTTTTGATCGTGTTACAATGAGCTCGAATCTATTCATCACATTTGCTAATTTCAAAAACTGCATCAAATTCAGGAACATCCAAAGATGTCTTGATATTGGAGGTTTTAACATTTTCTTTCAGATGTTGATATTTTAATTGCAAAGCAAGATGCTTAACTTCTAATTTAGAAAACTGTTTTACCAGGTTATCATGATCATCCTGTTCAACTTTATCATGCGGTTTAGAGTTAGTTTTTCAAGCTCAATGACACGATCATGGGAGACTTTCGAGCAAGAGATAATTCATGAAATCGAGAAGCATTAATGGAACAATTCATAGCGATGTAAAACACATCTTGAGTAATACATTCGAAATAAGAGTCTCATTCAATGTATGCAAGTTCTTCCTCTCAATCTCATTATATTTTAGTGCTCGCTCATAGTCACTAACCTCAACTATCATTGCATCAAATTCCTTTTCCATTCCTTTAATATCGAATCTATCCCTTTTAAGACTCTCAAATTGATCTTTTAGTTGTTTAAAGAAAGTCATGACCTCAGTTAGATAGCATTCTTTTGTTTGCTCAAAACCCTTTCCCTTCAAGAATCCCATTGGGTGTGATCCTTTTCTTACAAGTTTTCTCAAAATTGACAAATAGTTGAAAAATAACATATTGACCGATTAAGGTCTTGCTCTTAGTGGCAATAGTTCTAGGAACTAAATGCATTGGTGTATTTGGAGGATACACGTCATTGAGGCATTTTCCTAAGGGAGGGTTTGTTTCAATAAGATTTTTAGCTTTTTGCTTATCTAAGTCCCTTTTCCGTAACACTTGTTCGTGTGTTAACAACGTTTGAGGCTTAAATTTGTTTAAGGAGATCCAGTTTTCCTTCTTGTAATCATGGGGTTTGATCATTATGTTATTCTTTTACATTCTGGATCTTCTAGCTTCTTATTCATTTTCTCCCTAGATGCATCATCTAATTTTCTATCTTCCTCGGTGCACTCAACGCAACTAGGTTTCGCTCTAGGTTTAAGAATCTCATTGCCATCATAGATTACATTATGGGCGCTCTAGCCTTTTAACAACCTCTGGATTTGGTTCCTCAACAAGGGAGTACTATGCTTAGCACTCAAAACTCGTGCTTAGCGATTAAGTGAGCAATCGAATGGTGTTTCCTTGCACGTACAACTTATTTTCAAGTTTGTTTTTCAAGGTTTTAGATTAGAAAAATCATTCAAAAGTTTTGATTCCTTAGCATCGAATTCTTGCTTAAGCATTTTAACATTTTCTTGAAGTTCTTGTTTTTGCTTAGCGCTTTAGAAAGCTTTTCTTGTAAGGAGTTTAACTCTTGTTTTAATACTTCTTCTCTAAACTTAATTTTCTAATAGTTATACGATTTGGTCATCCATTTCCCGCTCACGGGTGGTTAATTCAAACTTAGCTCGTTGTTCATAAATAGCAACACGTTCTTTATATGCATTAAGTTCGAAATAACAGAATCATCGGGCACGTGCGGTGTATTCGTCAAAAGCATAGTCATCATTGATCGCATAAGATACATCACGGGTACAATCTCACTTTCACTTTGTTTCACATATTGATCATATGGGACAACATTGATATTACCCATATTTTCAATATCGACTCAATAATTACAGATTGATTGTGCCGTCATGTATCTTTTGCTCATCAACTTCATCGTATAGTTTTAGTACCTCGAAATGATTTTGTCTTTGGATGGACCAGCTTGTGGTGATGAAGAGACTTTAGGAGGGACCATTAGAGAAATGCTAGCCATGAAATTTTTTGTGCGATGGGTTCATCATCAACGTCAGTCGTATGCATCACAATCGGCGACTTGAAAGGCATTCGATGATTGTGGCCTATCTCGAATTGGTCGCTCATCCATATCGCATCATATGTCTTGGCATTTCCTCGAAGAAACAACAATTCCTCTTCATCCAAAGTCGCACCATTATCCCGAGCTTGCACAAGCAACATCTTATCCACAAGTACTCGGCATTTTGAGGCGTTTTGGTGATGTGCGTTCCTTGCAATATGTCCTCACCACCACGCTTGTAACACTTGATCGGCTTTGCTTGTCATTGATTTCCATTCCTTCCTCTATTCGATTTGCCACATATCCTCTACCAACTCCACCTCTTCCTTGTTCATCTTGTCTTTCTTGAACCGGTTGTACCATAACCTTCCCATCTCTCGACGGTGGCTTGATTGTGTGGATTAGACGTTGTTCGAGGTTGTTGTTGGTGTATGGGAGAGTTCATGTTTTGACCGATCATGAGAGCCAGTTGATTAATGAAGTTTCCACGTGTGCATCAAGATCAACTTGTTTGAACATTGGATCGGGAATGAGTTTGTGATTACCATTACCCATGGGTATGACTTGTGAGGCTTTAGTTGTGATTCCAATGTTTGAGTAGAAGGCGGTTGAATCATTCGATGAGCTTGTCTCTCCTGGTTGGTTTTGAACCGATTAAGAATCCTTTTTCAAACATAGCATGTCTCTCATTTCAAGAAGGAATGCATAGAGTTGCTCATAGTTTGTATTCTTCAATCCTTTGGTTAGCTTTACGAGTGACAAACTTGTGCCATTCGGGATTCATGTTGTTTACAAATTTAGAGTTCAACTGAATGTTTGGCATGGTCATTCGATGTTCCTCATGTCATTGACAAGCTTGTGGAATCTCACATAATACTCATAGACACTCTCATCCGGTTTCATCTTGAAGTGCTCAAACTCATCATAGAGTTGTGATTCTCTGTCTTCCATAGTTAATTCGTAACCGCATGAAGCATCTTGACATTATCCCACACCGCCTTAGCTTCGTGTTGTGATTGATTAGCTTGTAGATATCTTTTGGAAGACCTTGAAGTATGATGTTAGAAACCCCGATATCTCGTGATCGAATCTCTTTTTCTCCTTATCATCGAGCTCATCATATGTCTTTGGTCCATCTATTCCATAGATCATTGTTCCATCTGCGCAATGTATCAATTAAGTCTCTTGTAGTCTCAATCGATAAGGTCCTTCATCAATTGATTTGAGAATGTTGACCCCATTTTCCTTTCCAAGACAAGACAGTCTAATTCTTTGAGCCCAAGAGTCGTAGTCGGTTCATCAAGCATGGGTGGACGAGTATCTGAACCACCGCTTGAACATCCTCGCAACAGTGGAGATGATTGTAGGTACGTTGGTAGACATGTTTAAAGATTACACGGATTTTATAACTCTATGATTAAACCGGAAATAGATTCTTTCACAGGATTTTACCAAATCAAGAGAAAACCGTACATAAACAAAAGTCAACCAAGTCGCTAAGAATCCTTGAATCAAGTCGCTAAAACCAAGTTGCTAGGACAAGTCGCTAAATTCCAAATCGCTATGAATTTTGACAGCAAGTCGCTATGCACCAAGTCGCTAAGAAATCAAGTCGCTAAATAGCAACTCGCTACTGGTCCAAATCGCTAGCACCAAATCGCTAAGAAACTTAAGAACAAATCGCTATCAAAATTGAAAGCAAGTCGCTACCCGTAGTGGAGAATCCACTAACTGTACTGTTTGTCGGCTTATCTCTAAAGGCAAGTCGCTAGGACCAAATCGCCACCAAGCAACACTACAACTCGCTAATGTTTTTTTGAAGCAAGTCGCTAACAAGAAGGTTACACCGAGAGCTAAGTCGCTAACATGAAAAACTTCCAAAACACACTTTTCAATCCAAAACAAGCTCAACCACAGTGATTCAAGCTTACCAAAACAAAACCCAAGCATATACAATTATCCTAAACACAAAAGTACACCCAAAATTCAAACTTTAACACTAGAGATGAACCAAATGATGCAAAAACCACTAAACATTTTCAAACTCAAAAACTATCTAAAAACCACTAGAAATCCAGAGATATGTAAGAGATGATCTAACCATGGCTCTGATACCATTTGTAACATATTGGATTTCACATACACATCAAACCATAAACAAAGTAGGCGTACAAGATGAGTTCTAGAGAGAGAAAGTTAGAGGTTTAGGGAACTTTGGTGAGAGAAAGAAAAATCTTATTATGAGCTCCAACTCCCTACCTTGGAAGGTAGAGAGTATTTATAGTCATTACATAAAACACCACCTATCGGGCTATGGATCAGGCATACATTGGGTAAAGACCCGTCCGTCCTCCACGGTGTTACTTAACTAAATACTACTTAACAGTAAATAACTACGACTACGAGCTTTCTAACGGATACATATACTTGAGGTGACCGACACTTTAATACCTGGATTTTCTAAATCCTAACAGTTTACCACTAAGGCAACATGACCTTTTGGAATATATGTTGGAAGTCCAAAATTATAAATCTATGCAATTATGTAGGAGAATCCCTACAACTTAGGTAACCCTAAACAAAAACTCAAAAACCATATATTTTTTTCTTTATACGGTTCATTATATTTTTTTCTCAAAAAGCCTAATATCCTTTTTCCCTCACAATCTCATCTAATGATTATAATTTGGATGTTGTACATTGTCATACTATTGTTTGAACAGCTAAATCGATCACGAAACAAAGTTTTACTTATGGTTTAATCTTTGTGATCTTTAGTTGGTTCAATTTCGAGTGAGATAGTTTTATGTTGTTATAATGTGCTCTTATTTTCAGGTGTTCAATGGCCTAATGTATTTAAACCTCATAAATACAGTAGTTTATTTTGAAGTAAATAAGCAGCTTAGAATGTGTGGCATGTTTGGTGATTAGAAGTATATTAATAGTGTATGCTAATGAGGCTTTTGTCACAGGTTCATGTGGGACTGTACATCATGCACTGTGGTATGGATCAGTATGTTTTCCATATTCCCCATTAATATATTTTGTTAACCACACTCAAATGATATTGTATTCTCGAGTTAAACCGAGTACCATTATCAAAAGGGCACGGAATTGTGAGACATCAATTTATCATTATGTTATTCAGGATGTTACAGTCACGGTATTTACCATACAAGAATTCCGTGATGACGTGATTCTATCATTTAGAAAAGAGGTACTTTTTCCGCCAATGTGTCACGTCAACCATAATTTATCAATCTAATATTATTATGTTGTTTTGAATTGAAGGTATCTTTGATGAAAAGGCTTCGACATCCAAATATTTTACTCTTCATGGGCGATGAACATCACCTCAGCATCTATGCATAGTCACAGAGTTCCTTCCTCGGTTGGTTCTCTATGCCATATATATCTCATGAAAAACTGTTTAAGTAAAATGTTTTCTTATAACAAATAATAATAAATTAATAATATTTTCACAGAAAATTCACACACATATACACCTAAAGTACAAAAGGAAAATAGTCTGGTGTACTAGTCCTTATTAGTATTTTGCGTAAGTTACAGCTTCAAGCTGAATATACAAAAGCCTTACAAAGGGATAGGAAAAGGAAAAGAATTGCTAAGACTAGCTTCAAGGCTAACACTAAAGCCCTTGCTAAAAATGAAGGAGATGGAATTTGTAATGTAATTAAGTACCTTTAAAACAGATTTTAGAAACCTTTCTTCTGAATTTCTTTTCCGTTCTAATGGTAAGGTTGCTCATTTATGACTTTGAGTCAGGGATTACATATTGCTTCAAAAGTTACGCCTTTCTCTTATTGATTACATATTGCTCAAGTTGTTTGCTTCTCTTGCAGTTGATCTATAGACCTGATAATGGAGACATCCTTAGGGTTCATATATTTTGTATGCACACTACAGACCTCATCCACGAAGTTCTAAAGTTTCTCATGTTTTTACTACAGTATGCAATTAACCATGGTACATAAACGTCAATTGGCCGAAGAGGAGTACAATGTTTCACCTAAACACTTGAAATTGGAAAACAGTTGCCAGTTAGTTCCATCTTTGGAAATTCCTTCAACTGATTCTCCACCAAAACCTTATTGCAATTCAGGTGGGTGGGGTAGAGTCTTCGCACATTTTTATAGATTTATAAATTTTTTAGATAGCATAATATGAAATTTTATAATAAGATTTAGATAATCAGTTAAAGTTTATCAAAACTTGTCATAGAGATAAATGTGGAATTGCATAACTTTCTGTTGGGACATATTTTCAAAAGATGCTTCAACATCTGCACAGTTCCAAGAAGTTGAAGGGGAACCTGAGGAAAGATGAAGAGCAAGGCTGGAAATAGAGCAACGTCATCAAGCACGTGCGCGATCTTTCAGGTGAAATAACTGATCTATCAAGCATTTGGGTGTTATATTAAATTTGCCACATTGTTTATAATTATGGTTGACAGGATGACTGTCAAGTCAAAATCTTTTCGTGCCCAACCATTTGATATGTTAAAAATTGGGTCAAAATGAGATGATTCATGGGTTGATTATACTGCTTTTTTAAATCTTTGAATAAAACAACCTAGGAGTTTCTGTGTGTTATAAACAACATTTAGGAGACTTCCAACTCATTTGATCCACTTAACGGAAACCACAAAATGGCAATTATGTTATTCAATGTGGGTACAACTCAAGCCGTGCATTTAGTTCAGATACCTTGGCATTTTAAACTTATGAAATGTTACTAACATCATCAGAGTTGAAAGAGGTATTTTCTTGCTTAGATACTTTAAATCCGGATTACTTTAAAAGCCCGAGTGGTGAAGAGTGGAAGGTTGTTGACAATCTTTGTACTTACTTGAAACTGACTTTTGACACAGCAAGTCTGATGGCATCATCAAGTGTCCCTACAGCGAATAATTTTTTTAACAAAGCATGCAAGCTTGAGTTAGAGCTAACACGTGCATCCACAAGTGAAGATAATATCATTAGCACCATTACCAAACCGATGCTAGAGGGCTTTGATAAGTACTGGAAAAGCATTTGTTTCGTGTTGGCAATAGTGGATGTAATGGATGACGTCAAAAGTATGCCACTGATGAAAATACATTTAGGCAATGGGGTTGAGCTTACAGAATTTGATGCTTTTATCAAGCAGAGTTCAAGTTAACAATCGAAGTCAGAGTCGGATGAGTATCTGGAATAGTCTCTTTTTCCCAGGTATCATGAGTTTGATGTTATGCAATGGTGGAAATTGAATGAGTTTGAGTTATGATCCAAGATCTCATGTACAGAAATAGATGAAAATCATATTTCGTTTCTATTTGTAATTGATTTTTAAGCATGATAATCAATATTTATGTGTGTAAAGTTGTTTTCACTGGTGGATGACTAATAATGTGTGTGTGCTATGCAGTGATGGTACCATATTCCGAAAAACCACGTACAGGAAGAGTTAAAAAAACCAGCTTCTTACACGATGGTCGTGCTTCATCCGCTTAAGGTCTGCATATTTTCATAACTATTGTTATTTAAATATAAAGTTTAAAGTTTCTTCTTTATGTTTTATGTCTCAACTACCAATATTTTAACCTTTGTTGCCTATAGATTGTTATTACCAATCTTGAGGCGAGTTCAGTAACAAATCTTGATGCAAAGAAATGGTCTGATGCTCCAAACGAGGACGCATCTTCTTACTACAAGGTTGAGTGTTGACACATATCAATTTATATATATATATATATATATATATATATATATATATATATATATATATATGTAGTTTTCTATGTGATCCCTTTCATATGGTCGATGTTATTGTTGGTATCAAATATGATATGCATGTTGAGCGCAAATTTTATTGTTGCCAACTCATTCTGGAAGTGCATTCTTTTCCTTTCATTTTTTCTCAGGTCCCCTTTTCAAATGTTGTCTATATTGAGCAAACTGACTTTAGATTGAAAGATTCAAAAACCTATTATGGGCTTTGATAAGGTTTTAAAAGGTACCATTTTGAGGGGTCGTTTTAGTCCTTATTTGATCACTTTTGTATCCGTTATTGCTTAATATCGTTCCTTTTCACTTTTTAGGTCTCTTGAAGGCAAAATCTTTGGAATGGCACTTATTTGGACGAAAAGCGCGAATATATGAAGAAAATGGCCAAAGTCAAAATCGAGACACTCACGATTCTTTGAAATTAGAAGGCGACGGCGTCGGTGCTAATGCGGCGCCGTCCCAAGATTTTTGTGATTCGAACTCAAAACTCGTATTTTCAAGAGATGACGTCTAGTTGTGAAAGAGTAGGCCGTCGCTACTCGGGACGGCCTAGATGCAATCCGACGACGCCGAAGTCGAAGAGACGGCGTCACGGACATAAGGTGACGCCGTCGCAAGGTTAACGTGGCCAAGACGAAACCCTAATGACGGCGACACACGGCGTCACGAAACATAAGGTGCGCCGTCGCATATGTAATCTTATATATAGAATCCGAATTTTTCAGTCTTGGGTGGAGAGTCTTTTGGAGTGAAAACCTAAAACCGAACCTAAGGTGTCTTGTACAGTATTTTAGGGTTTTAAACCCTATCTTACATCAAGATAAGTCTTTACTTCATTAATTCAATTATGTCTTTGATTATTTGTGTGTATGCTTGCATGTTCTCCATGTCCGGCTAATTTATTTGTGTGTTTGCTTAGGAAGTATGAAACTTAATTATTGAATATTGATTGGTTGTTTCTTATCTTAGTTGATTAATGATCTAGTAATGCGATAGGTCATTCGTTGTGTACTTAATGCTTGATTCATCTTTGTGAACCTTAGAATATAATTACCTGAGTAGTTGTAGGCTAAACCATCCAAAGAGCGCCTTAGAGTAGGAGTTTATCATCCCTAGTGGGTTTGTAGACGAGACCCTTTGGTAAGTTCAAAGAGTTAGGGAGAAACGCATACCCTACAACTTTAGACACACAACGCAATTAAGAACAAGACGTGACAACTCAACCATCAATAGGAGATAATTAAGGAGTAGTACAACCTAAGTAAACACATCTTTAAACTATCATACGAGCACACATTAATTAGACATAGACTCCCACAACCTTAGTTTAGATAATTAGATAATAGTAGAGTAATCGGTAGAAATACCAACCCCCCAAATCCAATACCCGAGATTCGTACCTTTCCATTTTATAAAATATAAAAGATAAAAATAATCTTCCTCAACCTTAACCTTAGCGTAGTAACTCCTTACTAGCATTCCTATTCCCCAGAGAACGATATCAATACCCGTGGCTTACCCTAATTACTACACTACAACGATTAGGTTCACCGCCTAGGGTGTTATAAAACTTGCTCGAAGAAAAGGAAGTTTCCTTGACCCCGAACGACGCGTGTAGCGTTATCAAGTTTTAGGCGCGCTGCCGGGAATAGAATAGCTAGTTAGTAGTCCACCTCGTTTAGGTTCTTTGCTTGATTCCTATCAAGTAAACTTTTTTCTCATTTTTAGCTTTCTCTTAGTCTATCCCCCTTCTTCGTGACCCTCGTTCGTAAAAAAAAAACCATCACTCACCATGATCCGTATCTTCCATCGAAGATTCTTCACTATACCCGTTCCCAATCCCGAGATTGAGAACGCAATCCCACAAAACCCTTCACCCACTCACCATTTTGGTAATCACCTAGGGCATAATGAGATAAATTGGCAACAACAAAGTCCTTTCTATTACTCTGATTCTGACGAGGAATTTGATTATGGTGAGGCACTTGATAGCGGAGAGGTCATTAATGAAATTGAGGAAGACCCCTCCCAATGTTTTGACCTTAGGTGTAGGATTGAGAAAGATGGCCCCTTTAACATGCAATTCCTTGCAAAATAGGACTAGAAGGGTTCGATGCTTATTTGAATTCATTCTTACCTTTAAACTTAATCTCGAGGACCTATACAACAAGATCAAGGTCAATGAGTTAACTTATCAAGGGACCAATGTTGTTGAAGCAGTCATTTATTTGCACGTGTTTGTCGGAAGTTTTGCTTATTTGGTAGAGTTCATGGTCTTAGAAGACTTAGGAGAATTTATAGATAAGGACCTCACTCAAGTAATTTTGGAAAACCTTTCAAAAATTGACTAGGTTGAATGAACGGATGATTGATGGTCTAATTACATTCTCGATGAAGTTGAAGATTTCATCTACCAAATGCCACGCTCATCCTAGGTTTAAACATAAGGACATCGAGGTTTGTAATAGAATGACCCCTATTCCATTGCTTAGTGAAAGGGATAAGCAGAGTGGGCTTAGGTACCCATATGAGAAAACTAAGCGGTATTACAAAAAATGCCTTGAATTAGGAGATGATTACAAAAAGAATGAAAGAGCGTTGGAATGGCTTAAGTATGAGCACGAGAGGATAGGTGAGGAAACGTAGGAGCACGACTATGAGTCTAGCTACAAGACTCTTAAATAAAGAAAAGCGCTTCGTGGGAGGCAACCCATGCTTAATTGTTTGCTTGTTAGTGTCATATATCTTTTATTAATTATTTATCCTCATGTTTGAATTTGTAAAAATGCTTTATTTTGTTTTTAACCTCGTCTTAATTGCATATAAAGGTATTTTACATAAGGGATAAGTGTAGGGAGGATTACACACGTTTTCAAAAGAAACGTAAACATGAGAATAACAATTAACTAAAAGATATTTATGTTTGTTTGTTCGAGTCAAATGCTTGTATCGAGTCATGATGAATGTTTTGCAGAAATTTTTCCAGATTCTAAAGATGTAAATTTTCCGAAATTTTTCCGGAAAATCGCAGACCGCTTTTTGTCAAGATAACTTTGACGTCAGATTGCAACCGACGGCGCGGGAAGGAGTAAAACATCGATTACTTTTTCTCGTTTTCGAGCTACTTATAAATTTTTGGAATTTTCCGGTCTTAATTTTCTTAGAAATTCGTAAACATCCATTCCACAAGCATTATATCCTAGTTTAAATCGAGTCTTATATATATTATTACCGCCGATTTTATGCGAAGGTTTCGTTTGTTTTCTTCAAGTGTGCAGGTTTAGTTTGTCAAGAAGAAGTTACATAAGATTGGAAGGAGCTTTTCACGCAATAATTCTTCTTGAAAAGGATTTAACCACCACTTTACACGGATCCTACCGAGCTAATCAGGGGAGTATTAGTTTCTTTCATTTTTAATTACCTTCTTTTATCATAACTTTGATACTTTCGGGGAACATTGGGGACAATGTTCAGTTTAAGTGTAGGGAGGGAAAATAAAACGGAACTTTGAAACTATGCTTATCCTTGACTATTTGCTTTGTCCAATTGTGATTGTGTAATAAACCATGAGAAAATGTCGGTTAGGGTAATTTTAGCACCAAATTTAAAATTTTCATGACATATAGGAGTGGGCCATTAGTCTTAACAAAAGCGTCTCATGGATAGGAAGTTGCATGACTAGCACAAAAACCCTTTACCACCCAAATTCCACCAAAATGTGAGGATCGCCTTAGATTAGTAGGAATTAAAAGCATTCATCTTCAATGCTTAGAGTGTGAACCGTAGTATATTAGATTCTAGAACTTGTTTTGTGATGCATTCCGAGATCGCAAGTGAGGCTACACTTGTGTAGTTAGGAATAACTAAATGATAAGAGGCATTAGGATAACCCTTGTTTGATACACGTAATATAATTACTTCTTCCATATCGGTTGAGTAATTCCCCACACCCTTTGCGTTGTACTCATCTTTAGTACACGATACCCTAGTTAACCCCTCGAGCCTATCCTTTTCGCGGTTCTCGTGATGTTTCGGTTTTCCGAATATCAATGAAGAGCATTGTTTACACCCCACCCCAAATATACACCCAAATCGCCTTAGCCTACCCCTTATGCACTCACTTTTAGTGCAAATGTTTGTTATCACCCTAAACCCTTAGTTCAATTATCTAGTTGCTTGCATAAGTTGCTAAGTCGAGTCATATCCTTTGTATACAGTTTTGGGATGATTGGGATTCATGGGAAAAGTTAAAGTTTATGAAATGACGGGAAGGGAACGTTAAAATTCAAATTCCCTTTGTTTACATAATAATGTACCCCAAGTGTTTTGATCTTTTCAAATCGGGTCAAATTAGTGTTATATTAATAAAAACTCAAGTGTAGGGATATGCCTATAAATCCCTATCATTTTGATGTTACCGTAGAGGATGGTAGAGTAAAGTGTATGAAAAAAAAAAAAAAAAAAAAAAAAAAAAATCGAAAAAAAATTAGAAAAAGAAAAAAAAAAAAATAGAAAAAAAAAAAAAAAAAAAAAAAAAAAAAAAACATACGGGCTACCATCCTACATCTATCCTTTAAATTTATGTTTGTTTATTTCAGTTACCTAGAGTTTTAGAGTGTCGAGTCTTGGCTTAGCAACGCCATTCTTCATATACATTTAACATAGAGATTTTTGACTTGTCACCGCTAAATAGCCTATCCCACCAAACCCTTGTTTCCCTACCGTAAGCCTAACATTACAACCCTTTAAAAGACCTCTTTGATAGTCTTTCCTAGGTGCTTACGCCAAAGCGATGGAGGTGTGATCTATTCTCAAGCCTATGGTAATCTATGTACTAGGACCGGTTAATGAGTGTTTATCTTCCATTTCCTATTTGTTATATTTCATATATATACCCGAGAGAGATGTGAGTATCCAAACACCCCATGTGAGGTGCTAGTATGTAATTTCCGTCCTTGTTATGACTTTTGCGGGGCTTATATGTGTTGTGGACCGTTTTGAATTTATGCTTCATGACCCCTAACTTATAAATTAATTGGCTAAAAGCACATTTGCTTGAGGACAAGCAAATAACAAGTGTATGGATATTTGATAAGGTTTTAAAAGGTACCATTTTGAGGGTCGTTTTAGTCCTTATTTGATCACTTTTGTATCCGTTATTGCTTAATATCGTTCCTTTTCACTTTTAGGTCTCTTGAAGGCAAAATGTTGGAATGGCACTTATTTGGACGAAAAGGCGAATATATGAAGAAAATGGCCAAAGTCAAAATCGAGACACTCACGATTCTTTGAAATTAGAAGGCGATGGCGTCGGTGCTAATGCGACGCCGTCCCAAGATTTTTGTGACGGTTCGTAACTCAAACTCGTATTTTCAAGAGACGACGTCTAGTTGTGAAAGAGTAGGCCGTCGCTACTCGGACGGCCTAGATGCAATCTAGACGACGTCGGGAAAGTCGAAGAGGACGGCGCCACGGACATAAGGTGACGCCGTCGGAAGGTTAACGTGGCCAAGACGAAACCCTAATGACGGCGACACGACGGCGTCCACGAAACATAAGGTGACGCCGTCGCATATGTAATCTTATATATAGAATCCGAATTTTTCGGTCTTGGGTGGAGAGTCTTTTGGAGTGAAAACCTAAACCGAACCTAAGGTGTCTTGTACAAGATTTTAGGGTTTTAAACCCTATCTTACATCAAGATAAGTCTTTACTTCATTAATTCAATTATGTCTTTGATTATTTGTGTGTATGCTTGCATGTTCTCCATGTCCGCTAATTTATTTGTGTGTTTGCTAAGGAAGTATGAAACTTAATTATTGAATATTGATTGGTTGTTTCTTATCTTAGTTGATTAATGATCTAGTAATGTGATAGGTCATTCGTTGTGTACTTAATGCTTGATTCATCTTTGTGAACCTTAGAATATAATTACGAGTAGTTGTAGGCTAAACCATCCAAAGAGCGCCTTAGAGTAGGAGTTTATCATCCCTAGTGGGTTTGTAGACGAGACCCTTTGGTAAGTTCAAAGAGTTAGGGAGAAACGATACCCTACAACTTTAGACACACAACGCAATTAAGAACAAGACGTGACAACTCAACCATCAATAGGAGATAATTAAGGAGTAGTACAACCTAAGTAAACACATCTTTAAACTATCATACGAGCACACATTAATTAGACATAGTAGAGTAATCGGTAGAAATACCAACCCCCCAAATCCAATACCCGAGATTCGTACCTTTCCATTTTATAAAATATAAAAAGATAAAAAATAATCTTCCTCAACCTTAACCTTAGCGTAGTAACTCCTTACTAGCATTCCTATTCCCCTAGAGAACGATATCAATACCCGTGGCTTACCCTAATTACTACACTACAACGATTAGGTTCACTGCCTAGGGTGTTATAAAACTTGCTCGAAGAAAAGGAAGTTTCCTTGACCCCGAACGACGCGTGTAGCGTTATCATGCTTGCTCCGTAAAGAGTGTCCTACTCAGGTGCGTAATCTGAATTAATATTGTTTTGATGTATTTACTTATCAAACTGGTAAAAACTGCCTAAGAGGAGAACTGGTTGAAAGTAAATTAAAGTTTATTTTGAATGCAGAAGGTTTAACTTTTGAGTGTGTGACATGCTAGAGTCTCAAAACCATTATGTAGCCCACTGACATAAGAGATACACATAGATAAAGGACCATTATATGATTGAAATCTTAGCTCTACACCCCATCTCATAAGTTATTTATGCGGGTCTAATTTGCAACCACGACGAAGGCGACACATGATTTTGAGATATAGGCTACATTTATTCCGAGTTGGATCTATAGATACATAGTTATATCAACATGTTTCTGCCGTGAGGTATACTAGGAGTACACTTAATACATGCATCAGGTTGCTTTAGAATAGAGAGGTGTTAGGAGCAGGCAACTATAGATTTAAGAATGGTGGCATCCAATTAGGGGTTGTTAGGATTAGGTTGTTTGGATTAGGGACTGTAAGGATTAGGCGATTTGCTTAGATATGGTATCCTTTGTGGGGACATATCTAGACATAACATTATTATAAGGATAGGTCGGATAAAAAATGTAAGATTTATTTGCAAAGAAATACTATTTAAAGCTTTCGTTTAAATGTTAAATAAATGTTTATTGTTTCCATTCACAGTAGATGACACAGTGTGCCTCTTCGTGAGACTTTGAAAGATGCAGATCATGGAAGTGTATTTTGGGTATGTTCACTTAAAAATGGAAATTTGATGAAACTAACTTTTTTTTGTTTCTTTATGTAATTGTTCTACATTTCAGTGTACAGAAAATTTGGACACGCCACCATGAAGCTTCCACAAAGGGCCAATCGCAGATCGGCAGCGCAACAAAAACTGATGGGATGCTCTTCAGTAATAAGGTAAACATATACAATACATATATGCCGACATGTTTTTATAATGGGTTGATTTCATGGGGGATCAAAAAGGTTTAGGTTAAGAACTTAACACGGCTTAGATTGACACAAAACACTTTTGACCTTGACACTACTTCCAACTGACTATCAGAAAGTCGGAGTACCAATTATGATTTTATGAACCCTTACCTTTGGTTAATGGTAAGTGCTTGAAATACTTTGGATTAATTTGGATTAGGTTACTAACATGTATTCTTTTGTTAAAAAATCACGCGTTCTCGAATTTTTTACTTTTTATCGATATAGGTGTTATGTGTGAAATTGTAGAGGGAAAGAGAGAAAATGAAGTGGTGACGGTTCACGAGACGTGGAGCAAGGAAAAAGGTCTCAAACAGATCTTTCACGTGTCTTGAATGATTGGTTTTATCCTGCCTTTACACTGGCAAGTAAGTGGTGTTTCATGCATTTTTACAATAGAAACTATACGAGCTGAGTTGTCTTTCTTTAAATACGCTCTTTTTCCACCCACAAAGATATCCTACATTCAAATATCCCCGACGATCTCTATTATTCTCTTTTCCACAATACATAAATTCAAAGCTCAAACTTACGCTTGTGTGCTGAATAAGCTCTTTTAGCTAAACACCTCTACCAATAGGTTGTTTGGGTACTCAAAATATTTTGTTTTGTTTCGCGCCTGCAATTAGCAATCAGCTGCCGAAATCAGCTTTTACCTGAATGCCCCTTCAAGTAACCTTTTTTTAAAAATTAAGGGTGTGTGGCATTCTATACTAATAGGCTGTTTGGGTACCCAAAATAGTTTGTTTTGTTTTTCGCCTGCAATTAGCAATCAGCTGCCGAAATCAACTTTTACCCAAATTCCCCTTCAAGTAACCTTTTTTTTTTAAATTAAGGGTGTGTGGCATTGCATTTGGGAAGTCATTATGTGATATAGAAAATTAATATATATATATATATATATATATATATATATATATATATATATATATATATATATATATATATATATATATATATATATATATATATACAAGGATCCATAGGCGGCGAGTTGGGTAATGGGTCAATACGGGTATATTTTTGGTACAGGTGAAAACATGTTGGGTTGACATGAAACACCATTCATTTTCATACATAAACGTACAAAAAATATGTTATACTACTTAAGTCGCTTAAATATCAATGAAAGCAACTTATATCTTTATAATCCTATTTGTTTTAACTATTTTTGGTGGTTTTTATACTTGATTTGTAATATATGTTATCACAATACAGTTATATGTAATTATAAACTTATAGTAGTATAAAAAGTTTTTGAAAAGAGACTAAATGCAGCAATTCTTCCAGGTACCATTATCCTCAGTTCATTTCTTCTTTTTTTGTTGCTTGATTAAGCTAATTCTTCGCATTGAATGTTTAGTGTCCTATACTGTAAATCCTAGAAAGACATCCCTCTATCCTCCCATATTCAAGCTAAGCACGTACTTAACGATTTTGCATGCATGCAAAGAAACACATACATATTAAAAGAAAGCCAATATTTTTTTTTCAATCTTCTTTTATGAGTCATTATTTTTATACATTGATGGATCTCTATGGCAAGCTGGTAAAGGTATGTTTATGGTCATTCAAAAGTCGATGTATAATCAAAGCTTCTTTACAACTTGCAATGAGAATGTTGCATAATTTAAAACACATTTTCTAAGATTTATAAATTTGTTTATTTCTCACAGGAGACCATATGATATTTAGAGGTATGAAGCAAGTTGTGATCATCCACAAATTATTTGAAAAAGAAATCATACAACGGCTGCTGATGGATCGGTTGGAGCTGATGACCACAACCAACCACTCCCGAGAGGTAAATAATGTTTCGATATATCCGCCTTCTCATCAATTCGTTAATTCATAGCATTAATACAAATTTTCTGTTTCATTCTATACGGTCCCAATTAAAGTTTAGGAATGGTTGCACGACCAGGATGGACAAACAATATTAGGTACTTCTGACTCACATAAGCCTTAGAGAAGCTAATCCAAACACTCCTTAAGCGTGCCTATTATCTTGTGATATAAAGCTCATTGTGAATTTATCTCATTTTTAACAATTCTATGTACCAGCTATTTTTTCTTAATTGGTGTTGATGTTTTATGGGCAGTCTTCAATGTCACTGATTCATAAGGGAACAAAATAACAGATGAAGAAATATTGGATTACATTCAAAAGGTAAAGATTCTATTTTTTACCTATGATTCAACAGATTTGTAGGTGTTGGTGTTCTTTTATTCTTTATGAGTCATGGCGATATGGATTTTAGGGATGCATAGGAAAGAAAGTGGCAAGATATTTCGATTTACGTGTAATATTTAGCAAAGTGACTTAGTTTGTAATGCTTTGGTTCAATATTATTCACAGTCGTACACTGGCATATCTTTGTTGTCGTCACACATATATGCTCATTTATGTTGTTCTAATTATCCTACATTATTTTGATGATGTCTGGTATTATTATGAAGACAATACCAAGCGCCACCAAACAGTTCCACTTCACGTGCTATCCTACTTATGTTTATCATGGGTTGGAAAACGTGTTTCAGTACTTATTTAATAACCTCTGCATTTTTTTTACATGTACAGGCTATTCAGTGGATACAAATAGGCCAACACAAAATGTATGTGCAACTCCACATTCTCATAACGATCGCATACAATCATCTGTTATTAGCAAGCGACCATATACTTTAACTTTCTGTTAACTTAATGCATGTTTACTACTGAATCCTTTTTCTATTTTAACTTAATGCATGTTTACTACTTTATGCACGTTTACTACTGCTTTAAAAATCTTATACTGACTCTCTCATTATTGCTATAATTATAGGTGAGCATGGACAAACAATATTAGGTACTTCTGACTCACATCCGAATAGTGAACGCAAACTCTCAATGACACACAATATTAGGTACTTCTGACTCACTTCTGACATAGATCAATTAGATTGCATCATATTCATTTTTTATGTTTGTTCATGATATAATACAAAATAATGATGCATGGTGTTGCTGCTGCAACTACCTGATACTTGTTGCCGAAACAGCATGTCTTGCTGATGCTTTCTGTCGCAACTTGCTACTGTTTCAAATTATGATGTTCATTATTGTTTTTAAATGTATAAATAGTAATTGTGTCATTGGTGTGTGTAGGCCTGGATGTAGAAGTAAAACACAATGGATCATCATGGCATGAAGGATGGTTATGTGGGTGGTGAGTCGTGATTGTGAAAGTACTTTGAAGGCTTAAGGATGAGGAACATTAGGTACTATATAAAGTGCTTTTGGTCAACCCAACGCCTACTAAAATGACCCATTTCAACTTGGACCAGTTTTGGCCGGATTTTTGACCCATACATATTGCCACATGTGTTAGCACAATCGAGTAAACCAAGTTCATAGTATGCAATGGCGGCTCAACTGATTTTTTTGTTATGTGGTTATGTGTTACGTTCATTGTTTTCTTATTATCTCATTTTCATTTTTTTTAAACCCCGTGAATCCACGAGTCTTTAACGGAACACATTTTTGGAATACGGTTATATTTCCAAGGTTGAAAATTACTCCATTAGATAAACGTTTACCACTCAAGATCGTGCGCAAACAATTTCCTGTGTCAGTTTCATTTGCCATGATGATAAACAAGATCCAAGGCCAATCACTTTCAAAATTTGGTTTATACCTACCACGTTCTGTTTTCACACATCGACAATTATGCGTGGCTCTTTCACGCGTCAAAAGAAACAAGGGTTTGAAGGTTGTTGTTTCTGATGTCGATGGTAATTTATCAAAGACTACTACAAATGTAGTCTACAAAGAGGTTCTTGCACGTTACCGAAAATGTAACAGCAAATGCAGGTCACGGGTCACTGGTCGTCAAGTTCCAAAGGAATTTTTGGTCAATCAGTCAGGTAACGGGTCGTGCAAAACAGGTTATTATCTTTATCAGTTTATATTTTATACATTTGAAAATTACAAAGTGAACCAGGAATTTACATTGTTGTGAATTCTGTTGGAAAAACAGATGTAGGACAAAACGCAAAACAGGTCACTGGTCGTTTCAAGTTCCAAAGTCAAACAAATACTCCCTTAGGTGTTTGCTATTTTGAAGGTTGTGTTGCTATCTACTCTCTGAAAATTTCAAAACTCAGGCTTCTCCCTAGGTAGGTTTTACGCTCATCCATTTTTTTTGCCAAATGTTATTTAGTTTTTACACGCAACATCTAAGTGATCGTTTAAATTACATCAATTGTTGGAACTTCACTTCTCTTATAAATACTAACTAAATGGTAATGATATATATGTGTAGTTCATTATGTGATTTTAATGTGTGACTTATTGTTTGTATAGATCGAGGAACCAAATGAAATGAACTTCAGCACATAAGATTTATTATTGCATCTTGGCTTCAAAAAAGAAGGAAGGTGATGATGGTTTCTTTTATCCTTTTAATAAGTATGATGATGATTATTTCAGCTATATAATACATACGATTTTTCCTATGTGTAAGGATTTTAATATATAAGTTAATGTTTTGGTAACCCACAATTCAATCCAACATTTTATGATGTGAAAATATCCAAGGTTTGGTTGCAAGCATACAGTTGGCTCAGTTTTGAAAAAGCATTGTCAATGATTAAATGGGTACTAGACTATTTAGAATTCAAGGATGTGGATATGGTCACTGAGGTATCTTCTCTAATACTAACAGATTACTCATTCTTCATTTAAATTCTCATGTAACTATTAACATTGGTGCATATAATTGTTTACTAGGCTACATTTATAATAGGTCGTTATTACAAAGTTCAATTAAAGCAAGATATATTTAGTGAGATAAAAAAGGTGTGTCCGCCTCATTGCATTTTGGCAACCAACATGTTCACCGTTGACCTGAATTTGGTGGGGGAGAAAATAAGGCCTCAAGACCAAGTTGCGGGCAATCATTTTTTTAGGTTAACCCATATCTCCACGGAAGTTAATGAAGGAAGTATGCAAAGATGACATGTTATAATTCACAATTTTAAACATTTATCGGTCAGGTAAAGGGTCAAAATGATCGGATTTCATGCAAGCCGAGGGGGCCGGGTTGCTAAACACTTAATTCCAAATATTTTAGATATTATACAAAATACTGTGGCTGTCTCATAGTGTAGAAAGCAGGATTTCTCTATGGCATTCTTTTGGATACAATAGAATGGGTATACAGACACAACTGGAAATTGAATTTCGCATAATTTTTTAAACTGACGTTATTGGCTGCAGGGTTAGTGATCTAGGCTGTTCAGCAGTTCAACAAACTTGACGACATATGTAGACAACATGGAAGTTGAGTACTCCAGCAACATAGGTGAGCAAAATTGGTAGATTAAGTGATGGTCGAGGTTAAAGTAGAAAATTATGATGCGGTTTACATGTTTTAGGATCTTGGATCATTTAAATAATGCCCTGAAGGCTAAAGGGACTAAAGCATTGTTTCCGTAGATTAAGTGATGGTCGAGGTTAAAGTAGAAAATTATAATGTGGTTTACATGTTTTAGGATCTTGGATCAATTACATAATGCCCTGAAGGCTAAAGGGACAAAGGCATTATTTATGGTTGTTCGTTAGTTTAAAGAATTTTATAGTGATTAGTTTGTGTAAGTTTGTCTTGATGTTGAGATGATTAGAATTGATAGTCGTAACGGAACTTGATTTTTGAATTTCAGAGGAATTTTATGTTAAGGATGTGATAAAGTGTTTAGTTAGTTTTCTTATGATTATAGGAAGATTTATTACACGATAATAGGTTAGGATAGCAGAATTAGGTGTCTTTTTGTGAACGAGATATAGGATAAAGATAGATCACAAGGATTTTCATGGTATTATTGGTTTAAACTCGTCCTTCAGGCGCATACCACACTCTGGGTTAGTAAACTAAAATGCAAGATATGATTTCAAAAGGTAAAACCTATATAAACATGGTCAAGTAATCCTTTTTCTTTTCTATACTTTTTCAGTGTTCTTTTGATGAATTGGACTTAAGTGTACATGTAGTATTAGATTTCAAGTTTTTTAGTTATGCAGCCATTAGTGGCCCAACTGAGCTGCACCAACTAACTATAGTACCTGCCTCCATCCTTTCCCAAACATTTTTGGAATACTATGATGTTGACAAGATACTGAACATGTCCTACGATACATTCATAGTACAATAGCGAGGTTTGTTCACCAATCATATAATTAGTTGTATAATTTTTGCATTATTTTCTAATTTGACATATAATACAACAGTTTGAAAATACATATTTATTGTGAACTTCAATTACATAGTAGCCGAAGCCTGCCCAATGGGCGGGCATGACTTATAATTATTTTTTTGTTGTTTTTTGTTAGCGTAAATACGTTTTCTTCTTCTGGTTCAAGCTTTACTTTGAAAATTCAAAGGAAATTTAGACTTGTAACAGCAGCAACCCAAGAAATGGGAAGCACTACAGCTATTGTAAACTTTGTTTTCAGAAAGAATGGAAAATCATGTGCCGAAGACGATGCAACTATTCTACACTGTGCATCAAGTGAAATGAAAGGTCTTTTTTCTGGATTTGACTCGATGTTAGATTTTCAATCTTTTTCATTTTTTAAGTTGTATTATATCGTCTAAACCAAGCTAAATTCGGACATGTTTATATACCATTTTGCGTACATTTAGAACTTTTATGGGTGTTTGGATATTTTTAGCCGACCTAAACTGGATCCTTCAGTCCTAGAATAGTACAATTTTATTTAGTTGGCGGGACTATTATATTAATGCTACATCCTGGCTAACCTTACATTGATGCTTTTATCTGTTTTACAGAATGCATAATGAAAATAGGTTTAAGAAAATCCATTGGTTGTTTATATGTAAATGCTCCATAGCTGATGGTTGCAAATGATATTTTTGTTTTGTTTACGTTTTTACTGAAGTACATGTACATACTGGTATGAGACTCGATCATAGTGGGTTATAATATTGTAAACTTGACTTTCTTGATTCAGGTCTCTTTGGCTATATAGATTGATGCTTCTTTTGTTTCGGGATTTGGAACTTTTTTGACCGTATTTTGGTATCATGGAAAACCACGACATGATTGTTAGTCAAAGGCGAGACATGCAATGGCAAAGACAAAATTTGTTGCCCAGTTAAGTAACTGGTGACTTTTGTATTTTCCTTTTGTATTTGAATCATCTATAAGTGCCATGATATGTTTGGACAAGAGTTTAAATCCGCTCACGTGGTCGAGAAATGTTGAGCCATGTTAGATGGTCACTTCATATTATGTCTGCTATAGTAAAATATGCCACGATAATTATAAGTCATGACCGCCCATCGGGCGGTTTATATGCCCGGGAGGGCTTATAACTCATGCCCGGTAATATAAAATTAATTTTCTTTAATTTGGTATGCATTATGATATATGAACCACGTAATTCAAATCAAATTCCCCTATTTTTATCTGTTAGGTATTGGGGATGCAGGTATTAAAACTCGATTTACCTGATTTGCTAGAGAGCAATTGGTTGGTAGAGAGCCGTAAAAGTTCATTTTTTTGCATAAGTTATACATTCCATTTTTACATAGATTGCAACACTGGCAAACCAAGATCTAGAGCTACTCGATCGCCCACTGCTACGGACTTCAAGTTGGACCCAATATCTTTGATGATACCAGCACACTCATGTCCAATTACCATGGTATTTTAACTAATAAATTTTTTAACGGGTCAAATACAAACACTTGCATCATTTTCTGTAAGTAAAAGAACACTGATTTCCACACTCGAAGAATGAAAGGGGTCGGGCAATGCAACATCCAGGTTGTTAACACTCACTTTGAAATCTGCAGGTAGCATTAAACATTACAGGCGTAAGTATGACTCTGTTTCTTAGAGACAATCGTTTTATAATATTGTTTGACAATTCTAAAAAATGTATTTTAGTTAACAAAAAACAACAAACAAATAATTATAAGTCATGCCGCCCATTGGTGACAACTGGTATATATATATATATATATATATATATATATATATATATATATATATATATATATATATATATATATATATATATATATATATATATATATATATATATATATATAACATGAGGCATGACACGTAGATTATTCCACAAATGTCCACCTCATTGCCATGTAATTCTTTTTAGTGTCATGTCATCATAAGTTGTCCACCTAAATTTATTTAGCTATTAATTAAATTTCTGAATTTATGTATTATTTTTCGAAATTTGATTATAAAAAATAAGCTTTGCAAGAATTGAACCTTGGTTATTTGAATGAATAATATGTGTGTTTACCACTAAGGCAACATGATTTTTTGGGATATATGTTGCAAGTCCAAAATTATAAATCTATGCAACCAATTATGTAGGAGAATCCCTACAACTTAGGTAACCCTAAACAAAACATATACATAAAAAATTATATACGGTTCATTCATAATATATCTTTTCTCAAAAACCCTAATATCCTTTTTCCCTCACAATCTCATCTAATGATCGTTTCTGTGTTTTCTTCATCACAGGTTTGTAAGAAAACATTGATGTTCACGGACAATCTCTTTTAAGACTTGAAATCACTAAGGTATGCGTTTGAAACTATAATAGTGTACAATATATTAATTAGAAAACTTAATTCTAATTTATCAATAGTCATAATGTATCTGTATCAAGTTGTTATAATACTTAAAATTAGTTTCATTAGTGGTTGTTATCTTATAAATCTGATTCACATAGTTTTATGTATATTAATATCTGATATTTGACTTTTTGGTTGCAAAACAAAAACGAATCAAAGAAGAGAGAGATTATTCATCAAGTAGTTGGAATTCACAATTATCTGTATGATTTTATTGTACAAGGAAATTGACAATAAAGGAAACACAATACTCCACGTGGCAGTGAATTCTGGCAAGAATCATGAACTCTTAGAGTTATTGTTGGAACAGATATGGTGAGCACACAACAAGTGGAATTGAAGATCTCTAATGGAATACCAAGCAAGTCGCGAATTCCTTCTTTTCAAACTTAGAGGCGGAACATGCACCACTGCAAGATCAGATCCACCAGAAGAAGTGATACACAGGGCTAATTATCTATATGAAAATGGGTATGAAGAGTATGATTTGATGAATAATAACTGTGAGGATTTTGCACTTCTTGAAAGACGGTCTATGGAGCAATAATAAAATTGCCAAGGAGGAGCGATCAGCGAATATGGTTCGTCCAACAGGTTCAACTTACTTACAAGATGGAATTGATAAGATTGTGCAGCGGTTATTAACGGCTATTCCACGATCTTTTTCAAAGAAAGAGAATAAAGATTTGGGCATTCGTAACGATGCTGAGAAGGTTCCTGTAGAAAAATTGTCGTTCTTTAAAGTAAGTATGGGTTAAATAAGTCATTACACGAAATACGAAAATTCTAAGTCATTGGTTATTAATTTCTCCATGTTTGCATATATTTTATATACGTTTAGAGAATTTGAAAGTTTGTGTGTATCATATCTAAGAATGCATTAATCAGCTGAGTGACAATAATTCTTTTACACATGATCGATTGATTAACGCTTTACTCAACTCTTCCATGTGCGTAAAATGTAAATATGTTTGTAAAGTAAACGTGTTTTCTCTCTTGTGAGTTTAAATAGAATTAAGCAGAACATGTGTTGCCATTGCTCCTTTATTTGTAGTAATCAATGTGACTTTAAGAGCATTTAGTGATGATTAAACCCTAATGAGCATTCATGCATGCAGAGTCAATTGCAAATATAATGGTCTACTAACTCGGCATCACATGGACCTCTCAGCTGTCACATTTGATATAACTAAACGTATAGGACGAGTAAAAATAGGACCGCGCTTGCAGCGGTTTCTAAGACTTTTAATTTTCGTACTTTGTTTGTTAAGCTTCACAATATATCAATCATTTACGTAGTAATATTCAAACATCATATATGAACTTCTAAAGACTAAAACATAATATAATATCAAATTAAATACATAATTGATGTGACTAACTATAAAATGTAGAGACTAATATGTTTTGCAGTATCATACTTTCCTAACCGAGCTAAAGCGAGCCACACTTCCACCTGTAACGGGCAACACTCCACAGCTCTCTGAAGCAAAAGCTTTGGATCCTCTTCATTAGCAAATTCCACAACTGCTTCCCATAGCCTTAAAGAATCAGGTATATGTTCAAGACATTTTCTTAGTACTTCGCTTATCTAAAGCTGTTAATATCTTGGTCGCAAGAGACCGAGATTTGTTGATCGCCAAAGACAACAAGGATCAAACACCACTAGCTATAGCTCTTTCTAACATGCATACCGAGACATCTTGGTGTTTGCTTAATCATGTCAATACAAGAACAGAAAAGAATACTCTGTTTGCTGGTGCAAATGGTGACAACCTTCTGGTTTTTGCTATTTCTTCTAAAGAGTTTGGTAAGTGTCGTCTATTGGCTTCAATCCCATCCATATATAATATCAAATTAAATACATAATTGATGTGACTAACTATAAAATGGAGAGACTAATATGTTTTGCAGTATCATACTTTCCTAACCGAGCTAAAGCGAGCCACACTTTCACCTGTAATGGGCAACACTCCACATCTCTCTGAAGCAAAAGCTTTGGATCCTCTTCATTTGCAAATTCCACAACTGCTTCCCATAGCCTTAAAGAATCAGGTATATGTTCAAGACCTTTTCTTAGTACTTCGCTTATAAATTTTAATCACATCTCCATGTTCCAATGTTGCATCCCTTTCCTTAAGCCAAACAATGACAATATTCCCATCAACACGGATACCAAGTTATTTATAGAGGCATCGTGAGAAATTTAACACCATTCACTTGGTAAAGTTCTTCATATTTACGGGCGGTGAAGGAGTGAACAACCTTGGAGGAAAATGATCTTCGGAAATATGACGGTTGCATCAAGGTTCCATCCAACGACATCGTTGCAACTTTCATGCCAATATAACCACCACCAACCGTAACTCTTTTGTGCTTTCGCCAATGATGATACTAATGAATCACATTACCAATTTTCTCGGAAAATCTAGATGCGATGTACCCTTGGCAATAATCGAGGATCCAAATTTCGGTGAATTTGTTGTCAATGTTTGATTCTCGCATCGATTCCTATCACCGATCTCGTCTGACAAGATCTCTATCCCTTGTTGTGGATATATATGTACATGTGGTGATTTTTTAATGTATGATATTATATTTTGTTAAATTTGATTATCGGTTTGTGTTATTGAGATATGTGTATGTATGGCATGCTCTTGAACTCTTGGGGTGGTGTTAATATGGATTCTACTAAGTATGAATTATCTTGAAGATTCTCAAGTGTATGGATTCTCTCAAGACTTAAAGTTAGGAAACCGTGTAGATGGTTTCTGGATATAGATATTCGTGTATTCTATAGTTAGTTAGGATATGCATGAGCTTTATTAGGAAGTTATAATGTATATCTTATTTAGTTTTATGTTTATACGTTTCTTGGGAAACGAGTTAGGGTTCCTTGTGTATAAAAGGAACACAATAGTATGAGTTATGTACGAGTTGAAAAACAAATTTTTAGTATTATTAAAAGATCCATAGAGGATCAAAGTGTTCTTAGTTATTTGTGTTTGTTCTTGTGTTTAAATTCCGCTTGAATACAAGTTATAGAGATTGTCTAATAGTGTGTTTGTGATTACATAAGCATAACTATCGATCTACGAGTGCTTTAAAGATCTATCAAGGTCTTTGTTTCAACAAGTGGTATCAGAGCCTCAGGAGAGTCTCTACGATACTAAGAATAGTCTTTCCTTTACACCCATACAACCCAAAACAATTCAACCTTCACCATGCCTGGATTTGATAATGGTATGGATGTCACCAACAACAATAACAACACCTCAATGCAAAAACTCAGCCTCTATAACAGCAATGCTAAGTTTCCTTACCTCAAGAAGGAGGAGTACGATTTGTGGTCAATGAAGATGCGAGCTGGATCTCCAACATTGATTGGAATCTCGGGAAATTGTAAAGAAGGGAGCAGTTTAAAGAGGACTATCACGGATCACGATGGTAATGTTACTATTGTTCCTCCCAAATCTGCTTGAAGAGATCTTGGCCGTTCAAAGAGAGCACAAAGTAAGAACTATTCTCCTTCGGGCTATTCCTGAAGATCACTTGGGTGATTTTCACTACATGCTGGATGCTAAGGATATATGGATGGCCATCAAGGCTAGGTTTGGTGGGAATGAGGAGTCCAGGAGAATGAGGAAGTCAATGTTGAAACAACAGTTTCAAGAATTCCAAATCTTTAAAGAAGAAGGAATCCACAAAGGTTATGATAGGTTTCATAAGATACTGAGTCAATTGAATCGGTGAAGGCAAAGCCCAGATAATGATGACTGCAACTCAAAGTTCTTGAGATCCCTACCTTCATCTTGGTTGCAGGTAAGCATTGCCCTCAAAGCTAAAGGTGGGTGGATATGCTCACTTTGATGAACTATACAATGAGACTTAAATCTCTTGAGCACGATGTGAGAAGTCCTTTTCGTTCATCCACTCCTAGTCATCTGACTTTTGTTGGGGCCTCCTCAAATAGGATGACTTATGCTCCAAGTCTGTTTCCTCGGCATCATCTTCCTACACTACTACTTCATCAAGTTCTCAACCTAAAACCGGTGGTGTTTTGGAAGATGTGATTCACTCTTTTGTTCTTGATTATGACACTCGTGACAACTAGCCTTTGAGGACTTTGAGCAGGTGGATCCATTTGACATGGAGGAGATGAATTTGAAGTGGCAATGGTTATGCTCTCAATGAACATCAAGAAGTTTGAGAGTAAGTCAGGGAGAAAGTTTGGCTTTCAAGGAAGAGATCGACTAGGTTTAGAGGCAAGGTCAAATGCTTTACTTGTGGTCGGATGGGTCACTTCTAGAGAATGCAAGGAAAGGAAGGTTGGTGATGAGGTGAGATATACTTCCTATCGTGATTCGGAAGGAATTTGGAAATTCAAAGGTGGAAACTCCTCGGCACTTGTCCTTTGTGGATGACCATGTCATTGGAAGATGCATGAGCATGAGAATGATGATGGTCTGGCTCGGAGAATATTGGATTCTTGGCTAGGTTGTACTTGAGAGGATAGGCATGATCAAGTTGCCTTAATGGGCATCTCTCGGTACATAAGCGTGTTTTTGGTTGTAGTGAGCGTTATAATGAACTTAAAGAAGCCTATGATGAATTGAAACCTAAATATAATGAATGTTATGTTGAAGTTGAGGCTTATAAGCAGGCTTTAAAAACATTAGAAAGACAAAGGTTTGGTTTCAAAAGAATCAATTGGCTTATGATGAGAAAATAAGGGTGTTACAAAGTGATTTAGATTGTGCTAAAATTGACTTAAAAGCAGGCGAGAAAGAAAAAGCTAAGGTAGTTTACGAAAACCAAGTGCTAAAGAGAAACTAGATGAAGAAGTAGCTAGACATAAATAATGGTTAATATCGGTAACAATCTAGCTAGAGATCTATAGTAGTCAATCGAGACCTCTGCAATAGGTTTAGGGTTTAAAAGTATGTAGGACTAGAAGCTAGGAATGATGGGCATAAAACTACACGGCGGGTTTAGCTAATTATGTCAAAGAAGGTACATTACATCTTGTCTCGGACCTATTAGAGGTGAACATATGCCTATTGACCTTTCCTCACTGTTGACTTTGATGGATCACACCATCTTTATGGCAAAAGTCAAAAGACTTGCGGACCACGATTCTTCATCTACTGACTTTGTCTCTTGTTGTGACAGTGACAAGTCCTCTGACCAAGGGTCTACTTCTACTACCAGGTGTGATTCAAATGACAAGTTAGACCTTCCCAAGACCTTGCCCAAGCCTACACCCAAGACTGCTTACAAGCCTTTTAAAGTTGTTGCTGAGGAATCAACTTCCAAGCCAGTTTCTTCTGAAGACTTGTCTTTTAATTCTTTGAACAATAATGCTTTTAAGTTTGCTAAAAACAATTCTATTAATTCTTGTGGTTTGAATGCTTTTGCATGTAATAGAACATCTTTTCCTTTGAATAAATCTTCTAAAAAGAAGACATGTTTTGTTTGTGGAAGCAAATTTCATTTAATTAAGGATTGTAATTTTCATGAGCAAAGAATGGGTGCAGGTGCTGGTCAAAAGAACTCTAGACCAATGTGGACAAATATTAATGATATACCACCTTTTATTCCACAAGCAACTAATAAACCTTCTCCTTGGAGAAGATCATTGCTAGACCTTATGTGAAACCAACAAGTTCATATTTTCAAAAGGTTATTGGCACGGATGTGTTGACTCAATATATGATGGGATGGGAACTTGGGTGCTGCTTTGTGAAGCCCTCGGTGAGTTGTTCTAGGACTAGAAAGGGACCAAATTTTCAATGGAGGTCCAAGAACAATGGTGGATCTTTTGTTTCTACATGGCCTAAATCTTGTGATCCACAAGGCAGGCTCAAGTCAGTAATGACTTGAGTCTCCATAGTGTACTTATATTTTGTATATTTTTGTTGTTGTTGTAGGATCATCCTCTTAAGCATAAGGACGTTGGCATTGTTGATAGTGGTTGTTCCAGAAGCATGTCGGAAAAGAGAAATGATGCATAATTTCATACCCATTAAAGAAGGAGGCAATGTCACTTTTGGTGGAAGTGATGGTAGAATCACGAGGAAAGGAACCATCAAAACACCTCAAGCTGGATTTTGAGAATGTGTACTATGTTAAGGGCGCAACACTTCAACTTGTTCTCAGTCTCGCAAATTTGTGATACCAAGAACAAAGTATTCTTCTCTGAGGATGAATGTCTTGTTCTTTCTAAAGACTTCAAACTACCAGAAGATACAGCAATTATGCTTGAGAGTTCCTAGAAATCACAATCTATACACATTCAACTTAAATGATGTTCAACCTGAAGGTGATCTAACTTTCTTGGTGGCTAAAGCATCCCTGGATGAGTCTACAAAATGTCATAGAAGGATGGCTCATGTGAACTTCAAGACTATAAACAAACTTTCTAAACTGGGTCTTGTTCAAGGACTTCCTTCCAAAGTTTTCACCAATGAACATAAGTGTGTTGCACTGCAACAAAGGAAAGCAACACGAGCCTCATACAAAGCCATTCTGCTGTGAGCATTATTTGACACCTCTTGATTCTTTGCATATGGATCTCTTTGGTCCAACCCAAGTCGGGAGTATTGATCATAAGTATTTACATCGGTAATCACGATGACTATAGCGATTTTGTTGGGTATTCTTTACGAGGACTAAAGATGAAACATCTCAAGTGTTGAAAGAGTTCATTACCCTTGTTGAAAACCAGTTGAACAAAAGGTTAAAGGAATTTGGTGTGATAATGGGACGAGTTCAAGAATGTTGTATTAATAGAACTCATTACGTCTAAAGGGATAAAAGGGACTATAGCACTCCAAGAACCCCACAACAAAATGGGGTAGGTGAAAGAAAGAATAGGACCTTAATAGAGGCAGCAAGATCAATGCTTGTAGACTCTAAATTACCCACTATGTTACGGGTGAAGCGGTTTATGCGGCACTGTGTACTCAACAGGTATCCATTACTAGACCTCATTTCAAGACACCTTATGAACTTCTCTTTGGGAAAGTTCTGCTATACATTACCTCAAACCGTTTGGATGTCAAGTGACCATTACGAACACCGGTGATCCATTGGGAAATTTGATGAGAAAGGCGATGAGGGGTATATTGTGGGTTATTGACTCATAGTAAGGCTTATAGGGTATACAATTTATATGCTAAGAAGATTGAAGAGACTACGAACACGAGGTTTCTAGAAGATAAGCCTAATGTTCAAGGACAAGGTCATGTTTGGTCTTTTGATCTTGATTATAGCGATTACTTGGGTTATTCTAGACATGTGGCTAACCAAAATGCGGAACACAAGAGTCTCCCACTAACATTGCGGTACCATGGATCTTGACTACGATTGTGAGTTTGAGGATGATGAACATCCTATTATTGTACCTTCCTTCTCCCCAACCATTTTGCGGTGATACTCCTAAAGTTACATCGATGAGAGTGAAGATGAGTCACACTATGAGAGGACCTTGCTAGGCTTAAGAAACAAGAGTATCGGCTAACCTTGAAGGCGAGAAGTTTGATGGGAAGGTTGCAAGAGAAGCGGTCGATGGAAACTATGATTCTCGATGGTGATCTGTTTCTCCTATCATCACCAAATCTGGCGATGGTCATGTTGTTTCTACTCCCATTTCTACTAAAGTGTCCATAGACTTTGGAGAACCTTATACACGATTTCCAAGTCCTTGGATCTTGGTAATCATCAACCCAAAGTGGCATCTTCACCTCACCTTCCTATGGCGGTGATTTTGAGCCAAGCTGTGACTAATCTTGATACATCTATTGAAGTCCCCTTTGCTACAAAAGGATCAACATTGCTCATCCTCAATCTAATGTAATTGGTGATCTTTTAGCTTTGTTAGAACTAGAAGGGTTGTGACAAGTTCTAAATATGGACAAGTTGCTTTTCTTTCCTATGTCTCAAACCCGACAAAGGGACAATCATACGGACTTTAAGCATTGTCATTTGCTTGTTTTCTTTCTCAAGTGGAACCAACGGTGTTACTCAAGCTCTTGAAGATTCAAGTTGGCTTGAAGCAATGCAAGAAGAGATGCAACAATTCCAAAATCGGCAAGTTTGGATCTTGGTCCCACTACACGATGGTAAGTATGCAATTGGGACAAAATGGATTTTGAAGAATAAAAGAGATGCAAGGGGTTGTGATTAAAAACAAAGCAAGATTAGTGGCTCGGGGTTCGAGACAAGAGGAAGGAATTGATTATGATGAAGTGTTTGCACTGTTGCTAGAGTTGAGGCCATTCGAATATTCTTGGCCTATGCATCCTACATGGGGTTTATGGTATATCGGATGGATGTCAAAGGTGCTTTCTGTATGGTGAAATAGAAGAGAGGTTTATGTCACTCAACCCAAAGGATTTGAAGACCGGATCATCCTAAACATGTTTACAAGGTTGTTAAAGCTCTCTATGGACTACATCGGGCACCAAGAGCATGGTATGCTAGGCTTTCGACATTTCTTTGAAGCATGGTTATAGAAGAGGTGCCATTGACAAAACACTTTTCCTAAAGAAGAATTCCATAGACATCATACTTGTGCAAGTTTATGTGGATGACATTATATTTGGCTCCACTAAAGAAGCTTGGTGCGGGGAGTTTGAGGAGCTTATGAAGGAGAGTTTCGGATGAGTGCTATGGGGAGCTTACTTTCTTTTGGGTCTCAAGTTCGTGAGAAAAACGATGGTATTTTTATCGGTCGGGATAAATATGTGAGGACATTTGAAGAAGTTTGGTATGGAAAATGTCGAAGCGCCACTACACCTTATGAAGCTCAAAACCTAAGAACAACATTGAACGGATCCATTTGTGAATGTTCACTTATCTGAGATCTATGATTGGTTCATTGATGTATTTAATGACTTCTAGGCACGATATTACATTTCTTTGTGAGTGTTTGTTCTAGACATCAAGTCACTCCACTTGTTTCCCATCGAATGCGATCAAGAAGATCTTTAAGTACCTCAAAGGCCAACCACATTTAGGTCTTTGGTACCCAAAGAGTCTCCTTTTAAGTTGGAAGCATATAGTGATAGTGATTATCTTTGGTGCAAATCTGGATAGGAGATCCTGGCGGAGGTTGCCAATTCCTTGGAAAGAGATTGATTTCTTGGCAATGCAAGAAACAAACTATTGTGGCTACCTCAACTCTTGAAGCAGTATGTTCTTCACGCCAATTGTTGTGGTCGGTACTATGGATACAAAATCAATTGTTGGATTATGGGTTTAACTTCATGAACACAACAATTTTATTGATAATCAAAGTACCATATGCATTGTTAAAATCCGGTTTTTCACGGTAGAACTAAGCATATTGAAATCGGGCACCACTTTATAAGAGATGCATATGAAAACATTTGATAAAAGTGGTTAAGATTCACTTGATGATAATGTGGCGATTTATTGACTAAGGCTTTTGATGGACCAAGGTTTCAACACCTAGTGGTCAATATTGGGATGCTTAACCATAAGCGCAAAGTTTAAGGGGAGGCATATGCCTCAGGGAGGATTCATGTTGTAAACTTTGTAAATTATAGTTTATATTTTAGTTTGCTAACACTAACCAACTAATGTTCCTTTAGTTTTGTCTGGTTTGGTTTGGTTTGTGTGTTTCTCGTGGTTTACGTATACATTTTGCGAGAATGCATATATAAGTTGAAGTTCACCATGGTTGGTTTATTGGAAAATGGTCAAGTAAGCTTAGAGCTTGTTTCTACTGAAGATAAGTATAGAAGTGATCTAATTTTTCTACTGAAGAAGTACTGAAGTTAAATTGTTCATTCATTTAAGAAACAGTTTACATCTTACAGCTTACAGCTTACAGCTTACAGCAAACAATCAACTTCAAATGAAAATACAAGACCATTTCTATACAAGATCTACTAAACCTATACTAGCTCCTATCATCTACTAGCTCATATCATCTATTCCAAGCATTTGGATTTGCATGACCGGTCTGACGAAGAAGCGAAGACAAAATGGGAAGGATGGATTGATGAAAGCGAAGATGAAGTGGTGGAAATGGTAGATGGATGTGTGATATGACAATCTTCGGTTGTTCCATCTACTCGTTCCACCATAAAGCAACCACTCCATCTTCCTTTTGCCCTTTCCCTTAAATGATATGAGATGAAGCACCAAAACATGGCGCAGGAAGAGCTAACACCACCTCTCTTCTGGCACGTGGCCTTGGTTGAGGTTGAGGTGTTGAAGGTTGGGGTGTGATGTCCTCTTCTTGTTGAAGAGTGGCTCTAAGAGGATCTGAGTCATCAGAATCACCAGAAGACTGACTTGGATCTACTACACTATCATCTTGGAAGAAGGAGAAAGGGGGACTTCAAAGGTCGAGGTTCATTTTGATAAGAAGATCGCAAAAATAGGCAAAATCATCCTTTGGATGATGATGATGAAGATGATGATGATGGAGAGGAGGTTGGATCAATGACCTCGGTTTGGTAGACATGGTTTTGTTGATGATTGTGGTATTTTTGTAGAACTTAGGGTTTGTGATGATAATTGGGGGTAAATGATTTGTGGTAAGTGTGCATTGGGACTATCTTATAGGCGGATTCAAGGCTTTATGATAATTAATGCGAGTTGGGTGTCACAGTAAAAGGATATTTACTGAAGAATACTTAGCCACTTGAGCCGTTTTTGCTGAGTGACCTTCTTCAGCAGTTTGACTTGTTTCTGCTGAAGTGTTAAGTTTGAAACTGGTTGAAGTTATTTTCCACGTAAGATATGGTCAACATGAGTTCCGATATATTTGACCATCAATTGGGTAACTTCCATTATTAACCAAATTGCATATCTTCGCTCAAAATATCTGATTCCCACCTCATTTGAATTAAAAACACTTCTAGTTGCATGAATCATAACCTCTTATCACAATTTCTCATATGGCGCTTCACTTCAAGAAAGATCATAACAAAGTGGCTTTTCTGGGAACAGCAAAGGGTCATGAATTATATGAACCAATGGTGGATTTCTTGAAGCGATCAATGATTCATTATGCTTTAACGCATTCTCCAAGTGTGATATATGAATCACTGGTTACACAATTTTGTGCATCTGCTACAAAGCGGGTGATCTTGAGATTCTTTGCTCTTGTTGATGGAATAAAGTATGTTGTGACGGAGGAGTTGATTCGAAGAAAGCTTCATTTGGATGATGTAGATGGGGTGTATCATTCTAATTATGTGGAGATACTTGCTGGGCTAAGAGCTTTTGGTTATCAAAGTACTAGAAACAGTTGTGGCGAGAAAAACAAGCTTTGCCCATGTGGAGGTTTTGGTACATACTTTACTTCAATGTATTAGTAATAAGTCGGGGATGGGATCAATTTTCTACTCAATTGGGTTGTGGGATTGTATATACATCACGGGGTTAACTTATAATTTTTCTAAATATATTTTTGATAACATGGTTGAAAATGTTCGAGAGGAAAAAGCATAAGTTTTAATGTACCCTAGGTTTTGCAAATGATTTTAGACATTACAACCCAAGTCCAAGCTTTTTGTCCCATAGGTGCTACGAGTGCTAAACTATTTGCTTCAATGAAAACTCATTTTGAGGGAACATCATCCTTTGCTAGCAGACTATGTTGCCTCATGGCAATGAGGTTCTTGATGAGGGTAATGTTGTTGGTTTTCACCTCTACTACTATTCTTCTTGATGGTACTCCATCGGTTGCCATGGATGAGGGCCCTTCCAATCTGCTTGAGCGGCACATGTTACTCGACCAACCTCCACCTACACCTTTGCCTATACCTAGTCCTAGTCCATCACCGCTCATGATAATCTTGATGAGTTTGGGCATGAGGTTAATAGGCACCCACACCTAGTCCTATAAGAGAGCCATTTGTTGAAAGCTCTCCTATCATTGAGCATGTTATTATTTCTCACGAGAGGTCCAATGATGCTCCCATTACCAGCGAGCAATCTGCTAGTGGGTGAGGACCTATTACTCTCACATCTGTATATGTTTTGCTCAACAGGACTGTGAAAGAAGTTGCAGATCTCAAAAGGGAGCTTGCTGAGACTAAATCTACACTTGGTGGTGAGATTGTGAGTTTAAAGAGTAAGGTTAAGGATTTAGAGGACCAACTTGTGAAAAGTAGCAAAAGGAGGTTTCTGGATTCTTCTGATAAGGAGCAAGAGGATACTCAATTTGAGTCACTCGATATTTTGGCTGATGTGGCTCAAAAGACTAATGTTCCTTCACCAGTTGTTGCTGAATCTTCAAAGAACAAGGAACCTATTTTGTTTACTAGAAGAAGAAGAAGAATGTATTTAAACAAGGATTCCACTTAAGCTTCTAAGGAACCAAGTGTTGAGAATGTTACAAGTGTTGAGGATGTTGGTTCTGCACATGGTAAAGATACATCTGTACCAAAAACATCTTGTCCTATACCTTCAGCAGATGATCATGAAGTATTTTTTGCTGGAAGAAGTTTTAATCTGAATTCTAATAATGATGTATTTTCTACACCTGTTGAAGATTTGTCTCAACATGTTTCTTCTGATGTTAACTTGGGTGTTTCTTCTGAAGTTCCTATTGTTGATACTTCTCATATTGATTCTACTTAGAAGTCTGCTGACAAAGAGCAAGGTGTAATGATTGATGAAGAGCTTGGTTCAGATCTTGTGAGTGAACAGGAAAGGAAAGAACAAGCAAGATTGCTAGCTGAGTGTGCAAATATGAAGAAGAGTCATGCATTGGCTCAACAGCTTGAAGCTCAGTTTACTACAAATTTGCCTCCTGAGAGACAAAGAGAACTTGATGAACTAGCTCCTCAGATCAGCGATAAGCAATGGGATGCTTATACTCATCGAGTTGCATCAATCCTACTCTTGCACAAAGTATTTTGGGAGCAGACTTTGACAGTGAGAATTTTGCTGCTCAAATGATGGCTCTTGGACATCAAAGGAAGCAAGCTGCAGTTGCACAAAGAAAAGCTTTTGCTGCACAGAAAGCTAAAGCAAAAAGAGAAAGACCACCAACTGAAGCTCAAAAGAAAGCATACATGAGGCATGTGGTATATAATCAAAGTAAAATTCTTTATCAGTCTGGTTTGAAAAAGAAGCAAGTCTCGGCTTTATCTGATTCTGAGTTGAATAGCATGTATCATAGGATTATGAAGCAGAATACACCAATTTATAACTCGAAGAGGGTTGCTGGTAGTGCAAATGCTCCAAAGGCAAAGAGACCTAAGACAGTTGAGATTGTGGATTCTTTTGATGATATTGCACCAAAGATGAGTTCTCCTTATGTTACTTCTGAAGCATCTGCTGAAGTTATTCATTCAGCTGAAAAGGTTCAATCTGCTGAACCTCATGTTGTTTCTTCTGAAGTGTTACCCAGTGTTGCACCTGTTGATAAAGCAGGAGAAAAGTTGGGTAAGGAAGCTGAACAGGCAGCTGCTAAAGCTAAGAGGGCCAGAGAGGTGCTTGAGAGAATGTATGAATTGCGTGGTGTTGCTTCTATTAAGTCTACTTCTACTTCTTCCATTCCTGCTAAAGATGTTCATGATAAGATACCATCTACTGACTCTTTGGAGATGTATATACCTGGTAGGAGGAAGAAAAGAATGTCTAAAAGAAGACACATTACTCTAAGGAGATATGTGAGATCAGATGGGACATACACTTCTAGGATTCATAAGTCTCTAAGAGGTAGTTCTTTGGATCTAAAAGCTGTTGATTCAACTTTCATTAAAGAATGATCTGCTGATGTTTTTCTTGAAGGGTCTCATGATGTGTTGACTGCTTGGACTTTGACTGATGGACAACTTAACACCATTTTTAGACTGGATAATTCTTCTATGCGGTTTAACTTCTTGAAGGAAATATTTCATATGGTGGATAGGCAAGATTTGAATACTCTGTATGGTCTTGTCACTAAGTATTATGCTAATCATTCACCACAGGGTTCGATTTATACTTGTTGGGTGATCTTGAGTTACTGTTTGACTCTCAATCTCCGGATGGTCAAGGGTTTTGTTTGGAAGAATTCACATGAGTGGAAGGTTGAGACTTGGAGATTTTATCCTTTGCCACATGTGCATATGGTGGAGACAAAGTGTGGGATATTGTATGTATGTTTCGGATAAGATTTATCCTTTATGCATGTCATTGATGGAAAGTATGCTTAGAAAGAAGTTGGAAGTTCCACGATCCGGTTGGGAATGATAAGTCGCATCTTTGAACAATTGGTTGGATTGATTAAGAATAAACACGCAACATCAAGTGTCATCTTGATTATGGTATTTTGTATTATATGTAATCTTTGTTTTATTTGATTTTTGTTTCATTCTTAGTTAGTTAAAAAAAAAAAAAAAAAAAAAAACAACCTATGTATATTCTTTGTTTGTCTAACTTTTCTTGCGGGTTTGTTGTATATTGTTGATGGTTATCGACTCACCGGCTATGCCTTGTGTACATCAAAGAGTTGGCTAGTCAAAGGGTGCAGCTTTGGTAAAGACACATCAAATCATTGATAGTTGTAATGATTTGCTCAAAATCATAGGGTTTGCAACTCACCCATGCTTAATTCTTTGAGGGTTGTATGGTCATCAATTCACATGGTTTATTCCTTTTGGAATCCAAGAATTGGCTAGCCCACAAGTATATGGCTTGTGGTAAAGGCGATGGAATACCATATTTGGTAATCAATTCACCAAGGGATTCTTTCTACTTAAGAATTGACTAGTCACGAGCAAGCGGCTACGGTAAAGACATTTCAAATCCGTTTATGGTTCTTGATTTGCTAATAAATCCGATGGTTATCGGTGTACCATAGTTTTCGAACTCAAACATATGGCTACTCCGGTAGTGATGGCTATTGGTAAAGAGACATCAAATCCATTATTTTGAATGATTCACCTCTCACGAGGAGTTAACACACACGGATGTGATGAGAATAGTATGAAACTAATATGTTTTGATGTACTTTATGTCATTTGTTCTTTGCAAAGATCCGGTGTTTTAAAGTTTTATCATCATAGAGATGTCCTTGTTTTGGTTCTTTGTTGATGATGTTCGACTACAATCCTCTTATGTTCTTGTGTTAAAGATATATCAAAGCTGGAACTTAACCTAGTCAAATTCCGGTTTAGGGAGGATTGTTGGGAATTCTACTAAGTATGAATTATCTTGATGTTCTTCTTTGAAGGATTCTGCTTTGAAGTGTATAGATTCTCTTGAAGACTTAATTACTGTGAAGTTAGGGAACCGTGTAGATGGTTTCTGCGGATATAGATATTCCGTGTATTCTATAGTTAGTTAGGATATGCATGAGCTTTATTAGGAAGTTATAATGTATATCTTATTTAGTTTTATGTTTATACATTTCTTGAGAAACGAGTTAGGGTTCCTTGTGTATAAAAGGAACACAATAGTATGAGTTATGTACGAGTTGAAAATCAAAGTTTTAGTATTATTAAAAGATCCATAGAGGATCAAAGTGTTCTTAGTTATTTGTGTTTGTTCTTGTGTTTAAATTCCGCTTGAATACAAGTTATAGAGACTGTCTAATAGTGTGCTTGTGATTACATAAGCATAACTATCGATCTACGAGTGCTTTAAAGATCTATCAAGGTCTTTGTTTCAACACCAACCATTTCTGGTATGGAACATAATGACCCTTCTTTGGCCTACCCGGTTCAATCTCCATGTATAAAAGGAAACCAACCAGACATAGTCATGGACAACCTTTCAGTTCATGGTCTAGGTTAACAAAGGACACGCAGCAGTCACGTGAAGGTTGAACCTTTGCACCAATGAACCCAGTAGCACTCGAACTTCTTATTCCTATGTGAAATCCAAAAGAAAATGTATAATTCAATATCAAAGAAAATATCCGATATTGATGGACGTTTTGGTGAAAAGCCAATTTTTATATTATTTTACATGACTCATTGAAGTCGATGTGTAACCAATATTAAATCATACTTGTCAATGTGAAATTAAATTATAACATTATTTTATATGACTGGATGCGAGATCAATAGGTCATGCCTCGTTGTTGATATATATATATATATATATATATATATATATATATATATATATATATATATATATATATATATATATATATATATATATGCGACTTGGAAGAAAATCATACACATTGGATAAGAAATAAAGATGGAAAAGTGTCCTGAAAAACTAATAATTTTGTTCTTTGTTTCTCTATTATTTCTTGATCATCATCACCAAGCCAACGCCATCACTGCCACCAACAACAACGCCATCATTGCCACCCAAAACAACGTCATCACTAACACCCTTACCAACACTATTACAACAACCAGCACCGTATCCATCACTCCCACCAACAACAGAACCATCACTACCACCCATACCCACACTATTACAACAGCCACCAACGACAGCGCCATCACTCCCACCAACAATAGCGTCATCACTCCCACCAACAACAGCGCCATCATAGCCACCAACAATAACGCAATCAATGCCACCGGCAACAACGTCATCACAACCATCCACACCAATGCTATTACAACAACCAGTAACACCAACTACAGCGCAGCTCCACCACCAGATCCACCAACACCAACACTATTACAATAACCACCAGCAGCTCCAGCGCAGCTCCATATAGCAGCTTTAACTTTAATATCATAACATTCTAAAGTTATATTAAATGTTATTGTTATGAGTGCCATAATTTATTTATTGTCTTTCAATAAGTCGATGTTCAAAATATAATAGAAACTCTTGGAGCTAGCCATGGTGGGAGAGTTTCACTTACCCGAAGCTATGTCCAAGCGCTTGAAGCTTCAATTGCAAAGAATTTTAAGGATAATGGATGCATTGCTTGTATGTGTCATAATACTGATGGGCTATATAGCGCCAAACAAACTGCAATTGTTAGAGCGTCTGATGATTTTTACCCTCGTGACACTGCCTCTCACACCATCCATATTTCTTCCGTGGCCTACAACACACTATTTCTTGGGGAGTTTATGCAACCTGATTGGGACATGTTTCATGTAAGTATACTTGCTTGTAATAATAACTAAAGGTGACTATATTGCGCATGTTGAGTAAGGGGTCAAAACTGGTTTTGTTAAAATGGATCTGCTTTTTTATGCGGGTCAAAACGAGTCCTGGTCGGGTTACCTTCTAATAACAATTGTTACAAGCAAAATGTTAATTAGGATTATAATAACAACTGTATGCACTAATATTCAGAAGTTTGCGACTCTTAACCCGTTCAACCCATTACCCTTTTAGTTGATAATTTTTTGTTTGATGCGTTGAAAACAAGATACTAGCTTCTCATCTTTATATGAAATTATATCACTATTTGAGAATACTTATTGTGTGAATGAATGGGTGCAGTGGATCATTTGGTGAATAATTCGGAATTTCTCAGGTTTGTATGTTGGAAGAAGCTGATGTTATCACCAATCTATGACCTGTTATGGTAATACTTTACTCCTTTTGATAAATGAATCATATTATTCCAAAGTACAAAAGAAACTTTATTTATGTTTCTCGATATAAATTGTGCACATACAAGTATTTCAGTTTTGATGTAGACCTGCCAGATGAGAAGATTTCTGACATTACTAATATGCGGGTGGTATATATTTTACTGGATATAAACTTCTGGGGTTCAGTTTACCACTTTTGAACTGTTCAGTCGTTTTTTATGAGAATAAGGAAAAACAAGCATTACGTCAAGATCTGCAGAGTGAATATGGGCTAGGGATTTAATGAACAATCTCAAGGGAAGACCTGAGGAGGTTAGTTGGCTGTATTTGTGTTCAATGATTTTTTGCTTTCTTCATTTTATTTTCATATCACAGACAGCTGCTAGCTATCACGTAATAGCCATAGCTCTTTCACTGATTGAGCAAATGCTTGAAGCAAAAGAACTGGGAACATATTGGGTGTGAAACGTAGATGAAGCCTGATGTGGAATGTCTCGAAACTCATTCCAAATACGAGGGCATTTCTTCATGGACCACGGTTTTCCCATATCACTGGGATTTTAACGGCATGTTCATATTGGGACAAACCTTAACACAAGTAGGATTATTTCTACAACGGCCGATTTTTTCTCACGGGCAACTATATGTAGCCGTATCAAGGGTGAAAAGCAGAAAAGGATTAAAGATTTTATGTTGTGATGAAGACGGGAAATACGCAAAATCAACAACAAATGTTGTCTACAAAGAAGGTTTCTTTTTTTACTATCTTAAGAATCACATCACATAACACATTATATTTTCAATTGGTTGACTTATTGTAGAGGGTATAGGTGCTCCGGATTTTTTAGTACTTTGTGACATTTACCTGCAGTTTTATTCGTATGCGTTTTAAGTTGTTTATTTTGTAACTGAGTTTTGGTTACACAACGTTTCCCAACCACCTCTTTGTCTTGAAACTTGAAAGGGAATAGGACTGAAAATGAGGTAACAACGTTTTGCTATAAAATGAGGTTTCAATAGTTTCCCTACATTGGTGAGCCTGTATGCTATAGCCGAAATAGACAATGACAACAATTATCTTCAACACCAGGCTATTCCTATCGTCTCAAGCGTACATCCTTTCAACAATGACCGTAAAATATCGATTCATATTGCAAATAAACAAGTGGACTCAATAGGGCTCACAAAAAGGTCCACATAACACACTTCATAATGGTAAAATCACCGTTAGAGTAAGTCGTCGTACGTCCAGCAAAACCAGGTTACAAGGTATACATTCTGATGGATAATACTTTTTTTTCGTTTGGATTAACTTTACTCAGTCATCTTAAGAAGATTTCAAGTAACTTAAACTCATATATGCAGGCATCATACTGGATTCTATGATCTAAAGAATGTATATTATTGCTTGGATAGCGTTCTGATGTGGTGGAGATGATCGAAGAATATGATGACTATTTAGTACCTAGAAGTGTCGTGGTATGGTTGCATTTCAATTAAACATTAATACATTTTTATTAGCGTTGTGTCATAAGCAGAAGTTGATTTATGTAGGAAATTTTGTCTGACACTACGGACAGAGAATAAACATATAATTATTTTGGTCAACGCAGGTTGAAAAACGTTCAAGTAGTTCACATGCTAACCTCTCAAAACTATCAATACTCTTCTCTTCATTGTGCTCTTTGAATTTTTCTTCATGTTCATCCTAAGGTGGTGTTTGGATTTGTGTTCTACCTAATTATTGTATGATCTTTTTCTAATGTTTGAAAAAAACAAATTCCAATTAAGATTGTCTGATCATTAATATTTTCTCATTTTTTAAAATAAATACCTATTTGGTCATTTTATCTTTTGAATTTCTATGATTCGAACTTGAAAAACAATCAAACAACCTATGATGAGTGTAGCAAACCTAAAATGATAAATGCATATCGAAAATCTATCTTTGTCAAACAATTTTATACAGCTGATCAATTTACTTTGATTATCCAATATCACATAACCACTGTAGCGACATCTAAACACATTTTAAATCATGTTGTCTTACACAAACAGGTTGGAGGCCCGAGGAACCATGATTCCTTCAAAGATACTATTCTCTAAACTCAAAAGTCTCTCAAGAAAGGGGAAGATGTTCCATTGCCTGTAGTTGTAATATCCGATAGAGTGTGGTTGCTTGAAGGTACGAGTCAACATATTCGTTACTTATGTAAGTTAAATGTATTATGTTAACTATTAGTCTATATGATTACAAGAACTGTGCTACTTTGTATAACTATGATTTTGGAGCCTTATGAAATTTAATATACATTTTGATTCACTTTCAACCCATTTTTTAAGCACGGTATTTGAAATGATCCCATTCATCAGTGAATAGGTCAGAATTGCGACCTATAGTTTCAAAGTCTAGATGTATAACATTATTTTTTATTTCTCGTGTGATAAGTTTCTTGAAGATACAAAAAATATGTTTCATTGAAAAATCCTTACAACGTTAAAGTTGACAAAGGGATTGAATCCCTACAGAATATCATTCTTTCAGTGACTAAAATTCTCTAAGTTAGTTATCAATATATTTAGAAAAGAAAGGGTCTCGAATCATTACGCATTTTGCTCTTTAGCAATTATACAAGTAGAGGTGGCAAACTGACAACATCAACCCATTTGCCTATAAAAATGAGGCACTTCGAGTGACATTTTCTCTGTAACATGTAATTTGACCCATTGGTGATAAAATATAAGTTTGATCAATAGGCCTATTTGATTCATGGTTTGACATTTTAGGGTCTTACAAATAAACATACATGACATTATTCCTTTTGAGCTTTTGCAATGTGGCAGCCATATTCATATATCGAACTTTCTCCGTAGGTTACAATAAGTACTAAATTTCTTTTATCTTTGTATGCACTATCCACTTTTAATTCCTAGCTGCAAGAATGTTGAGTATCTCATAGATTTTTGCATTTGTTTGATTACATTATCATGATGTGATATGAATGATATGTTTCTATAAACATTCATTAAACAACTTTCAAGGTTGAGTTTACAAGGTCCCAAGTTTTCGCTACTATTAGCTGGCCAACACCATTTTGGGTGTTTCTTTCTGCATTAATGTTTGTTCATCGACAGTTTTCTCTTGAAATAGAAGTTGCAGTAAAATTTGTTGAACATATGTACTATATGTAGGGAATTGAAATGCTCTCAGTTGTCTCCTTTAAGATTGGTTCCATTATTTTGGTAGGGAAATTTCACTTCTTTTAATTAATAAATTACCTATCACGAATAATTTTTTGTTATGGTTTCTAATGATGTCATGGTTAACATCTGCATGCTAGACTATTTATGTATGATATATTTTGGATCTTTTTTACACCAGTGATGGCCAGCGTTGCAAAATCATCTGATGCACCTATCAAGGTAAATATGCCCGAGTAGTGTGTTTTTTATGAGAAATCAATATTTTATACTTGATCATGAACCCATGATTACTGAAGTTTTTTTGGTTGTTGGCTATAGGTTTCGAATTCTCTTCAATTACTCACTCTGCAGCGTGAAACCGAAAAGGTATTTTCTTTGCTCCACATGAGTACATACATAATAGTTAAGGGACAAGGCATGATTTTGTTGTGTTATTTATTCTTAAGGAAAAATAGGCATACGGGTAAAATGTTGATTTATAAAATAATTTGTATCACTATATCGTGGCAGCTTGTGAAAACATGATTGTGTGTGACATGTTCGAATTAATGTCGATTCTTATACCTGAATGGTCACTAAGAAATGAGCATTTATTGTGGATATTAGGAATTGGCTTATGCACTTGAGAAGATGACTTTTTAATTTGTGATGACAGGTTGGAGCGGTTGTTGTGGGAATTGATCCGTACACAAATTATTACAAACTCAAGTAAGATACCTTAGTTATTTGAAAATATTAGTTGAAGTTGAACTACTGAAATGATGTTCTGTATGAAAAATGTGACCAGGTATGGAACTCTTTGTATTTGTGAGAATCCAGGCTGAATTTTCATTGCCACCAGTCGTGATGCGATCGGGAATATGATTGATTTGCAAGAATGGCGTGTATGGTTGCTGCACTCTGCAGGTCAACACAGAAAGAGCCTATTGTAGTTGGAAAATCATCTACTTTTTGATGGAATTTTTACAGAAGAATTAAGTAATGATTTCTTATATCAGAAGAAGCAGCAACTGCGTAAGTGCAGAAGTGGAGTTGATTTCAATAATTGAATAAAAATATTTTTGCTATTATCTTTGTAGGAATGATTGGAATAAAATTTGTTTTGTCTTTGTTGTTATAAATGTCTTTTTTATATTAAACTTTTGATATTCTTAAAATTTAGATCATGGTCCAGCTTAACTAATAAAAGTTGCAAACTCGTGAAGTATTGTTTTGTATGAAATAACTAAATGTGTTGAACATAATTATGAATGGCTCATAACTTTTTAGGCATTCATTATTATTATCTTGATAGAATACATGTAATAGAGAAAGTTTGTTGAAGTGTATGTTACAGGAAAGTTTCTAGAGAACTTTTCTGGTGATTAGGTACATCTAATTAATCTCACAAATTTGGGTTATCGCATACTTTATAATTCACTGCATATGTACTCATTTGAAAATTTACATTATCTGCTTTTGCATATATGGCCTTTTGGGTGCAACGTACCCTAAACTTAACTATAAATAGAAGTCTAATTCAGCTATAGAAACTGTACACACTCAGCGAGTGTATGAATGAAGGTTTTTCTTAAAACAACCAAACAGCTACTGAATTAGCTGTGAAGTAAAGACACTGGAAGAAACCTAACTGGCATGTTCAAGCCAAAGGCAGAAGATTATTGGATCTCTTAAACAGTCAATTCTAGGTAAATCTTAGTGCTAAACTGATGTTTCCAGCTTTACCTGTTAGTTTATAGTTCATTTTATGTAATCGTTTTGAGATATATTGAATTGTTTGACAGGAAAACATCCATCCTAGCAAGATAAGATGAATAGTACCCATGGGATACTCGCCAAACATGTCATAAGATTTAATCCATTTGTTGAGGTAAAATATTTATACATATTAAAAGAATACCAAAAACGAAATATAAAACATCTATTGTTTAAGATCTCATGTCTCATAGTGATTATCGCATTCCCTCAAACGTTAAATTAAATTCATCGATGCTACAAAATTGTGGTGGATTTACAGTTTCCAACAACAGTAACAAACAATCATACATCTTGCTTCTTTTTCTGTTTAAGCCCAAACCCCTTGCCTTTGGATTTCCTCTTCTTATAGTTTTATTTATTTATGATTCGATATGTTATACATTGTTGATTGTTCAGTTTTAATTATAATTAACCTTCGTAGATGTTTTATAGAAAATGTTTTATAGCAAAAATTTATTAGTAGTTACAAATACATAAATCCTAATTGTAAAAATGATGGACAGAACAAGCATTTGGTGATAGCCGAAGAGACAAATTACTTGGTTGAGCAGCACAGAGCTTGCACACAGCTAGGTTACACATACATTCAAATGGCTTCAAGCAAATCTGGTAAGGATCGTAAAACTTCCCGTAGTATTGCATGCCGATATTTCACAAGTGCAAGGAAGCTGTCCCAAATCACAAAAAAAAACCGACCAGCAGAGGATGATGTGGTTTCAGTTGTTTGTTCAAATGACTATCCATCTGGGTCAAAACATGTTTATGAGTCACTTGAAGTTTAATCTAGAAGCCCCTCCAGTCGAAAACGGGGTCACTTAGACCCTTGTGATGGTAAACATGAAGATAAACATGTGTGAGGAAAAGCTCATCATTCCATAGAAGAATGTGAGTATGACCTTAGAGATCCCGACACTTTTAGTCTTGGAGATGCTTTAGGAATTGCACAACATCATGATGCCATTACTGGTACTGCTAAACAACACACAAAAAATGACTATGAAAAACGGCTAGCAATTGGAGCTCTTGAGGTACATCTCTAATCCATTCTTCAACCAAAGACTTTTCATCCAGTTATATTTACTATATGAATACTCATGTTCTTTAAAATTTTGATAGGCTGAGACTATTGTTAATTCGGCTTTATCATGCCTAACAAGCTCTACATCCAATTTCACCATACTCACATCGACATTTAGCCAGGTGATGCTTCAGACTCAACTACTTTTGTTCTTTTAATTTAATAACTATTTGTTCAACATATAACCGAGCCTTGATAGTTCTACCTATATGACAGTGTCCCCCTACTGAATATAAGTTATTGTCCATCAACGGAAAAAATTCCTTCTGGATAAAGTTTGGTAATACAACTTCGATATTTCACAATATAACTAATTACTGATAATTTTGTAACATATTTTGCGCTCTTTTTCAGGTTGTTGTCGCTTATAACCCTCTTGGATGGAATCGCCGGGATTATATCAGGATCCCAGTGAGTCCAAAGTTCTCTGAATGTGGATTTTACATTTGATATAGTTTATAAACCAATTTATGTAATTGTTCATTGCAAACAAAACCTTTACTACAACTGTACTCTTTTTTAACAGGTGAAAGATGCTAATATTGTTGAACTATTTCAAAGAGCGAAGAACTTCAGTCAGACGATAAAAGTCAGATCAGATTCTGTGGTCACTGTGCAAACTGAACCAACGTTCACTGCTGACTCAACTGGTGCATCTGCTGATCAGGTATGTAAGATTGAAGCTGAACAGGAAATGTGTTTGGGTTGAAACAGACATTGTTATGTTGCAAGATAAAAATGGCATGGTCGTGTTAAGCTACAAGCATATATATTTATAAAAAATAGCTAAATTTTGTCTCTTTGTATTATACTTACTCCCTATGTTGCACTGGCCAAATAAGAAGAAAAAATGGTTGTGTAGAAACACAACATGAGTGCACACCACCAGGTATGTGTAATCTTTATTTTGGTGGGCTCATTTTCCTGTCACAGAAGTTTAGTTTTTTTAATAGTCACAATTCATCTTGCAGGTTCTGTTACAACACAAACGACTCCAACACAGCCTGCCACTGATTTTTTTGATTCTTCTGAATTTGGTAACTTCATTAAAATAAAAGAGTACTTTTGCATCCTCATATCCACCTTCTTCAGCAACTTTCAATTCTTGGTTCAACGACACAATGCGAGCACTGTTAAAGTTCCACACTCAAAATGGGTGGCCTTTCATGATCAACCCTTACCCCTTTTTTGCTTATCAGAGTGATACACGCCCTGGAACGTTGGCCTTTTATCTCTTCGAGCCCAACGTAGGTCGAGTTGAGTCTGGCAATGGGATCAAGTACATGAACATGCTTGATGCACAGGTCAGGTTCTTCTTTCCCTTTGAAACACACATTTCACAACAAACTTCAGATCCCTTGCACATTATATACTGACCTACATAAATATATTTACTAACGTATCATTGTATGTGTTGTCGCCAATTTGTATGTGCCACCTTTCTAATGCCACTAACATAGGTGTCGACCCACCATCTGATGGAATGATAGCTATGCATGTACGCCCAATCTTAGAGCAAGTCTATTTTACATTAAATCACAGGTCAGCCTTCCTAGTACGTCAGTTTCTGAGCTCTCAAGCATTCATGTTCTCATGAAACTCATCAACTCCACAATAAGGGGCTTGTAGCTAATTCGTTAAATATTTGTTTTGTATAGCATATGGTGAAATTGTGTCAGAGGAGAATCATGCCCGTAAAAAACAACTCCTTCAGAAACAGGCAAAAGAAATGGAGAGCTTACAGGTTAGTTTTCATACATGGTTTTCTCTTTTTAATAATGTATCATGTATATATTGTTACCTGGAAAGCTAATAAATATCAATGCATATATGATATTATAAAAGATGGGAGAAGAATGGAATGATAATCCGCAATCAAAAGAAGAGATTGAAGCGAAGCTACTCAGCAAATATGAGGCTACAATGAGAAGAGACATGGCGATGGCATATTCTTTTTCTCATCAGGTAAGCATTTATAAACCAGATATCACATATATGAGTCATAATATATGTCGAAAAAGATGAACATAGGGCACTTTACACAACAGGGAAATGGCCTTCTGTTGTTGAACGTACAACAGTTGTGCTGCTTATGAAAATTATTTGCTTAGGGCTAAACATATTATAAAGTTTGTTCACTTCCCATACTTTAAAAGAGTCAATGTCTTTTTACAAGGTTAATGAACATGGAATTATGGTTGAGTCATCTGAATCAGGTGCATAAAGTTGGACTTATGGTTCCAGTGGCTCAACCAAAGGCTTCACTTTAGATGTTAAAGGTACCTATTTAGAATGTTATGGGTTATCTTTTATGTGCTTATTTAAATTTGGAAAAGCCGATAAGCTCAATGTTTTTGGCTTCAAGCTAATCAACTCGAGCTTATCTGTATAAGTCCATAAGCTAAAGGCGAATTAGTTATTCCAAACACCCAAAATCAAAACTGGAATGTATCATGCTTTATAATGTGCAAAATCAGGTTTCGCTTTTGCGCTTATTTATATGTTTTTAGTCAATTGCTCAAAGTCGTCTTATGTGTCGATATTAAGTTATTAGCCAGAATAGTAGTTAGTGAACTTGATATAAATTATATGTGTATTGGACTCTATTTCACCTCATGCCTTTGAGTAATATTACATTAATAGGAAAAAAGTATGATATTTAGTATCATAGCCATGTGAATTTTAAATCGGTTGATATTACTGGACTTACATAGTCTAGCTTAACTTGGTCATGGCTGTCATTGAATCTATATTTGGTTTTATGAAAAACAGCTGTGAAAATTGTAGTCCGGATAGATATAAAGGTCCCTTGCAATAATATCCAAAAATATATGAATAAAACAATTTAGGATGTTGTGCGCGTTGGTATTTAAAAATAGACTTTGAAAGTTGCATATGGACAAATATCGTCATCTCTTTTGTGTATAAATCTCAACGCAGGGATCATGTCTCCACCTTTAACTCTTTCAGATGATAACTTTGAATTGCAGTTTGCAAACCAACCATATCGGTATGCTAAATTTTAATTTTTAGTAAATGAAAAACATTAAAATAACTAACTTATCTTATAAGAAAACCTCTTTTGTTTTTGTTTTAGGTAATTTTCTTTTGAAAAATTTGTTGTTGGATACCATAAAAGAACTACAACTAAAAGCCAAAAGGAGGGAAGGATAGTTATTCTTTCATCGAGCTTCATAAAATGTCATACATTGAAGGAATTCAGTATGAAAAGATCAATGACAAAAGGGAAGGTTAATAGATTTTTGTTTTTGTTATAGTTATTTTATATATTTTAGGTTACATGTCCTACGTATAACTCAAAAATTAAACAAACTCCATATATTTACATGCTGCTATCACCTAGGTTTTTATTTCTTAATAACCATATTTCAGCATTTACTATGACCTTCCCTTAATCTTGAAGGTTCATCTACATCCACACTATAGATTCACAAGGTGCCTATTTGTGTAGATAGCAATGGTTTGAGAGCGATTTGGTGAGAAAGATGATTGAAGTTAGAAGATCTAATATTGAAGACCTGTTTCAACACAAGATAAAGTTGTAGATATTTATTCAGAGTAAATTGCATGTAATATGAGTAAATTTACTTTGTATTTTTTAATTGTTCTATAAATCATAACGTTCATTTGAGTTTAAATCATATACTATGTTGTTTAAAAAAACTTTGTATATTGTAAGTGTTCTATAAATCTTGATGTTCATTTATTTTTATCCTTCTTACGCTACTAATAGCTTCGTATACATATATATCTTACTATTCGAAAAGTAATACACTCAAAGAATAATCACAAGTCATGCCCGCCCATTGGTCGGCCTCGACTATCTATATATATATATATATATATATATATATATATATATATATATATATATATATATATATATATATATATATATATATATATATATATATATATATATATATATATATATATATATATAGAGAGAGAGAGAGAGATAGGATCCGTGAGAAGTAAATTAAAATAAGAAGTGGTGAGAAGTGACCAAAACCACGATTTGAGATGCAACGACTTGCATTAGATGCATTTCTATTCATATAGATGCAACATCTTGAGTTTCGAAGTTAATTAGATGTATAGACGGTGCAAATTGATTTTCATGATTTCGCACGCGCGAGGAACAAAAACAAGAGAAATCATGAAATGCATCTAATATACGATATGCATCGATTAAAAGCTAGAAAACACACTATGGCGTGTTATAATGCATATAAGATTATAGGGTGCATCTAATTTAGGTCGGTGCATCTCGGATTTGGGGTTATTGTTCTTCTTATTCCTTCTTATTTTAAGTAATCTTCTTATTTGATCCAGCTCTATATATATATATATATATATATATATATATCTATACATTATATATAAGAGGAGGCATGCCACATATTATTCTACGTGGCATCCCATAATGCCACGCCATAAATCCATGTCATCATTAGCATGCCACTTAAACAAGCTTTTGAGGAACTAAAATTGATGTTATTAAATTGTTCAAAAATTTTGTACATTGGTAGATTCGAACATGTGCCTTGACATCCACACACAACTGCTACAACCAGCGGAACATGCCAGTTTTTGTAACATACCACTGCATTCCCAAATTGATATAGACTAACACAAATCTGGCTACTCTTTTCATTAACTATAACTAAACCCCTACAATTCTGCACTAACAGACCAGAAAGAAATTAAAAATCGCATATTCACGTAACAGACACGCATATTCACGTAATCCATACCATGTTTATTATCTCAATCTATACCATGTTTATATTCGTTTTTCATCAGACCTGCATCTTCATCACACGTTTTTTTTTTTTTTTTTAATGTTTTGTGTGTTTTTGACAGATTAATCAAAACCACATATGATGCACCAAACGAATTTCATCATCACTTTCGATTAACAAGGTTTGTGAAGTTGTTATTTTATAAAAATAAATTGATCAATTGTTTGATTGGGTGTTTAATTAATTATTATTTATTTTATGATTAGTTTAGACTCTTGATGCGGTTGCACTGAATAACTTTATCAAACATGTCAAAATGCGATAACTATGACTTTCTTATGTTGTTGTTGCAGTCATGGGTCCACAAAGCAGCGGTATATCTCCATTACGTTATCAAAAATTAAAAGTGATGTTTTCTCATGTGACACGTGGTCTTAGATTTAAATATGTCATTACAACCACAATTAGTCATTATGCATAAAATAGTTAATCGAGAAATAGCCATTGCATTATAGAGTATGCAGGTTCTGACATTTATGTGTTAGCACACTTCTGAATCATCTTTTTCATACCAACTTTTGAATGCTGAGAATGGAAGGCATGTTCGATTTGCTAATTATCTATCATTTTTCTTGATTTAAAATTTTCTCGCTTTTAGTTCTCGTGTCTCGCACCATCGTAGGTATATGGACTGCAACGTGTCGACATTGAACCTTGCACTATTGTAATGGATCGGGTAGTGATGGAAGAGAGTGGAAGAAGTTACTTTAAATAATAGTTTTGTTTCTTTTTGTTATCTTTATGAATATGAAATGTTGTTTGTCGTTTTCGATACTTTATAAGCTATTAGGATGATACGACATTTGAAAGACAACTCTCACTTTTTGTACTTGTCATTGCAGACCTTGTGCTTATAAACATGTAAGTTTGCGGTTTTGGAGAGGCCGAATGCAAGGATCGTACTAAGTACAAATGCTCGATTGCACTTTGTTAGTGCAAATATTACGATATTTAATCTATACATTCTCATTTGTTTTGTTGATGACAAACATGTAACTTGTAATACATAACGTAAAATGTATAAGTTACTTGTAATTATATTTTGTCTCAACATACTCTCAACACCTCTCGACGACTCAAGTCCTTGTATGCTACAACACAGTTCGTACATGTTTGTTATGTTGCGTTATGATCAAACCCCTAACAAACCATTAAACATGTTTAGTTAAACACTTTGTAAAATACATAAACATAAGTAAATGTGTTGGGTAAAACCCATGACCCATGACCCAAGACCCATACCCAATGTCTAGATACATTGTACCTTGGTGGGTACTCAAACCATGACCCATAGCCCATGGTTTCAACCCATAAACTATGGGTAAAGAGGAGCGTGCACGGATCCCTCAAATGACCCACGGATCCCTTGGAATTTAAGGGCGGATCCTCCGAAGGGATCCTTGGGGGCGTAACATGGTTTTGGTCTTTTGCCTATAAATAGCAAACCACTTCTTACCATTTCTTCACACCTTCACACATAGTTTCTCTCCACCAAATCTAGGATAGTTAGATCATTAGGAAACATGTAAACCACCCTCATCTCATATGATCATAATGCTTCTAACTCTCATTTGTTGTAAGCATACTCCAAGTGATCCTCCAAAGCAAGCTTAGAGATCTTGCTTCCTTACCTCATCAAGTGATCACCCATCACAAGATACAAGCACATGAAGATCTTATACAACAAGCTTGGGAAACTTGTCATCTTCATTCATAGAAGACTAACTACATCATGCTTTGGGTTCTTGATGTTTAGTCTAGGAGTTCATATCCATTAGACACATTGTCTTGGATATTGTCTAGTATCATATTCTTGTATCTATGACTAGACTAGATGGTTTATGTGTTTGTGCCATAAAACACAAGGTTTGTTATGTTGGGCCACAAAACATAACGGGTGTCATAGATGTGTCAAAGACATTAGTGAAGAGTGTCGAAGATCCGTGTTGAAGGCATTAGTGAAAGGTGCTGAAGGATCGTGTAAATGGCATTAGTGAAGAATGCCTAGGTCGTATAATCGATGAGGTGCATCGTTATACATATAGTATTTGTTTAGATCCAAGGATGGTGATATCCTTGATGGTGTTGTAACAAGGAGTGGATCTCCTTGAGATTAGGTGTTGTGTTGTGATGGGTAGTAGTTCCTCCATAGTAATGGAACTAGGTGCTTAGCCTAGTACCTAATAAAGGGTAGGCGACGTTGTGTAGGTGTGGTTCACCTTGGAGTGAAAGAACCCGGTGGTTAGCCTAGCACCGTATAAAGGGTAGGCGACGTTGTGTAGGTGTGGTTCACCTTGGAGTGAAAGAACCCGGTGGTTAGCCTAGTACCGGAAAAAGAGTAGGCGACGTTGTGAAGGCTTCTCCGCCATAAGGAGTTGGTGTAGTGATTACGAACTCGAGTAGGTGACTCGGGAGTGGAGTAGGGCAAGGAAGGTGTCCTTGTAGCCGAACCACTATAAATCCTCGTGTTGGTTTGTCTATCCTTTTACTTATCGCTTTACTTTTATTCTTGCATTACTTTGTTTATTTTCTATGTGGTTGATGTCTATGTTTGTGATGCATACTTGGTCTTTCATATAGTCACAAACTATATTCAACACTTTACGATTATGATACGCTTGATCAAGAAAAGCAACCGGACTAATAATGGTGAAACTTGATTTATAATGAACCATTAATCTTGCGGAATCTTATGTGATGTCAAGGGTTGGCCTTACATGCCGTGAATGCGTTAAATGCATCCTCGCGTCGAGATTAGCAAATGCAATGGTTTATACTATATTTGATACAAAAGTTTTAAGTTTGAAACGGAACGTATTCACCCCCCCCACGTTTTCACAATTGGTATCGAGCGGGTTGGCTCTAGTTTTTAAAACAAATGGTTTTCAAAACGAGTAAGGTCCTCGTATCAAATTTTGGTGAAGTCAAGCATAATATGAAAAGTGTTTTGTTATTTTTTCTTTGAAGTTTTGTTGTTAGATATCTTGTTAATCAAGCTTGAATAAAGGTAAAATGGTTAATATAACTTCACTAAAAGTCTACAAAGGTTAAACCTTTTCGTCGGGTCAAAACGTGCATTTGTGTAATTTCGTGTCGATCCGCGGATCCCTCAGTTACACCGGACGGATCCTCAAGCAAGGGATCCGTGGGATCCGTAGGTACGAAGACAGCTTTTGTATGAATTTCAAAATTCATAACTTTTAACCGTAAGTCGTTAGAAGTCGTGCCACCTATCGCTTTAAAGGTATTTGAGTCTACTTTCATTTAAAATGATTTCATAAACTGATTCAAAACAATAATTTACAGAATTATTGATTTATAATAGAAAGTCATTTTTCGGTCATAACTTTTGCACAAACTTTTGATCTAATTGGAGACGGATGTTTTCGCTTTTGAATAACAATGTGTCCTCTATTGAAATTAAGGTTTTGATCATATTTATAAATATAAAAGAAACTAATCAAGCTTGGTATACATGTTTATATTTAACACAAAGCGATGAAAAGAACTTTCAGATGCTATGCTAAATGATAAATTGTCTTCTTTGCATTACTTGATTATTTGCTTATCTCAAATAGCTTTTGTGCTTGTTTGATTGAATAACATATGTGGTTTCCTTACCTTGCTATTCATTCTCTTGTTTGTCGATTTAGTAATAGTCTACTAATCAATGTGCTATTTGAAGGAGTGTTTGGGATAACATCTAGTTGTGTCGAAAATGTTAGTTTTATAAGTTGAAAATGTTTAAAACATATAACACACTAAATGGCCTTTTGATTGAGTTTGTCATGTGTGCAACATAAATGTTTTATGTTCTTATATGATTTCTTGATTTCATATTTTCTTGTATCATTTTCTAAAACAACAAGAATGTACATCGGATCATAACCTACACTTGTGTTGATGATGTACTCTCCATTTTCCTTTTCATGATCGCTCTCCAAGCTTCATAGTAGGATTGACAACTTGATTATTTCATCCGATATACTCAAGTAAATTATTTTGCAACGCATATATAATTGTTCATATCCGAAAGTCCAAAGTCGAGCTTTCCAACAACATATGTTGAACTAGCTCATGCAACCATTTTTTTGTTCACTATATGGACAACTTTTAATTTTTGACACCTTCGTCACCTTAGTTGTTTCAAGTATAATATTAATATAAACGAAGCAAAGTATCATCATTGCTACTGTTCGATAGGCCATTGTAGGAATATAAATTTTCCTAACTTGAGAATGAATACTGGAGAACTTATTGCACTAGAAACTCAATTTGACCTAACGGTTGAATTGCTTCCTTGAGAGAAGTTGGGTATGTGGAATCGCCTGTAAAATGGTCGTGTTTAGCCGTAATTGAGCACCGCTAGTAATAGTCTCATATTCATTCTCTCACTTGAGAAATTTATACTCCTATGTTTTCCTAAAGTAAGTTTACAATGGAAATACTTTGCATTGTCTTAGGATTACTAATCAAACAAGTTGTAAAATTAATTTTCTTTTAGCTAATCACAACCACTTGCCTCATCAAGCGATTATCTCGCTTTGATCGAGAAGAGCTACATGACTTCATGGACGAAGCTCATTGTATGCTAACCACCATCCGTAATGACTATATTGTCCTAAACTAGCACCTCACAACTCTTTTGTCTTGAACACCATCATGTGCTCTTTTGTTTCTAGACACATACCTTTCATGTCATTGTTAGTTTAAATGATTTACTAATCTAGACCGTAACTGCTTTTGGACTTCTTGAATAGTGCTTTAAAGTTTGCTAAACCTTTATGTTATTTGTGAGCTCGATCTCATTTGATTGCCTATATGTGATCTCTACATGCTCTCCTTGCTTTGCTTAACGTGTATACATGTATGCTTGCTCTAGAAACAATTTGTTTCATAATTCAAAACATAGAGCAAAATTCTGCAACTATTCTATTAAGAAAATCTATCTCAGATGCCGGATCCCTTAGATGTAACTAGACGGATCCCTCAAGTGAAGGATCCGTGGGATCCGGTGATGTAAGTTCCTTTGTAGCCTCCTTGCATCAATCCAACATTCTAGACCTTATTGGACTAGTTAAACATGCTACATTAGGATCACTTAAACTTTCCTTAGGCTCGCTTGATCTCACATTCACTCATGGATGACTTAGGATCACATTCGAAGTATTTTTTTTTATTAGTTCAAAACTCACCATCTTTCCGCTCCAATGTTTACACATTGTTCCTTTCATCTCAAAACACCTAGTTTGATATTTCTCTCAATTTTAGCAAATTGTTTTAGTCATCCTTACCTCAAAATAGGCCAAAACTAGGTTTTAATTTCTTATGATTTTAAGGAATTCTCCAAATCTCTTAAGTCATCATCGATCTCTAGGATCATTTAACACCATTTGACACTCTCAAATGTCTTAGTGTCATCTTTAATCATCCACTAGTGCTCATAAAGCCCCATTTTCCATAAAAGGCAATCATTAGCTACCATCAATCATTCTCTCTTGATCATTCAAGTCCATCTTCATATAAGACACTTAATAGATTGAGTAACTTAGGATATGTAGGTGCTAGACCTTGCTAGAACCCAATCACCTCTTTTTCACTTCATCTGTTAGCCGGATCCCTAGACTTAAGCTAGCCGGATCCCTCTAGTGAGGGAACCGGAGGAACCGTGGAACAGTAGGAACTTTATCTCTTTAGATAATCATTTCAAATTTCCTTTTTCCCACACAAGCACTTGTTCAACACTTAGGATTATCTGTTTCCTATATGTTTATAAATGAGTTGCATTTATATGAGTCTTTACGTGTTCTTCCTTTTGTTTCATGATTTTATGTGAACAATTTATCCATTGGTATAAATGTTTTCCTTTTGTACTAACTCTTTTGGATTCTTGTAGGATGACAATAGTCGATTTCATCATCAAGTCAAGTTGTGCTCATTCGCACATTTTTGTTATTTCTAATCTTGCATCATCCTAACCATCTTACTCCACTTTTATCACTACTCACAAAGTCATCATGTCTACCACCTATAGTGAGTCATCAACCAAGTCAAAGATTCACCTTGATACCTTTCATCACCTCTACCACAAATTCCATACCTCTAAGTCATAATGATGATTTCTATCATTATCACCGTGTCCAAGGTATAGTTCATGAACTACGTGTTAAAGTATGTCTCATGTTCTACCACATCCTACTTGTGTCAACCACAACCTCAAACCACAAGCTACTTATGTCAACCACATCCTACAAGTGTCTCACTACCACTACAATTCATGGTCGCTCAACCATCCTCCACAAACATCCATGTTGTCAAAAGCCAAGTGAATTTCGTAATGAAATGCGTCTCATCCCTAAGCATATTTTTCTTACCTTGAACAAACCTTACAACCTCTAAACCAACCATGATGATGCAAGTAGTAGGATTATTCTCTTTTTGACACTAATCCTTTCTTTGTAGGTTCATATATATACACTTTGATGTGTATGGGATTCTCGTCTATTTATGGACGAACTTTTACATTTTTTTTGTAGGTTCTTCTTGACGCCCTCGAGCTAGGGGGAGCCTCCGTCGAGCATTTATAAAGTGCATCATATGACTTACTCGTCCAAGGACGAATATAATTTTGCACTAACTTTTTGTTTTGTAGATTTTCAAAACACACTAGGAGTACTTGACGCTCTCAATAAAGGGGAGTTTTTCGTCAAAGCTAAAACATTGCAAATTTTGCAATAATTTCGTCTTAGCCTTCCTAAAATACTTGACGCCTTTAACAAGGGGGAGCAACCGTCAAGGGGGAGCATGCACACATTCATTCTTCAAAATTCCTTTGTGTTTCAACAAAAGGGAGATTTCTTTCTCATCATATATTTTTCCTTTTTCTTTTCTTCTTAACACTAACCTTGATGTAGGTTAAGCCTCAAAAATTTGATCCATTGAGCCATTGGCAATAATGGTCATAATTCAAAAGGATCTTTCTATTTTTTTTTGTGTGATTCTCTAGGTTCCTTTTAAAGGCGAGATCACCACCTTTTGAAGACATGCAAGCTCAAAGTCATGAGTTGCTAAGCTTCGTCATTAGTGCTTCGTGTTGAAGGTATTGGCGTGGTGTGCCAATTGGAGCAATAAGGTGTTTTTATTTTAACTTCACTAGGGATGATGCAAACTCACCATTCTTGGGAGAAAGGACACACCCTTTTTGTTTTGACAAAAGGGGGAGAAGAGTGTAAACGAAGAAGGTAATGTATAGGAAGTACGGACACAAGTAACTTTGACATTTTACCTATCTATTACGTTTACATATATTTTGTCATCATCAAAAAGGGGGAGATTGTTAGTGCAAATATTACGATATTTAATCTATACATTCTCATTTGTTTTGTTGATGACAAACATGTAACTTGTAATACATAACGTAAAATGTATAAGTTACTTGTAATTATATTTTGTCTCAACATACTCTCAACACCTCTCGACGACTCAAGTCCTTGTATGCTACAACACAGGTTCGTACATGTTTGTTATGTTGCGTTATGATCAAACCCCTAACAAACCATTAAACATGTTTAGTTAAACACTTTGTAAAATACATAAACATAAGTAAATGTGTTGGGTAAAACCCATGACCCATGACCCAAGACCCATACCCAATGTCTAGATACATTGTACCTTGGTGGGTACTCAAAACCATGACCCATAGCCCATGGTTTCAACCCATAAACTATGGGTAAAGAGGGCGTGCACGGATCCCTCAAATGACCCACGGATCCCTTGAATTACAAGGGCCGGATCCTCCGAAGGGATCCTTGGGGCGTAACATGGTTTTGGTCTTTTGCCTATAAATAGCAAACCACTTCTTACCATTTCTTCACACCTTCACACATAGTTTCTCTCCACCAAATCTAGGATAGTTAGATCATTAGGAAACATGTAAACCACCCTCATCTCATATGATCATAATGCTTTAACTCTCATTTGTTGTAAGCATACTCCCAAGTGATCCTCCAAAGCAAGCTTAGAGATCTTGCTTCCTTACCTCATCAAGTGATCACCCATCACAAGATACAAGCACATGAAGATCTTATACAACAAGCTTGGGAAACTTGTCATCTTCATTCATAGAAGACTAACTACATCATGCTTTGGGTTCTTGATGTTTAGTCTAGGAGTTCATATCCATTAGACACATTGTCTTGGATATTGTCTAGTATCATATTCTTGTATCTATGACTAGACTAGATGGTTTATGTGTTTGTGCCATAAAACACAAGGTTTGTTATGTTGGGCCACAAAACATAACGGTGTCATAGATGTGTCAAAGACATTAGTGAAGAGTGTCAAGATCCGTGTTGAAGGCATTAGTGAAAGGTCTTTGAAGGATCGTGTAAATGGCATTAGTGAAGAATGCCTAGGTCGTATAATCGATGAGGTGCATCGTTATACATATAGTATTTGTTTAGATCCAAGGATGGTGATATCCTTGATGGTGTTGTAACAAGGAGTGGATCTCCTTGAGATTAGGTGTTGTGTTGTGATGGGTAGTAGTTCCTCCATAGTAATGGAACTAGGTGCTTAGCCTAGTACCTAATAAAGGGTAGGCGACGTTGTGTAGGTGTGGTTCACCTTGGAGTGAAAGAACCCGGTGGTTAGCCTAGCACCGTATAAAGGGTAGGCGACGTTGTGTAGGTGTGGTTCACCTTGGAGTGAAAGAACCCGGTGGTTAGCCTAGTACCGGAAAAAGAGTAGGCGACATTGTGAAGGCTTCTCCGCCATAAGGAGTTGGTGTAGTGATTACGAACTCTCGAGTAGGTGACTCGGGAGTGGAGTAGGGCAAGGAAGGTGTCCTTGTAGCCGAACCACTATAAATCCTCGTGTTGGTTTGTCTATCCTTTTACTTATCGCTTTACTTTTATTCTTGCATTACTTTGTTTATTTTCTATGTGGTTGATGTCTATGTTTGTGATGCATACTTGGTCTTTCATATAGTCACAAACTATATTCAACACTTTACGATTATGATACGCTTGATCAAGAAAAAGCAACCGGACTAATAATGGTGAAACTTGATTTATAATGAACCATTAATCTTGCGGAATCTTATGTGATGTCAAGGGTTGGCCTTACATGCCGAATGCGTTAAATGCATCCTCGCGTCGAGATTAGCAAATGCAATGGTTTATACTATATTTGATACAAAAGTTTTAAGTTTGAAACGAAACGTATTCACCCCCCCCCTTTCACACACTTTACTTTCATTGCGCTTCGGGGATCTCGGTTTTGTTGACTTGATGAAATATTTTGCTTATCTTTGCATGCCCAGTGGAAGTCTCACTGGGTCACTTATAAGATGCAATTATTGACGTTCTACTTTAGATGTCAATCTCTAATTTCCGCACCTCTTTAAAAAATTAATATTCTATGAAAAATTGACAAAAAGTAACTGCTTTCACTTGACTATGAGTGCAAAGATACCGAGTGCAGGAAGGTGAATTAATCCCACTCCAAGATACCTGCAACAAGTTATTGATTTCCTGAGTTACAACATCTGAATACATGCTGGCTTTATTTTAGGAGTGTTAACGCAAAGATCTATTAACAACGTTCTAAAAAAAGGTTAAAAAGGTGTTTGGGGCATGTATGGGGTATTGAATGTGGTACTGTAAAGTTTATACTAGGTTCTCACTTTACACCTATGGTATATAACATTTAAATCCAAATAATCATACCAGATGGGAGCATATGGAGATGATAAGTCGAGGAAGATATATGGCCACCCTTAATAACATGAATCACGTATATGTTAATTACTAAGATCAATGAGTAGAATGCATTAGATAAAAGGGGAGCGGGTCAAATGGGTAACAAGTGATGATTGACAATCGATAACTTTAGTTCCAAAAACTATGAGAAACTTGCAATTTTAATGAGACATCATAAAACGTTTATTGCAACTTTCAAGAGGCCTAACTCAATCTCTTTAAGCACCTATAGAAGTGAGAACCCTATGCAAGCTGATGTAACTTTTTGATTTGTAGATAACCTTTTGTTTTTTCAGAATCCTACAAGTGAGAACCTTCTTGTGCAAGCTGATGTAACTTTGGTACAAACCATTAAAGAGAACCCTTGTAATTCACCTCCATAAGCAAAGTAACTCTTGTGTTTGCTAATTTGTGTTCTAAATGTTTCTGACATCATGATTCTTTGTTTTCTTAAGGTTTTTTTAAAGAATTCTGTATAGATTGAGAATGAGGAGCTACTGAGCGTGAGTACTTAGAAAAAGGTGACATTTAATACCATCGTCACTAACTTATGAGTATGTTCAAGTCTGTGTGAGTACCGAATTGTTATCGGGAAAAACCAAAAAAGGTGAAACCTTTCTCTCTTAATGTAGTACATGTAAGCTAATTACATGATCTCTTTGTAGTTTAGAATACCTATAGCTCTAATGGAATTGGAATCTTGACTATTCAAATGCGCTTATGCATCAGTTTTGTGTTTATAAAAATTAAAACTTAATGTTTTGTGAAATTTGCAGGTGGTCTCATGGGAAGTCCACACTATCACTTTACGGACCAATGGTTTTATCAGAATCGATGGCCCTTTGAGGAGGCTAGAAGATCCTCAAAATGCATATTTCTTAGAGGTATGTTTTCGCCATCTTTGTCTCAGATCTAATAAACCCAATGGAAGGGCTTGGTAATGAAGAATAATTTCTAGAAAGCTATCGAACTTCAAGAATCTGGATCATTAGTTTTCGAGAGAGTTCCGCAATCCAATAGTAACTAAGTTTTCATTAGATTATTTACTTGATGATATGTTGTTTTTACTGTTCATCATTCTCATAAACATACATGTGATATGTTTCAGCCTTCAAATGATTTGGCTATCAAGATACATGAAGAGTGGTGTGTTCTTATGGAACACTTACCTGGTATGTAATCGTAAATAGTAATTAACAATTGTTGTTGTTTTGATTATTTTTTAATCTAATTGTATTCGGTTACAACATAAACAATATTTTTGATGGTGTATGAAGATATGATGGATATTTGAGAGTTGTAATTATCGGACCACGCTAATCTTTTTCATAGTAATCTCATTTTTAATCATTTTATCTGTTAGTTCCATAATAAATCTGCCAAAAACTCGAACATCTTATTATCTTATTATTAACTTCAAACTGCAAAAGCACATGCAACAACTATCTTTTACAAACCGTTTTATTACAACTGCTTATCTAATTCTGATTATTCAATATTGCATAATCATGTGTATTCACACATCCAAACAACCACCTTACGATATCATTGGACTCCAGGAAAGTGAGCGTAGATGCGAAGAGTTGGTCATGCAAGTTCCTAATTCTACTATACCTCTTTTCAGGCAGATAGAAGCTATGCCGGTTGGCTTTCCTTTACAATTTATTCCCGATAAAGTGACTTTTTCAACGCTTGTTTTGTTGAACTTCCTTTTGGATAGAAACCACGGCTAGAAGGGCGTAAGCTTTGACTCATCGTTGAAAGATCATTAACCTCGTGGCTTCAGGTCCTACAAATATATTTTTACTTAAATTAATTTTCTATGTTTTATGTGTTTTTCTAATACTATGTTTTATGTGCTTTTCTAATATTATGTTTTATGTGCTTTTCTATGTTTGTAAGGAGCGGATGCGAAATGTGCAGCTGCAGAGGAGAGAGAACGCTCTGTAAACGAACGTTTATCCCAAACATTATCTCGAATAAATATTCTTGAAGCGCAGGTACTTACTAATACTATTTGCTTTGTTTCGAGTTTTCGACTATAGGGGGCAAGATGTGCTTTTGGATAATGGTTTAATATAGATTGGATCCGTCCAATGAGTTAATCAAATAATACCCGTTTGTCCATTTAAACATTTGAATAAGCAAATTTGTATGGTTCATCTTTGACCCGTTCTCTTTGAAAATGCTTTTGTTATTTGACCCATTTATCCTTTTTGAGATGAGCAATTGCCCGAATCATCATTACTAATCAGGGTAAAGTTGCCACCTTTTTCAAATTATAGCAATCAATGGCTTACCTCTATAATGTGTTGCAAAGACAGAAAGCATCAGAAAACCGACAGGAATATTTAGCACTCAAAGAGGAGGTAGATACTCATAAAGATCATGTGAATCAACGTGAAGAAGAGATAAGGGAACTCAAGAGAAAGCACAAGCAAGAGCTGCAAGAAGCATTGGTTCATCAGGAACTTCTCCAGCAGGTAGCATTGTAGTACCTATATGTTTAGTATGTTTTACAGATAATTATCTACTTTTCTTAGATAATTTTGCGAGCACAAGTGTTCTTTTACTCCATTTTATAATTTGTGTGTAAAAGGGACCCCTTATCATGATGGTCTCTTCTATTTTTATATGTACTATCCCAATAGCCCATCAGTATGTCATCCTCAATCTCCATACATACCAGGTTTAATGAATACAATTAGGTTTAACGAATAAAACCATGTTTAACTCATAGTTTAGTGTTGGTGGTAAACTTGTACATACAGGCCAAACAGTGTTCATAAGTTGGGCAATTTCTGTAGAGGCCATTTTTCTCCCGTGGGCAACTTTATGTGGCTGTCTCTAATATATTATTTTCAAATCTTACTAGGGAGAGCACGGCTGGTGATTATAAAGACTGTGGAGCTTCGTCTATGCTTTTAATGGGTGAGCCGCCCTGGTCCACCCAGGCTCACGATAGCACCACTCATTCGGGTATCAGGAATGATGTTGTCCTCCGTTATAAGGAAAAGAAGAAGAACCGCAAGTGAGTACCTTTGAACTTTCAGACTACTTATTTATTAGAAGGGTAAAATGGACAGTTCAGCCAGTGCGACAACAAATCAAGCTGGATACGGGTCAAAACGGATCTTTTTGTCAACATTCTAAAACTTAGAGAAGTAAGGCCTCTCGATTTTTATTGATTAAATCTCATATACTACTATATCTGTTTATGGTAGATTTGAAAAGAGAGTAACGTATGCTACATGAAAGGAAATAGCGGATGTAAGAAAGCGCGTGAAAGGTCGTTTTGTGAAAGCTAGTGAAGCGTACGATTACAATCACATGAGCCAAACCAGAAGCTACTGTAAACCATTATTTTTTACATACAACACTATACAAATGATTTCAGCATATCACGATTTTACCATAATGGGTGAAGTAGTTAAAACTATAAATATGATATGTATGTCACCATTCTATTATCAACTGTTTATTACCTTTGTGGCTTTCATGATCTCTACTATAGTTATGAATTTGCAGGTCACTATAATGAAACTTTATTTTGAATTTTAAACTAAAAAAATGATGTAATATGCTTGGCAAGATGGCCGGAAAGACTGGTCTATGGACCCGAATACAAGAATAACTTGAATACAAGAACTGTACTCGAATATGCCCTTGCTTTCACCAGTGCGGCATAGGATTTATTTCCCAGAACTGAGTAAACAAGTAGTCACAGTGAGTAATCCCAAACACCCCTATAACCATAGATTATGCATGCTATTAAACCACTGCCGCACGTTCAAAACCAGAATGATGACTGCTTCTGTGGTCACCCCCAACTTTCTTGAAGCCTGCTATTAAACTAACAAAAACCCAGCCCTGTTCATCCATGTTACTATGCAAGTAAGTATCTTTTTCTTGGCTAATGATTAGGTCATCCATATTCATTCAGTGTTTCGCTTTGTGTTTTGCAACTGTTATTGTCATATTCAATTATCAGAACCACACAATCATCTAGGATTACGCCTTTTAGGAGACAGGTTTTAGATGTGCTTTGTGTGATTCTATTAACCAGCTCCGTACTTTCCTTAGGTGGCTAATGTTGTTGTACCAAAAGCATCTTAATTTTTTTAAAAGTATGACCAGATTTTGTAGGAAATTGCAGTCCATAGAAAAGATACAAGGTTTCTTCATATCTACCATTGGTGCCCACTGAGATGTCAACTATATAATTTAAGATGTTGCTTACACTGTTGTAATCCTGCATAATACAATTACTTAATAAGACACGGTATTTCAGTTGTTCATTTATGACATGGCCAATGTATTAATATCAATAAGAATCCTTCCTATAGTTTTTGAAGATACAGACTAACTTGGTTATCATGAGCACTTTTTAACTTAGGAAATAATACATTATCTCTTTTTATTTAAATTTTTGATATAAATGGGAAATAGTATTACACAAAAGTTCTTTGAAGACTTTTTGCTTCTGTAGGATTTTTTTCTCTATAAGCAAAAAGTGATGTAGCTAGGATTCTTGGAAATCATCTGGACATCCATTTTCAAGTTGTTTCTAGCTGTTCCGTTAAGCTTCTCGTCGATAGCTAATACGGAGTACTAAATTCATACGTTTAATTAACTTTCGTGCTTCACTTTTGTTGGATCACCAAATCATTAAGCTTTCTTCTTTCTTTAGGTTGGAGAAAATCAAAGAAAGAAGTGGGGAATAAGACTTGTCACCTGAATATAAACATGTAGGTATGTGTCTATTTCCATAGGTTATAAGCATAGTAGCATACTCATCTAAGCTAATCCCAAACATCCTTTATAATTTCAAAGTGGGCTGTTTTGTACTGCTTATATGGAAAAAAAGGTGACCACATTTAGTACAACTAATAAGAAATCTCAAACCCCTTTCGGTAATACATCTAAGTAACTTATGACTTACGTTGTGGATCTAATTCTCAAATGTTACATTTATTTCCCTTCACATTTTTGTGTTTGTAGTTGTGTGTATAACAGGAAAGAAATTTGGGGTGACTAATAATCATATTTTCGTTATCACATGTATTTCCCTTCACATCTTTGTGTCTGTAGTTGTGAGTTTGTAAACTAATAATACATATTTTCGTTATCACATGTATTTTTTTATATAAAAAATAAGCAGCTCTTTACCTGCTGATGAGAATCTATATATTTAAAATAAGCTGAAGAAGTTTAGATAACACAAAACTATTTTCGCTAGAAATAAACCTTAATCCTAACCACTCCCTTAGTCGATCTTAAACGAGTGGCGTGTTCTTCTCGTGCGAACTATGAAGTTCCTAAACTAAGTCCTAAGAGTTTACATGGTGAAAATCAAATAATATGTATATCATCTCTAACGCTCATCGTGATAATATGATAATTGCCAACAAAGAGACAATGTATGCACGGTTGCGGTGTTACTTCATTGAAAGACGAGCATAGTCAAGCTCAATCTGAGTTCAATTCACCAATACGAAGCTTGTGGAGTGTGATTCACAAATTGGTTACATTCGCAAAGAGCAAGAAAACTTAAAGATAGGATCCGTGAGAAAGTTTTTGAACGAAAAGGTTGGAAAGCGAGGTAAATTTCGATTAACGAAGAATCGATGCTTCTTGATATTGTCAAATTAACATGTTTTTTCTGTCAAGACTAATGCTTCTTTATATGTCGTGTAGGTGAAATGCACAGAAGTTGAACATAAGAACTGCTCACTGAAGGTAGATAAGTTGATTAATAAGCATGCTTGGATAACTTCTGATGGAAATGACTATGATTTTACATCCCGTGATCCATATAGAGCAAGGGACCAACTTGAAAAGCTTGAGGATGAACAAGCAGAGTAAGTGGTGAATCTTGTTGCAACTTTTCGCCATTTTTTTACAATTTGTTTGCACTCACAAAAAGGATCAAACTTTCACAATCTTGAAAAGAGGCTAAAATTTCAAAAATTAAAATTTAGTAATTTGACCATATCGACTTTCTTTATTCTTTTTCTTATAGCCATGAGAAGAGGGTGAACAAGAGAGTTATGTCCATGTTTGAAAGAGCATAAGACGAGTACAATGACTTGATATCCAAAAAGAACATCATCGAGGTTAGTGAAAATACATTCTCAATTCATGATAGCCCCCAAAGTCCTTTTTTCACTCATTCTGACTTATGAGCAACTTATTGTTCTTCTAGACTGACAAGTCAAAGATTAAGTTTGTGATTGAAGAAGTTGATGCGAAGAAAAAACATATACTTGAAGCCACATGGGTTAAGGTGAATAGGTGAGTCACTTCAAGAACTCAGCTAAAATTTAATAACTCAAATTTTACAATTTAGAAATATAGGGAGAACATTTTCTGGCTAAATATTGGCACAACTATTTCAGTAATTTTGGATCTATATTTTCTACTTTATTACCGGGCACAATGGCAAAGCTAGAACCGCCAGAGGGAGGTACTTGTTTCGATGGTTTAGAGGTCCGTGTGGCATTAGGGGTGTTTGAAACAATCATTATCGAACTTAGTGGAGGACAAAGATCTCTACTTGCTCTTTCATTAATCCGGCATTGCTTCTCTTTAAACCAGCTCCAATTTATATACTAGACGAGGTATTCGGCGACTTTGTTTTTCATAAATAAATTTTTATAGAAAGTCTCAAAAACATTGCGTTATGTTTTTTCTTGAGCATGTTGATGCAGCTCTTGATTTAAGTCACACACAAAACATTGGAGGATGATCAAATCTCATTTTACGCATTCACAAGTATACATTAGCTTAGTTAAGTTCATTTGTTGTTGCTCTGTAGTAACCAAAATGATCAACTTTTTTTTATTCACAGTTTATTGTTGTCTTGTCTCACTGAAAGAAGGATTGTTCAACAATGCCAATGTCCTTTTCCGGACAAAATTTGTGGATGGTGTTTCCACTGTTCAGAGAATAGTTGCAACAAACCAGAGAAAATAATATTGTTTTATTATCTGTTTAGTCGCACACGACAGTAACATTAGACATTTTAATGTTGTGTCATAGGGATATTTGAAGTCAGTTTTAATTTTTTGATTATGTATCTATATGATAAAAAGGGGTGTTTGGATTCAATTTTTAAAAATGGGTCTGTCATGGGGTTTTTTGATTCACTTAAAATACTACATATTTCATTTTCCTTTGAAATAGGAAGTAGAAACTGATAGGGGTCTTTGGAGTCAGTTTTAATTTTTTGATTATGTGACTATATGATGAAAGGGGTGTTTGGATTCAATTTTTAAAAATGGGTCTGTCATAGGGGTGTTTGGGTTCACTTAAACAAGTATGGATATTTTAAGGAAATAGGTTGTTGTATCGGACTGCTATTTAGAGGAAATACATTTAGACATTAGTTGAGAAGACTGCTAGATTTGAAAAAAAAGGTATTTAAATGTGTTTTCTTCGTGAGTGAATTCTTACTTGAGACCCCTTAATTCGTTCGTCTTCTCGCTGAATAACGCAACAAGACTATGTGTATGTGTTACTTCATCTTCACAAAAACCTTCTTTTTTTCCGGTCGTGAAACATAGATACATATCGAATATGGTTTGGCTAGGAAAAAAACATCAGTCTTATCTCTCCTTTTTAGTTGATGCACTCTCTAACAAGTAAAAGGTGTTAGTTTAAGTGGTACCGAGCGAAACGCCAGGCCAGTAACAACTTTACTTGATGTTTTTCGAACCCAGAGAAAGGTTTGAGATAAGTAGAGGATAGCAGCAACTTAGCATAAGGTGAAATAGTTTGTTGATCTCTGATTAAGGTAAGTGTTTCGTAATGACTTAGTGATAATCATTTGTTGTTAGAAGTGTAGACTGTTGAATGGTCGAGTTTCTGATTTTAAAAAAGAAAGTGGTTCTTAATGACTTAGGCATCCTTTTTTTAAGGATGGGGTGCTGGTCTAAATATACATAACACATAACACTAAAGGATGTTTCGTTGTGAAAAGATGGTGCAACTTTTTTTTTGGTTGGTGTAGTGATATATATATAAGAGATTAAGAGTTACGAGTTAAGATAATATAATAATCTTATGAGAAAAGTTTAGGAATAAGAGGTTTTGGTCTTGGTCAGGGAAAGGTCGAGTATCGTTAGGCTTATTATGGTGAGTAGATATGTAACAAAGGCAACCAATGGAGCTGACCCAAACAACCACTCAGACCAATGGTTTTCTTTGATCATAACGTCAAAGTTAGAGTATCGTGAGGCATACTAATTTAATAAGTAATAATTTACCTAAACATTAAAACCAATTATTGTAGCTTAGTAACAATTTAAGTAGTTCAGAAATAAAAACCTAACAGCCCTCATACTAGCTTTCTCATAACATGCCACTGATAAACTTGGAAACAGATTGCGAATGTTACACATGCTTTTCAATATTAATGTACTTACAATCTTATTAGTCATCTTATGCAGGCTAATAGCATGAGTAGCCGACACAACTTGGGTGGTAGAATGGAATTATAACACGAGTATATCTTCTTCTTTTTTTTTCTTAATTACCATTTTTTTTGTTTTTTTGGTGCAGGTTCCAAGTATGTCGGGTACGTGACCACCTTCTATATCTGCAACATGGTATCTCATTGCTAACTTTAGTACATTACTAATCATTTCAACATTCTTTTCCTTTTTCTTAATCTTTTTAAAACTAGCTTAGACAATTGATGTTATGTAGATGAGAAAATCTTACCCTATTTCAATCTGGTCGTTGTTCATAGCAGCTCATCGTCAACAACTGAGATGACCGTTTAAAACAACTAGAAACTCAATGTTGTATTTCAAGGCACCATAGTTTTTGCTACTTAGCTATTGGATAATGGTTGGTTTTGGTTACACAAGCTAATGGTGGATTCATTCTGCACAAGCATATGATTTTAGACACTATTTGTTTAACTAATAATCAATTATGTTTAGAAAAGTATCACTCATCTTTAATATCTTTGTAATGTATAATTGTAAAATTTAGATGCAACATTTGGGCAATCATAATTTGAGTTTACATCACATTGTGGTTGTTGTGTTACTGGTAGTTTGTACCAAATGAATACCATGGTGAAAAAGTGGTTATTTGAACCTATTTACGTGTAATCCCATTACATTGTCATGCTTCACTCAAGAATAGCAAAAAGAAGAACTTATAGCTGAATGTGATAAAAGTGTGACAAATCCATGTAGGATTATGGAAAATTTAACTTCGTTTATCGAGTTATCACGTTATAAAAAGCAGTATTTGGTTTAGTTTCAGCTTTTGAACTACATGAGAGGACGCTAAAGATGAAAGGTAAGTTTGTTTTTAAGATGAGAAGAATGAGAAGAAACCACAACCACAAATATTAGATGCATCCATAAAAATAGATGCATCTCCTTATTATTATTTTTTTCTTATTTGAAATATGTGGCTACAATTCTTTCTTACTCTTCTCACTTAAATAATTCTTCTCACTAGATCCATACTCTCTAATAAAAACAATATGTCAGCTAATGTATCTATTTTAATAATATGTACTAAGACCATGTTGTGAGTTTCAACTTCAATCTACAAAGACTATGTCTTAAGTTTCATCTTCATCTACTGTTGTCACAAAGCATATATATAAAAGACGTATTTCATTCTTGCAATTGAGCAAAGCTTCTCACATAACCGAACAATGCAGAGTAAATTGGAACAAAACGCAGGCCTACAACAAGTGTATCTAATAAAATTGCACAAGTAATGCGAAATTAGTAGAATGATTATAACAATGGTGATCTTTACATTAACCATTTGAAGTTGTTCATTCAAACCTACTATTATTTGTTATAATTATTTTATTTGCTTTTTCACATTTTACCAATGGAATAACTATTTCTACCTCATAAATATCCATCTTATATTGCTGAATGTGACATCAAGCACTTCTTTCTCTCACTTAGGGCATCTCCAATGCATTGAATCAATATGGGTTGAATGCACCGCCACATCAGTGACACATCATCAACTTTCACTTTTATACAAAACACTTACAATGCATCGAACTTTAAACAATTTAATGAATTTTCACATCAACATTATATATTTGTAACTTATATTTAGAGTTAATTACATAAATCGTCCTTGTGGTTTGGTAAAAGTTACGGATCTTGTCCCTGTGGTTTTTTTTTTAGAGGGTTTCGTCCATGTGGTTTACAAATCTTACGGATCTTGTCCCTGATCTGACCCGGTCCCAAAAAAGGACCTCCCTTGCAAAAAAAGGACCTCCCTTCCAAAATATGATGTTAGCTGATGAGTGTGTAAATACTCATCATTTTTTGTTAAATCTGAACTGCAAAACGTTTAAAAATGCTCAAGAATGCATCAAAATACTGAAAATATTCCAAAATTGCATTTTATATGTTTCGGATGCAAAATGTTTAAAATCGATGAAAAATGAGCTAAATTTGCATAATTGGCGCTTTCGGGTCCCCAAGTTTCAAAAATTGTCGAAATAGTCCCCGAGCACTTAATTTCAAAGAAAAATCACCAAAGGTCCTTTTAAATCATAAGTTGTCAAAATCAGTCCTTTGGTGAAAAATATCAAAAGTTTTGAGAAATTACAAATTTGGTCCTTCAAGTTTAAAAATTGGCAAAAATGGTCCTTGGAAATTTGAAAATGTCAAGTTTGGTCCTTGTATTATTAAAACTTGTCACTTTTAGTCCTTGGAGCAACTTTGCAGAATTGGCAGAAGAGGTCCTTGATATTTCAGAAAATTACACATTAGGTCCTTGTCACTAAACCCTTTAATACACCTTTTGGACCTGCCATTACCTGTGACCCCTGCCATAAACCATTTGGACCCCTTCAATTTGGACCCTTTCCCTTTGACATTAAAACGGTCAACCTAAGTCAAATAAGCCCTACGCCTTTTTTCACTGTCTTCCCAACTGCTTCGCAAACTCGCTACACTCAACCCCCTCCTCCAAATTTCATTTTTCCACCCACCTTATCACTCCACATCACCAAACTACAAAATCATTAATTGCATCCCCTCATCACACTCAATCTCACCCACCGGTATATAAGCTATTTCGCCAAAATGATCAATGGCCAAAATGATCTTGAAGCCATCCAATGGTCCTAGAGAGAGTGGGATTATCTCGAGAGAGAAAGAAGACATTGGGAGCTATAAAAGAGAGAGAAGAAGCAATGGAACAAGAGTAGTTAGTTTTATATTTTTCTTGTATGTCGTTTTTAAGATAATTGCTTTAGTTTAAGTTTTAAAATGTAATCTTTTGTTTCTTTGATATAAACTCAAGTGATTTTATCATTGTAATCTGTTTTCAAGTCCTAATTTAAAGTTTCATTTCAGTTCCAATTTTCAAGTTTACTGTTGAAAATTTCAGTTTCATTGTCTTATGTACAAGCTTCTATTAGCTTCTTTTTAAGTTCAAACAAGTTCACTCAAGCTTATTTTAGCTTTTGACAAGCTTTGGAAACAGTTTCAAGCATTTTCACTTATAGTCAACAATAGTCAACTGTGAGTTCAAATTGCAATGGAATTGGATATGGTTGTTGCAGATCCTTGATTTGGGTTGGAATAGTTGCATTTAGTGTAGTTATAGTTTTGGTTTTAGCCTGCAAACTAGCTGGACATTGGTGAGTAAATTTCATTTTCAATTTTCAAGTCAATTTGCGCTTTTGTTTGTACTTGTATCCGTGGTTAAAAATAGTTCGATGTGTTTATCAAGTTATATTTAGGACTAGTAAACTTAGTTTGATCAATTCATGACTAGTTAAGTGGTTGGTTTATTTTATTTGCAAAACAGTTGATAAAAGGAGTGTTTGGATATTGGAGCAAATCAGACAGAGGCTTGCTCGGTGGTAGGATCTTGTTGTTCTATGTTTGTGTAGCTCTATTTGACTCATTAGAGTCAGTTAATTGCAACTGCACACTCTTTAAGTCAAAACTCCCTTTAATCTGTCTTATAATCTTCACTGTTGTGATTTTGTCAAAACAAAAGCTCATTTTGTGTTTAAATATCATAGAATTAGATTGCATTAGGTTTATTTCATCATAATACATTGATATCAATCCATAAATTGTCTTCAAATCTCAATTTGGTCAATATTTCATTCCTGCTTTAAAAGTCAATTTGCAAAAACTCAGTTTTAGCCCAACTGAGATGAATTTTCATGGACTCAGATTTGGGCCAAATCATGTCAAACTCTGGATTTTATAACTTCTATGGTCCACTTTCTTATTATCATTTTGTGTATTTTGTGAATTTTCCATAAGCTCCAAATGAGCTTGTCAAATGGGCTTAATATGCCTGTGCAACCGACTCGCTTTTGTCGAGTCTCGCAGTGGTCAAAGGCCTCCCACAAGCTCGCTTGAGCTTATCTAGGTCTGATTATTGGTTTAGAGATAGTCACCCAGGTCTGCATTAGGTTTCTTCTTTTAGTTTTGAGTTTGGCTTATTTAGGAAGCTTGTGCTTAATCTCCAAGTAGGCCCCTAGAATCTGTTTTTGTGCTTAACCTCAAATAAGCCAAATCTTAGCAACTTGCAATTCAGAGGTTAAGAGTAGTTGGTACTTGTTGCATTTGGTTAATTTTAGCTTATTGTTGTTTCTGTTTCAGTTTGGTACCTATTGGTGTTCTTTTGGCTTATTTAGAGTGCTTATTTATAAGCAGTTCCATTGCAGCCTCATTTTCCTTCACACAAGCCTCTGTTTTTCTATTTTTCCTAGATTCCTCATATTATTTTAAGCTTATCTTGAATTTTTCAGATTTTTCTAGGCATGTTTAGTATTTTTCTTCATTTTAATTAGTTTTAAGCCTTTTAATTAGCATTTAATACAAATAATTCGAAAAGTTTCAAAAAATAATTTTTCATTTTTCTTAAGTTAAGATAAATATAAAAAGCCAAAAAATATTTTTCTAGATTTTCTTAGTTAAATTTCTATTTTTAAGGAATTTAAGTAGTTTTAATAGTTTTAATTCATAGAAAATAGAAAATAATCGAAAAATACAAAAATAGTTTTGAAAATTCTCTTTGATATTTTAGATTTTTCTAAGTCATAATTTTATTTTTCTAGCTTTATTTCATATTTTCTTGTATTTTAGGCTATTATTAAATAGTTAAAATTACTTTTTAATTAATAATAATTAGATAATTAGTTATAAAAATAATTTTCTTTTTCTATAAATTTTCTTTTATCATTAGGTTTGTAAAATATAAATTTCATATTTTTAGGGTTAATATTGATTTAGTTTTACATTTTCTTTTGGTACGTCACGTAGTTTTTTAATTTAAGTTTTATAAAACATAAAAACAAAAACATCATTTTGCAAATAGTGATAGCATTTATTTAATATTTTTTATCTTTTTAACTTTCTTTAATTTGAATTTAAGCCCCTTTAGTTTATGAGCTTTTTCTGTAGTTATAATAATTCAAATCCCTTTTCCGTTCAAATCTCTCGATCACTATACATTTGGTGATCCATTGCATAGCTCGCTGGGACATAACGACCCGGGGAAACACTATACTCCCCAGATCTTCATTGCATTTGTTTTTGAACCGTTTTAAGTTTCTTACGGTCGGCCATTCACAAGTGGCCGGCTTGTGTGAGAAAACTTGACGGTTTGGAACGAATCAAATTTTTGGCGCCACGGGAGTCAGGTCTGATTATCTTCCGTCTAGCAGATTAGTGATTTGGATATTCACTCTTTGTTCATACCATCCATCTATATATATATATTTTCTTATAAAAATCCAAAAAGTTCATTAACACTTTTCCTGAAGTGTTATCAACACCAAAAATATTTTCATTCTTTGTTTTTATAGCAATTTTTTTCAAAAAAATCCAAAAATATCCATCCTTTATCCTCTAATCTATTTAATTCTCCATTTCTTTATCCTCTAACCGTTTAATTCTTCATCTCTTATCCCTCTTATCCGTTTAATTCTTCATGTCATGGTTTTCGACATGTTCCTGGTGTGGAGGTCCATTTAACGGTGGAAATTGTCGGCGATGTACCAATGTGAGTTTCAGAGACAAGTTTGTCGGTAATCCCGATCCCATTTCAAATAATGAAACACCCGATTTTTCCTACCTACCTCCACATTGTCAATACGAATCCTACTCATGCGAGTTTTGTGGAATGATTCTCATTACGGTTTTGATTGTCCACCACGGGTTCCGCTTGTCTATGAGTAGGAACCATGTTACAATCGAACTTTGGTGAAAGTTATTTTCCCAATTATCTCTTGTGAGAATTGCGGGGTCCTCATGCGACTTTTGAATGTCAACCGATGAATCAAAATTTTCACAATTCCAATTCTCCGGTTTTGACAATTTCCAACCCCACAAGATTCCATCACCATCGACTTCCGAGCCTTCACAGCATCTCAATGATTACGAGGAGTGTAATCTTCCACAAAGTTCTGAAGAAATACGCATTCGAAAGAAACTACAAATGAAAAGAATGGTGTGTAAGCTTCAGCAGATGAATATAAGAATCCGATATGATGACGATGATGATGAGGATACTATTCAAATGGGGAAATATTATGAGGACGACGAGGAGAGTGCTATTCAATTGAACGATATCATTTCTCAACTCCCTCAGTCTATTGCTATCACACATATCTTACCTATTATTGCTTCCAAAGACTCTCTCATAATGGGGGACGAGCCTCTTAGCACTATTCCAGAAATGGAATCGTCTAGTGTTGAGAGCCTTGTCCCAATCCCAGTGAGTCCGAGGTTATCTCCGTAATATGTGTGATAAGCCTCGATGATGATTCTTACCTCCTCTTGACATTCCAAATGATCATGTTGATATGTTCTCCGATTCGACAACGATTGTACTTCGTTTGACGATTCTTTATCTTGTGGAGACATCGATTATGTCGAGAACTTACCTTCTAAGCTAGAGGAAGTGAGAGATTCTGATGATCTGGAAATTGAGGATGAGATACTTCGTGAAAAATTGTTCAATGTAAATCTCCTCATTTCTAAGATCAAATCATTTTGTGCTAAGCCAGCTTCAGCTCCTATCCCCGTAGAGGATAGTGACTCTACATTGGACAAGCCCGAAACATCTATTGAGCTTGAGGATTTTTCCAATGATTCTCTTCATGAAGAGTTCTCCGATGAACTCTCTCATGACATATCTCCTCCGGAATATGATCATTTCTATTTTGATCTTGAGGATGATATTGGCTCGGAGGAAGGTGTACTCTATCATAAGAGTTTGCTTATTGATGATACTACCTCACCCTTCCTCCCGATATGTCTACATTTGAGGATGACGAATGGATCCTAATTGTTATAAACATCTTCCTTCCATTCCTCACTTATGATGCGACTTCCTCTCTTCTTCACTCCTTCGGGAGTGAGGACACTATCTTTGACCCGGCATTTTCATTTATCATCCGTGAGCCGGGTCTTCTCTCAGATATCTCGTCGGTGTGGAACTTTCGCGTGCTTCAATGTTTATCCAAACATCTTGAATGAAAGTCCGATGGAGATTGTTTCTTCCACTTTGCTTCCCATGAACCAATGAATTGGGTCGAGTCAAGCTAGCGACTCGGGAATCAAAAACAAGAGCACACACCATATGGGTTTTCACCCATATTTCGACTTCTTTCTACTTTCTACCACCCTAGTGGGGGTTGCCCCACATGTGTGTATATATGCAAGATTTCAAAAAAAAAAAAAAAAAAAAAAAAAAATCTTTCAAATAATGGCCGTAGTATTTCCTTTTACGTTCTTTGTTTCGGCATAACTGCAGGTACTTTGAATATTGAGGGCAATATTCATTTCTAAGTGTGGGGAATTTCACGAATTTTATCATGTAATTATACCGCCTAATTCCCGTTTTGGCCAAAATTTTTTTTGGAGTAAGTGTTTTGCACTTACTCAATTGGTTATCGATCCGCCATGTCTAAAAACAAAAGGATTGGCTAAAGAAAACGGCTCTTGGTAAAGATATCTCAAATCCGTTGACGGCTTGCAATTTGCCCAAAATTGTATGGTATTCACTCACCATATCCTAAAAGTGAAGAGTTGGCTAGCCCGCAAGTTTATGGCTTGTGGTAAAGGCGATGGAAAACCATAATTGGTAATCACTCACCAAAGATAATATTGATAATTTATCTAAGAGTTGGCTAGTCCGAAGCAAACGGCTTCGGTAAAGACAAATCAAATCCGTTTAAGTCGGTGGTTTGCTCAAAATCACATGGTTATCGGTGTACCATGGTTCTTACTTGAACTAAAACATTTGGCTACTCCGAGTAATGGCTTTTGGTAAAGAGATTCAAATCCATTAAGTTTTTCTCAAAAGATTGCTAGGGACTAGCAATAGTTTAGTGTGGGGATTGATGAGTGTGTAAATACTCATCATTTTGGTTAAATCTGAATCGAAAACGTTTAAAATGCTCAAGAATGCATCAAAATCTGAAAATATTCCAAAATTGCATTTTATATGTTTCGGATGCAAAATGTTTAAAATCGATGAAAATGAGCTAAATTTGCATAATTGGCAGTTTCAGTCCCCCAAGTTTCAAAAAATTGTCAGAAATAGTCCCTGAGCACTTAATTTCAAAAGAAAAATCACCAAAGGTCCTTTTTAAATCATAAGTTGTCAAAATCAGTCCTTTGGTGAAAAATATCAAAAGTTTTGAGAAATTACAAATTTGGTCCTTCAAGTTTAAAAATTGGCAAAAATGGTCCTTGGAAATTTTAAAATGTCAAGTTTGGTCCTTGTATTATTAAAACTTGTCACTTTTAGTCCTTGGAGCAACTTTGCAGAATTGGCAGAAGAGGTCCTTGATATTTCAGAAAATTACACATTAGGTCCTTGTCATTAAACCCTTTAATACACCTTTTGGACCTGCCATTACCTGTGACCCCTGCCATAAACCATTTGGACCCCTTCAATTTGGACCCTTTCCCTTTGACATTAAAACCAGTCAACCCAAGTCAAATAAGCCCCTACGCGCCCTTTTTCACTGTCTTCCCAACTGCTTCTGCAAATCCCTGCTTACACTCAACCCCCCCTCCTCCAGCTCATTTTTCCACCCACCTTATCACTCCACATCACCAAACTACAAAAATCATTAATTGCATCCCCCCTCATCACACTCAATCTCACCCACTGGTATATAAGCTATTTCCCGCCAAAAATGATCAATGGCCAAAATGATCTTGAAGCCATCCAATGGTCCTAGAGAGAGGTGGGATTATCTCAGAGAGAGAAAAGAAGACATTGGGAGCTATAAAAGAGAGAGAAGAAGCAATGGAACAAGAGTAGTTAGTTTTATATTTTTCTTGTATGTCGTTTTTAAGATAATTGCTTTAGTTTAAGTTTTAAAATGTAATCTTTTGTTTCTTTGATATAAACTCAAGTGATTTTATCATTGTAATCTGTTTTCAAGTCCTAATTTAAAGTTTCATTTCGGCCCAATTTTCAAGTTTATCGTTGAAAATTTCAGCCATTGTCTTATGTACAAGCTTCTATTAGCTTCTTTTTAAGTTCAAACAAGTTCACTCAAGCTTATTTTAGCTTTTGACAAGCTTTGGAAACAGTTTCAAGCATTTTCACTTATGGTCAACAATAGTCAATTGTGAGTTCAAATTGCAATGGAATTGGATATGGTTGTTGCAGATCCTTGATTTGGGTTGGAATAGTTGCATTTAGTGTAGTTATAGTTTTGGTTTTAGCCTGCAAACTAGCTGGACATTGGTGAGTAAATTTCTCATTTTCAATTTTCAAGTCAATTTGCAGTTTTTGTTTGTACTTGTATCTGTGGTTAAAAATAGTTCAGATGTGTTTATCAAGTTATATTTAGGACTAGTAAACTTAGTTTGATCAATTGCAGTAGCTAGTTAAGTGGTTGGTTTATTTTATTTGCAAAACAGTTGATAAAAGGAGTGTTTGGATATTGGAGCAAATCAGACAGAGGCTTGCTCGGTGGTAGGATCTTGTTGTTCTATGTTTGTGTAGCTCTATTTGACTCATTAGAGTCGCTTAATTGCAAACCGCACACTCTTTAAGTCAAAACTCCCTTTAATCATCTTATAATCTTCACTGTTGTGATTTTGTCAAAACAAAAGCTCATTTTGTGTTTAAATATCATAGAATTAGATTGCATTAGGTTTATTTCATCATAATACATTGATATCAATCCATAAATTGTCTTCAAATCTCAATTTGGTCAATATTTCATTCCTGCTTTAAAAGTCAATTTGCAAAAACTCAGTTTTAGCCCAACTGAGATGAATTTTCATGGACTCAGATTTGGGCCAAATCATGTCAAACTCTGGATTTTATAACTTCTACTGGTCCACTTTCTTATTATCATTTTTGTGTATTTTTGTGAATTTTCCATAAGCTCCAAATGAGCTTGTCAAATGGGCTTAATATGCCCTGTGCAACTGACTCAGTTTAAGCTGAGTCTGCACAGGGTCTTGCAAGGCCTCCCACAAGCTCAGTTGAGCTTATCTAGGTCTGATTATTGGTTTAGAGATAGTCACCCAGGTCTGCATTAGGTTTCTTCTTTTAGTTTTGAGTTTGGCTTATTTAGGAAGCTTGTGCTTAATCTCCAAGTAGGCCCCTAGAATCTGTTTTTGTGCTTAACCTCAAATAAGCCAAATCTTAGCAACTTGCAATTCAGAGGTTAAGAGTAGTTGGTACTTGTTGCATTTGGTTCATTTTAGCTTATTGTTATTTCTGTTTCAGTTTGGTACCTATTGGTGTTCTTTTGGCTTATTTAGAGTGCTTATTTATAAGCAGTTCCATTGCAGCCTCATTTTCCTTCACACAAGCCTCTGTTTTTCTATTTTTCCTAGATTCCTCATATTATTTTAAGCTTATCTTGAATTTTTCAGATTTTTCTAGGCATGTTTAGTATTTTTTCTTCATTTTAATTAGTTTTTAAGCCTTTTTAATTAGCATTTAATACAAATAATTCAGAAAAGTTTCAAAAAAAATAATTTTTCATTTTTCTTATGTTAAGATAAATATAAAAAGCCAAAAAAATATTTTTCTAGATTTTTCTTAGTTAAATTTCTATTTTTAAGGAATTTAAGTAGTTTTTAATAGTTTTTAATTCATAGAAAATAGAAAAATAATCAGAAAAATACAAAAATAGTTTTGAAAATTCTCTTTTGATATTTTAGATTTTTCTAAGTCATAATTTTATTTGTCTAGCTTTATTTCATATTTTCTTGTATTTTAGGCTATTATTAAATAGTTAAAATTACTTTTTAATTAATAATAATTAGATAATTAGTTATAAAAATAATTTTCTTTTTCTATAAATTTTCTTTTATCATTAGGTTTGTAAAAATATAAATTTCATATTTTTAGGGTTAATATTGATTTAGTTTTACATTTTCTTTGGTACGTCACGTAGTTTTTTAATTTAAGTTTTATAAAACATAAAAACAAAAACATCATTTTGCAAATAGTGATAGCATTTATTTAATATTTTTTATCTTTTTAACTTTCTTTAATTTGAATTTAAGCCCCTTTAGTTTATGAGCTTTTTCTGTAGTTATAATAATTCAAATCCTTTTCCGCTCAAATCTCTCGATCACTATATCGTTTGGTGATCCATTGCATAGCTCATTGGGACATAACGACTGGGAAACACTATACTCCCGGATCTTCATTGCATTTGTTTCTGAACCGTTTTAAGTTTCTTACGGTCGGCCATTCACAAGTGAGAAAACTTGACGGTTTGGAACGAATCATTAGCCCTCACGTTAGAGAGTATTTGCAAGGGAGGTCCTTTTTTTGGGACCGGGTCAGATCAGGGACAAGATCCGTAAGATTTGTAAACCACAGGGACGAAACCCGCTAAAAAAAACCACATGGACAAGATCCGTAACTTTTACCAAACCACAAGGACGATTTATGTAATTAACTCTTATATTTATATAATGGATATAAACTATAGAAAATCAGTTATAATATAATTCACAAAAATGAAGCTTATATAAAATAATGTAAACATCAACATTTAAGTTGTGTTTTTGTTAAACAACGACAAACAATTTTCCATGCAAAAAATTAGTAAGTACTCCTTCAGAAACAAAAATCAAAAAAATAATTAAACCACGTAACACACCAGAATATAATTATAATGTAAACTAAAAAATAAATGATATCAAATTTAAACAATAAAATTTAATAACTCTGAACAAAAACACTAACACTGCTCTAACTAAGTAAATGGTAGTTGGAGCATCCTTAAAAAAGCCGCCGTTTTGAGTACCACCTTTGTAAGGATTATGTCATCGTTATCAAAAACATATAACCACAACCTTTTTCCCCTATTCCTGGTAAACAAACAAACATCACTACTTAACAAACAAAGGGTATCAACAAAAAAAACTCCACTTGTAACCCGACAATACATACATATTCTCATCACAACAAACATCAAACAAAACCATAAATCCATTCACTGATAATTCAAATTCGTCAACATCATCTAAATTTGGTAAAATAACAAATTGTAAGCACTCAGATACAATAACTAAATAAACATAATTAACAAAACAAAATAATAATAATAAATGTTAATAATATTATCAAATGTAAAAGATGTTCATGATTAATATTGTTTAGAACAAAATGTTAGAAAGTAGTTACCTACTTTTAGCCGTTTTATGGATTATGGTAACATCAATTATACTTCTTAACCGTTTAATTTAACTTTTAATAACTTTTAACTATGTATTTGTTCTACTAAATCCTAAAAATAAAAACCACAAATCAAAGAACTTACACGTTTTTAGTCGTTTAATGGATTATGGTAACATCAATTATATATCTTAACCCTTTCATTTAATTTTTAATTACTTTTTAGTATATATTTGATCCACAATATCATCAACATTTACCAACAGTCATACCCATCCATCGGGCGGGTTTTGCTACTAGTATATATATATATATAATATATATTTTTTGGTTATATATTTACCGGCGTAAAACCCTTTACCCAAAAAAAATATTATATATAACAGGAGGCATGACACGTAGATTATTCCACAATTGCCACCTCAATGCCATGTAATTCATTTTAATGTCATGTAATCATTAGTTGTCCACCTAAGCAATAACATGCCACCTAACCAATATTTTTTTCATTTATTAGAATTTTCGGATTTTTTTTTCATTTATTAAAATTTCGTTTTTTTGAAACCTAACCAATATTTTTTTCATTTATTAGAATTTTCGGATTTTTTTTTCATCCAATATTTTTTTCATTTATTAGAATTTTCGGATTTTTTTTTCATCAACAAGAACAGCAACGTTTCATCCCACACTTAAAACAATCTTCTCATATTTCTTTTCAACTGACGTCTGAAGCAATCCATCCCAAAAAGGTGTCAAGAGAACAATTCCCCCAAGTAGTTGAATTGATGCAGTCAGTCTCTTTGTATAATGCTCAAGAACTCTCCCGAATACACATCATGAGGGTAATGACGAACACCTCCCCTATGTTCACATCTTTCGTCCCTGATGAATGTGTATGAAGCTCAAGAATCCAAAGTACACCAATATCCAAGAACTCTCCCTAATACACATCATGAGGGTAATGAAGAACACCTCCCTATGTTCACATCTTTCATCCACGATGAATGTGTATGAAGCTCAAGAATCAAGTACACACATTCCCAACGAGAGAATAACCGATAAAACCACCCTCATGTTACACATTTATCTCCCCGAATATGTCATACTTGTGTACCTCTTTATCTTCGAAACTTTCTAACATCACTTCCCCCACATAGTTGGAATAAACACTAAACGCCATGAGTCAAACCTTGAGTTTCTCTGCGGTAATGACATTTGTCTTCCTGGGATATCTTTAATCACTTAGAAGTATTAAGCTCATCAAGTTTCCTCGCGTTTAGATATGTGTCTCCTTCCCCCTTGCTGGTTTTCATACTTCAGAATCAGCAACATATTATAAGCCCGTATACTAGAAATCTGTTGAGAAGAACATTAGAAGTCTTTGTGAGAATCAACTTGCTGAAGAATGTGAGCAAGTCTAATTTGGGATTAAATTCGACATATCACTCTCCCCCAATTAGTGCTCTCCCCTAAACCGACAATCTATTTGATAAATGCCCAGATTAAGAAGAAGTCTTTGGATAATCAAATGAAACTCGTCTTTAGTCTTCTAACATGCAGCAGAAAATGTAGAACCGACTGTAGACTCGACCTTCTTCAAGATTGTCCAATTGGGGAATAGAAAGTCAACATCTTCAACTCACCAAATGCATTCCGTTAACTTACAAATAGCAAATCCCTTAAATCAAATCCTCCCAATCAAACAAGAACGTAAAGATGTTCATCAAGGAAATCAACCCGCAATGGAAGCACTTTGTCATTTAATCGTATCAGCCCGTGAAGATGTCAACCAGCGGCTTATAGAAGAAACACCATGTAAAGATGACCCGATAAGAAGAAGCTCGATTCTTACATGAGTTTGGAGCCGTTTGACCATTTATTCTCTAATAACAATCAACCATGCAAAATTATCATACTTCTTCTCCCCCTCAAGAATTGCATACGGAGATACCATTCTTGATTAAACAAGTGATTATCATCCAGATGTATTCTATTCACGCTTCTCCCCCGCAAAATTAGCACATGATGTCGCCATCTTCATTATAGTTGAGCAAGTGGAATAAGAAAACAAGCAATAGAAGTCCGGTTCACTTGATGACTGAAGCGCATGGAAAAAGCATAAAGCATGTTGATGAGAATGGTCATAAGAAGATTTCTCTTCTTCCGAAGATAAAGCGCACTGAAACGTACACTTTTCTTTTCTTTAGAGAACGAGGCTTGAACTGAAGTATTCAAACGTCATAAGAAGATTTCTCTTCTTTGGAAGATAAAGCGCACTGAAACGTACACTTTTCTTTTCTTTAGAGTACGAGGCATGAACTGTTGTGTTCATACGTCATAATCTCTCTCTTTTCATCATCTCTTGGCAAAACATGTAATCAAACCCATTATCATTTAGTAGGCTTTTTGTCGTGACAACTGATGGAGAAAAACCCAATATGATGAATTTGACCCTGAAGTAAAACAACCCGAACTCGTGACTGAAACTTGCACATATGTAACAAAGAGCGGTGTCGAGACTTCATCGTCCATTGAATCTCTAAGTACTCTATACTCTTCATCCAACCAACCATCAAGTAATAGACGTACATCACCTCTTGAAAATCCACAATTGAATGTGACACTGAGCACTACAACGTAACTCCTTTAAGTGATAGTTATTTTGTGGTGATAAGAGCCCAATTCCCCCAAGTGATAAAAAGAAAAAGTAAAAGTCACCCAACAATAACTAGATTTCCAAGTCTTCGTTTTTGATAATAAGCTCAAACAAGGATCATGAAGAATCTTCATCCAACCATCCCCGATACCTTCAGATACTAAGTACACTCACCCGTGATATTTTACTTCAACCTCAAATAAATACTACTGAATTAACGCCGTTGTCACATCTTCTGGTTAAAAACTCAAATCTAGCCTTCTTTGACGTTTTAAGTGAACTCTGATAATGGTTTACATCCCGACCATGGTTAAAAGCACATACCCCGTAAAACCATGTAATAACCAAACTGCCATGAGGACAATCCAAACAAACACCCAATTCTTGAAGTACACCCTTTTATCCTTTCTTTGAAGCAGAAACCGTAGCACTAGCATCAGATAAGATCCCGAAATACGCTTTCCTTTCTCCAGGATGGTTCCGTCATTACGGGATTTTACAACTCTATGGTTTAAACCGAGAAATAGTTTCTTTCGCAGGATTTTACAAAACCAAGAATAAACCGTAAGATAGATCCGAAAACGCACTTTACAATTACCAGGATGTTTCCATTGTCACGAGATTTTACAAGTCTATGTTTTAAACCGAGAAATAGATTATTTCGCGGGATTTTACAAAATCAAGAGAAAACCGTAAACAATGTCAGCTTGAATGTGTTATGACAACTTTGGTTTCAGTGAATATCTGTTTTAGGGGAACATGCAGCAGTTCATCAACGGTTCATAATCCAACATCAACAACATCATCAACCATCCAATAAATTCTTTGGTAAACACATCATCCACATATTCTGTCGGCTGTTGCTATGACCACTTGGTGAAGTAAACCCAATATACCAAACATGATCATGAAGTAGAATTCCCCAGATTTGTTACTTAAACTTGTACTAATCCTCGTGAAAAAGAAACGGTGTACCCAATGTACAAAACCTCTTGACATATTCTCAACTGCGTGAGACACCGAAGTGATAGCTACGTTGTGGGTTAAGCGAGAAAGAATCACAACCGTAACTAAATAGCCAAGTCTTTATCACCCTCTATAAATGCCCAAACAAGTCATCTTCGCGGAAGGGTAGAAAGAAAGAAGATGAAATAAGTAAACGCGCACGGAAAATGTCACTTCAAATCCAAATGAGAAATACCGAACAAACAACCCCGTAGAAAAACATGTACCAATAACAATTATAAGCCATGACATAATAATCTCCGTGGAAATGTATAAGCCAAATTATCAAACCTCATAACCCATCACATCACATCAACACACCAATTCTCATCATCAAGTATGTTCAACAAATTTCATAATCAAATCTCATCATCTCATCAATTCTCATCTTATCCAAGTCACATACGAGTGATCCAGTTATGAGAAGCCCATTTGTCCATCATCAAATGGTCCAAAAAAAATTCCGCCCGAGAAATCAATTCAAGCCCATGTCTGATATTAATCATTGCCATACCACTCATTCACGAGAAATATCAATAGTTATGTATCCGTATTACCAAATATACCAAACATAAATAATCTTCTCACAAGAGGCCCATGTTAATGACAATATTCATGGTACACATGACATGTGCTAAACTGATCCCATACTCGTGATATATCACACCAAATTCATGGTCTATCACGTGGCATATAATAAATCGTAGATCATACTTGGCCTATATATAAAATATAAATAACACATGATCCTTTGGAGCCCATCACGCCTAGAACCCAACCTGATCCAATTCTCAAACAACATGCCCTAACATCACGGGGTATATCAAGCCACATAACAAACACACATTAACCCTAAACCTAATCTCACTACATTCCGCCTCTTATTATTTCTCAACCAACTCGCCACCAAGAAATCAAACCCTAATAAAACTTTCAACAAAACACAGCCACCTCCTTCCTGTATCTCATATTCCCAACGAATTCCATAATAAAAATCACCCAAGAAGATTTCAACATCCAACTTCATCTTGTATTCATTGAAGAACATGAGTAAAATATGAAAGCCACAGGGATGGCATGAAACTTATAATTCGAAGGTCCATAGTACGCCACAGGGTTGGCATTAACATATGAATCGGCTTCAAGTAACCATAAGATGATGGGTCACAGGTAGGTCTTTAATTGATGTGGACATTAGTTTATTGTAAACGAATCGAAGAAAAAGAGTATAACGAAATTTTTATTACTCGATTCTTTTTGTTTCGAATATTCAATAACGAATTACATGCTTCTAAGATAAATCAGTGATGAGTTTTTATTCGTGTATAAAACCTTCAATGGTTTGATTGAACTTTGAATCAACACGAAATGAATCTGATATTTATTGATGTTTGCTTTTCAGTCGAGTCTTAGATAGATCTGTGATGGTTTCTTTATTTCGTAAGACCTTAAAGAGTCTTTGTGTACATTTGTACCACACGAAAAAAATAAACAGAGATCGATGAGTGTAGATGTAGATTGAGACATGGTTTTGATTGAGTCGAGGTATTGGACTGATGATGGTTGTAGACCTGAGGTCTTGTTGATTTAGGTATAAGGTTTTGAGGTCAAGGTCTAGTTGTATTGTGGTTGTTGTCACGGTCTTTCAAGTCATAACATCTTCTTCTTTATTTCTGTAACTGTCAAGTCGCTAAACTTTTGTCACAAGTCGCTAACCCTTTCCTGTATCAAGTCGCTACGTTTTGGTTTTCAAACACAAGTCGCTAACTAGTAAAGACTAGTCGCTAGCATATTTTGATGCATAACTCGCTACTTCATTTTACTTAACAAGTCGCTAGTTTTTTTTTTCAGTTTGACTCAAAAATCAAACCTTCACCAAGTCGCTTCATATTTCTGTTGACAACTCGCTAGCACAACTCGCTAACTTGTTAAATAACAAGTCGCTAGGTCAACATAATCACACAACTCGCTACCAAAACTCTTTTTAACAAGTTGCCATTAAATTTGCTACACAAGTCGCTATGATGAATGACCCAGAAAGACTGAAAGCTGCATCTGTTTTTACCTCTAAAACATGACCATTTTTGACCATATTCATGACTTCAAGAACTGGCCAGACAAGCCCAGAAAGCTGCTAAAGGACATAGACCCGATTAGACCAAGAAGATATACCAAATGACCATAACATTCACGGATAAAACTTGGTACAAAAAGTTATAAAAATATGATGAAACAAAAACTGTTTGGACATTTTTTGACACAAAAACAGGTATTTGTTATCCTTTTAATAGACCAGATTAACCTTTGACCATAAGGGACACAAAAAAATGTAAAAACTGTTTTTTATCACAATTTCAAAAAAAAAAAACTTTTCCGACAACAAAGTTATATAAAAAAACAGTTAGAACAAGATTCGAACCACAAAGAAATCACCAAAACACAAAAACCTTGGCTCTGGTACCATTTGTAGGATCGAAATATTATTGTGTTTGATGATTCGGGTGGTCTTGGATGATCAAAATACATGTTAGACATTTTAGAGAGAAAGTAGAGAGAGGAGTTTCTTGGTAGAGAGTTGTAGCACAAATAATATGTTAGATTGAATGAGAGCTCCACCCTTCCATGGATGGAAGGGTATTTATACTACAAACATAACGTCCTCCGACGGATGTGGATCGAGCATACAGATGGGTAAAGACCGTCCTTCCTCCACGGTGTTACACTAAACTATACTACGCTACAAACTAACTAACTAACTACTAAATAACGTAAATAATGACACGTCTACGAGCTAACATATGCTAGACCATAATTGGGGTGACCGACACTTTAACATGGAATTTCCAATTCCTAAAATTTTTAGCTAATATGAACATAGCGGAGGGTTATTCTCATACATGTAGTACCATTATTCCGGCTCTTGCATCACACATTGTATTGAGATTAAAATTAATGTTATCAATGATTATTTACAAACATATGCACAGACAATGAGACAAACAAATAAGAATCAGATTTGTGGATAAGTGACGAATCGAAATCGCACACTATGGCTGCAACCACAAATCTGATGTGGTCACCAGCCAAGGTACGGGTGCAGGTAAAATTTATACACGCAAAGAATAATCAGCATTACATCATCAAGTTTTTTAAGTCCGCGGGACATGACCTAACTGCATGTAATAAAACAAAGATAAAAAACATTAAGAAACATGTTCTACGAAGCAATTCTAGCAAGTAACCGATCACACAGATTACTTGTTTATATAAATATCCTTATTCGTAAAAAAAGTGACCAACCTGAGTCTTCCAAAGATGACAATCAAGGTTGACTTCATAATCATTGTGCGCCAACAGTTTCCTTTGCACTGGTGGACCTTTCCCATAAACAAATCGAAAAGGAATTATAAAAGTTAAATGGACAAATGAGAAGAATACACTTGGCATGTATGTATCGGGTACAAAAGTGAAAAAAAATAACAAACAGGAAAAAAATACATAAAAAAGGAAGCACCTTTTTCCCTCGTATGTACACTTCAACCATTGTTTCCACAGAGACGGCTATCAAGGAATTCAGTAGTGTATGTTATAGATGCCTTTAAGCCATCGTAGGCTCAAATCATATGGAGCTCGCTAAGACTTCATAGCGTTAACGGGTCATTTATTGTATGGGTCGTGTCAATTTAATTTGAAACACTTCTATTTTAATATTTTTAGCTTTTTGTTGATACTTGTACTTAGTATGTCAAAAAAATTGCAGACCGTATCATTTCATTAATGAATTCTAATTTTTCAAATTAACTCATTTGTAAAGTGCTATGCAATAAAAGGAACACTTTGCGTGGCTTTCGACCCATTTGATGATCCATAATTTTTAAATTTATCTTTTGGTGATTAGACACATATTGGGAAATCGAACGGAAAAATGACTAAGATGGAGGTGGGTACCTTCGCTATCCGTATGTGACTATTTGCTGTCGAAAATTGAAATTGATGGTCCCATAAGTGAAAGAATATTCATCAATGAAACTGTTAACTACCTTGTAACTACAAAGACCATATTTGCAGTGACCGTCATACATATCAAGATCCAACACAATTGTGTACAAAGAAGAAAGTCAAGGAAATGGTCATTTACAGTAAACAAACATCATGTTTCACTGAAAATAAATCAAACCAATACTTTTAAAAGAAGAGTGCAAAATTTGCCAATTTTGACTTGTTTATTTATAAATTTATCGATTTGAGTTACGATATATAAAAAACATGTTTAATAGGCAAAATATTATTTTTTGCAAAATAAGAATCGGGTAGAAAAAACACGACCTGAGAAGCAACTTGATAATACATTAAACATGCCTTGTAATTAACTCTTCGCACCCCATCCGAGTCCCTTAACACCATTCCCTAAGTGCGGCTTCTATGGCATAATGCACGACACTACGTTCCAAGTTACATTAGTGACCCTTTCAATTGGTTGTTATTTAATCTGTGAACCTTCCAACTATGACATAATAAACTTGTATAAGCTTCGAAAATAAGCCAAAAAAACGGGGCTTATGAAAAATGAGCTGAAAACAAATAAGCTCATAAGCCCATAAATGCATTTAGGGGGTGTTTGGGTTAGCTTACTTTATGGGCTTATCGGCTTATAGAGATTTAGGAAAGCTAATAAGCTCACTGTTTTTGGGCTTATTAGATTATCCACTTAACTTTATGGCTTATTTAAATCTCTGTAATAACAAAGATTTCCAATTAATGATCAACAAATTGGTATTTTTTGGTCCAGGCGATACTATGATTCATTTCAAGTGATATCAACCAAATGAAACACAAAAAATCTTTAATATATTGATCATGTATTATATGTAAAAAGAATATTCATATGTAAAAACGATTATATATTGATCATGATATTCAACAACTCGTGTTAAGTCATCCATACTCTTTAAAGCAGCATATGAACACTTGATCTATTCGAATGAACAGATTGAAGGGAAATCTGATCGAAAATTCGTGTAGGTATTTTAAATCAGATTTCAGAATAATATTTGAATGATCCTTATCATTTATTTAGAAGATACAGGATGGGTGGGCGAGCTTCATGTAATATCTTGTTTATGATTTATAAATATGTACTTAAGTCGTTAATATGATAAGTTTTACAAACATAAACGGGTAGCTTATAATGCAAAAAATAAATTTCTAACAAAAACATTCAATCAAAATGAAAGAAAGATTTCACAAGAACTACTTAAGTCCTCACATAACCTTTAACAGTCTCAAATGAGTGCTCCAGTCTTTTGAAAACTTGGCTCGCACATGACCATAAAGTATGACATGGATCATAACAAAATGCACATATTTGATTGCCATTAGACTAACATGTAAGGGTAGTTTATATATCACATGAGCATAGTTAGATACTTTTATTTTCTGCGAACCAACATTTTAATAGATTGATCAAAATTTGAAATCTTGAATTTGCTTTTTCTTATAATTCATTCAAGGCTTCGCCCAAACTTGTTTCATATGATCTTTCTAGCATCATTTGCCTTCAAAGTAATAATACATTTGAAACCTTCAATTTAATGGCTACACACTACTAAAAAAGGGCTTTTAGACCGGTTCAATAGGTCTTTTAGACCGGTTACCCAACCGTTCTAAATGAGGGGACGTCTAAAAGATAGGAAGCAAATAGACCGGTTAGTGAACCGGTCTAAAAGAGTATTATAAAGACCGGTTGTTTACATTATAACCGGTCTAAATGTAAATAACTTTTAATAAAAAAATGCAATCCCAAATAGCCCCATTTGTATGCAACGAGGTGCACTAACAGTGTTTGCTATAATTTTTTTAGTGCTGCAAGTGTAAAATTTGTAGCGGTGAATGGAGCACATAACTTAAAAAGCTGATAACTTGATAGGACTTTCGTAATCCGTAAGAAATCACAACTATCGAAAGTAGTAGACTTTGCCCATTCTCAGTAAACTGATTGCCAAAGATATTACCCGCAGAAGTGAAAAAGAAAGGATATCGCATGAAGCTTTAGTTCAATCAAATCCAAACATATACAACTTTTTTGGTTCATGACCTACAAATCATTACATGAAAGCCAGGATTATCATCAATGTTTACATCAGCTTCCATAATTGTTGCTGTTAATATGGAATTACATTTGGGTTGTTGCCCACAACACCCTTACAAAATTATACATACAATATCACCACCAAGAGACACACTTTATCAGATAGCTAACAGCCTAAGATACACTTTATCCTACTCTTTATATAGTCTGTGTTGAACTGTTCAATTCAGAACCAAGAATTCCTCAGGATTTGGCTTTAACAACAAACCCATGGTTGGGCGACCCTCAATGCATTTTCCTTGGTTATCTATGTTAAAAAACCACACACATTAATATATTGTTTAGCTCAAGATTAATTTATTTCTATGTTTTGAATTAAGATAATGCGATTCTCTTTTCTTTTGAGCTAAAGTGGGACCCATAAATGGAAATAAAAGCTCTCTCGTCATTCATTGTTTTTCTTGATTATATAACCTCATATCAACTAAATATGACCCACGATGAAAAATTGAAAATAATGGTTACAAAAATGAACTTACTCGACTAAGAAGCGGTAGATGGAGCCAGCTCGATCTTTGTCAGTACACCTGGTGATTAAGTCAAGATAAAGCATGGCTTCCTGAGGTTGAAGGCCTTCCATGAAGAACTTAAGGAGGTGAGAGTGCATGCTCGGAATCACATCTAAAGATTGCTCAAATAGTTTCTCTTGCAGGCCTTGAGTCAACCTTGCGGCTTCCATCAATGGTAAAATCCCTCTTTCTTCCTCGTGAAAGTGCTCTTTGCAGTTTTCCTGAAGATGCAAATTTTATATCTTAAGGAAGTATCTACAAATTTGAAAGTACATAACGTTTTCTTAATCAATTAGCATGTTCCCACTGTAATTCATATATACAAATATCAGTACAAAATCACCTCAACTAAACTTGTTCCTAATTTATTCTAGTTTTCAAATCCATAACACATTGTCGAGGTAGTTCCTTATATTATATGACTTTATGCCCAAATGATCAATATATTGTCTTCATTTACTAAGGCCAAAACATAATTATTTGTTTATACTATAAACTAATGTTGTCGAAAAGAAAGCACTCAGAAGCTTTTACTTGCATATTGCAGACTTGAAGACACCGCACACAGCTCTAGACCAATTATGAAGGATTTTTAATATAATGTAAGAACATTTGTAGTAGAGCTTACCACTAATTTTAAATTCGCACCAACATACAAATGTTACCGTACTTCAATTCTCCTAGTATAAACAAACTATAGAGACAATCAAACAAAAGAGTTGAACATGTTGCTGCAATTCATATATTTCATTTTAACTCTTTGATGATATCCATCTTAAGCGTTGTTCATACCAAAAAAAATGTCCTAGTATGTAAGCAGACCTGGTCGCAACTCGCTACGAAGCATTTAAATCTGATTCATGCCCTTTCCACTAAAATAAGAACACGAAGCATACCTATTTCTACCTCCGAATGCAACTTTTTGAGCTCCATATTATAATGTTATCCAGTTGTTTTTATTTCATTCATTTTCGGACCCATTTTGACCCGTCGAAAAAAAGGCTAAAAATACACAAAAAAAATGACATGATACTTACCTACGATGACACCGAAGTACATATTTGCATCAGCGTCTTTGCAAGTAATAATCTCCCATAACACAATCCTAAAGGAGAAAACATTCACCTCTAACATCCTAATAGATAAAAAGTAAGGTTAAACCCGAAAATAAAAATCATAAAACGAAAAAACAATGCTTTAGAGGGCCATATTTACCTTCTCATAAACTTTATTACTGCTACCTTTTAGCAACATCACAACCTACAACCGCCATCACCATCGGTTTGATCTTTGTTTACAATCACAACTAACACAATTTTATTACATCCAATACATGTAATCAACTTAGAAGTAAAAAAATTTGAGCAATGCAATAAAAACAAATTTAAAAGCGAGTTCACATTAAATATTTTTATTAAAAGCCAATTTACCAATCTTCCGAACTCGACGTTCTCGCACTCATCCTCTCGAACACACCGGACCCCAACATCACGGTTACATGCAATTCTGAGATCTTGTTATTCCTTTGCATAATGGGATCGAATTTTTAGTAATGATGACGATTATTATAGAATAACGGAGATGTTGAGAGGATAGTTATCAAACCGATCAATGAGGAGGTGAGGCAAATACTTTGAGATCACTGGTTCGGATGGGCCACAACCCCAAAGAAGCTAACCCAAATGGACCATATATTAACCCAACACTTAACTATTATTTTATGCAACACGTTATTAAAAAAGGAACCACCTTATTAAAAAAGGAACCGACGTCGTGTTTTGAGTAATAGCGGCACCAAATATCACGGTTGGCTGATCAGTGGCATAAGAAAGCCTTCCATTCAGAGTCGGAGCTAAGACGATATTCTGTCCACCAGCCTAATATGGTTTAACACAATTAGTAAATGTAGTAGACAATAAAAACCTTCATAAAAGTTGTTTTATATGTAAAATGGCTTATTTTGACATTGATTTTGAGTGCAACATTCTCAAGATACCAGTTAGGCATCTTCGTGACATGTTGCAGCTTACAACACTAAGAAAGGATTTCCATCTCAGTTTCACAAATGAATTTCAACCACGAAAATTCTATATTAAATAGTGCTTACGTTCATTCATCTGGCGTGTGGATGACGCGTCGCAAACACTTCACAGAGACCATCAGATCAAATGGTTTAGTTATGTATCTTAATGGTAGATCATGTGTGTATAACGTCGTTGATTTAGAGTTCCTGCACATGCATGAGTTGTTTGTTATAGTTGCAGAATCCAATTTATAACATTCTTTAAATAATTGCACTTTAATATTTTTTAGGAATTTTCCCCATACTTATGTTCTTTATAGCTATATAAAATAAAGCGAATTATGTTCGCTCTCTCAGCAGGATATTTGAAGTTGAAGCTACTATCCGTAAGCGCCCTGGCCAATATTTTGACATCATAGAAACCTGAAACATTTAGACATAATAAGCGCTTCACACGAATTTACTAAAAACTTTTAAAAAAACAATAACCAAGTGTGAACTCCTATCCACTGCAGCAACCTGCCACAACTGAATATCAAACGGTCTGCAACAACCAAATGCCCTTGGCTGCAGCAGCACATGGGGTCCAAACGCAAGCAAGCCAATATCCAACCCTTAAAGATCGCAGAACCCCTTTTTACTTTATATACAATACCTATTAATAAGAGAATGTAATTTTTGCCAATTTACTATTTCAAGCTTTTTGTTTCCACTCCAACCCGTTTTATTTCTTATAATCGTCCACTTTTTTGTATGTTCGACTATCATTCCGTACCATCATTCTAACCTAGTTATAAAGTGATTGTGTTCAAACTCAACAGAAGTGCCCGTTTGCTAAAGTAATTTTAGAACATAAAATTTAACCAACTGGCCCGTCTACAACCTGGTAGGTTGTCATAGCAATTTACAACCCATTTATAACCCATAAAAATTATAATTATGAGTTTCTTTCACGAAATAAAAACAGACTAAATACTTTAAATCAGAGGCATTGACTTGTTTTTTTATAACTGCATTGGGTTTGCTTCAACAAATTGATTTGTGTACTAACTTCTGCTCCTGTTGATGCCGTGGGTATGTCTCCTTCTGTACGTAACAAACAGTTGTCATGTGAATTCCATGACAAAAAAAGTAATAACAGTAACAATGCAACGTACCTCAAATGAGAAAAAGGCCCATACCGCGTAGTATCTTCGAGTTCTTCCAACACTTTTCTGCATATACTTCGTCCCTAAAGTGAACATATGCATTTAACACCTAAAAATAACACAAATGGAGCATTAGATTATGTCTACATAAGATATAAATACAAAGAACATCGCTTATTTACCATGTAGCGATGAAGACTGCCGCACGCCAAATGTCTAATATCCTTATTTCTACGATTATAGATCAAAAATAAACTCGAATTAGTTGCACCTTATTTGGTGGTGCAAGCTTGAAGACATTGTTTTCCTTATAGAAATAATCATTAAACATCAATTTTTTTAAACCCACTGTTTATGATTATTATTATTTTTACCTTACTCCCTTAAATTAGGTTTAAGTGAACTGAATAGAAAAATAACAATAAAATTGAAATAAAAACTAACAAACACAATAGTTGCCTACCATTATCTTAAAAACAGACTCAATTGTCCTCAGTACCATCTTGACGAAGCCACCTCCCTAATAATAACCTGTTAACGAAACCAAAACATGCGGAAAAAAATATATAAATCGACCATGAGAAAGACCTAATCTTACGGACCAAATATATATATGTTGATCTCAAGAGAAAAGTTGATCTCAAGAGAAAAGTAAGAAAAGTAATCTCAACCATTGGATCATCCCCTCTTCCCCTCCTTTTTTTATCACTAAACTATAGGGACCAATTTGTCACTTTCTTTATTTTCCAAGGGCTGTATATCACTTAAACAAAAAGAACAAGTAAAAGCGTGACCTAATCATTAATCAAATATATCACACTTAAACTACTGATTTTAACGACAAAAATGGTCCAACTTTTTTATAGCTACTTTATAATAAATGAATAAATATACATCAAAAGAGAACTCGTATATATAAAAACTCAATTAACGTAAAACTACAAGAACCCAATTTTAAGTTACATATTTATAAAGGAAATAGCTTAACGGGGTGTTTGTTTATGCTTATTTATATGACTTTATGCCCAAATGATCAATATATTGTCTTCATTTACTAAGGCCAAAACATAATTATTTGTTTATACTATAAACTAATGTTATCGAAAAGAAAGCACTCACAAGCTTTTACTTGCATATTGCAGACTTGAAGACACCGCACACAGCTCTAGACCAATTATGAAGGATTTTTAATATAATGTAAGAACATTTGTAGTAGAGCTTACCACTAATTTTAAATTCGCACCAACATACAAATGTTACCGTACTTCAATTCTCCTAGTATAAACAAACTATAGAGACAATCAAACAAAAGAGTTGAACATGTTGCTGCAATTCATATATTTCATTTTAACTCTTTGATGATATCCATCTTAAGCGTTGTTCATACCAAAAAAAAATGTCCTAGTATGTAAGCAGACCTGGTCGCAACTCGCTACGAAGCATTTAAATCTGATTCATGCCCTTTCCACTAAAATAAGAACACGAAGCATACCTATTTCTACCTCCGAACGCTACTTTTTGAGCTCCATATTATAATGTTATCCAGTTGTTTTTATTTTATTCATTTTCGGACCCATTTTGACCCGTCGAAAAAAAGGCTAAAAATACACAAAAAAAATGACATAATACTTACCTACGATGACACCGAAGTACATATTTGCATCAGCGTCTTTGCAAGTAATAATCTCCCATAACACAATCCTAAAGGAGAAAACATTCACCTCTAACATCCTAATAGATAAAAAGTAAGGTTAAACCCGAAAATAAAATCATAAAACGAAAAAACAATGCTTTAGAGGGCCATATTTACCTTCTCATAAACTTTATTACTGCTACCTTTTAGCAACATCACAACCTACAACCGCCATCACCATCGGTTTGATCTTTGTTTACAATCACAACTAACACAATTTTATTACATCCAATACATGTAATCAACTTAGAAGTAAAAAAATTTGAGCAATGCAATAAAAACAAATTTAAAAGCGAGTTCACATTAAATATTTTTATTAAAAGCCAATTTACCAATCTTCCGAACCTGACGTTCTCGCTTACTCATCCTCTGAACACACCGGACCCCAACATCACGGGTACATGCAATTACAGATCTTGTTATTCCTTTGCATAATGGGATCGAATTTTTAGTAATGATGACGATTATTATAGAATAACGGAGATGTTGAGAGGATAGTTATCAAACCGATCAATGAGGCGGTGAGGCAAATACTTTTGAGATCACTGGGTTCTGGACTGGGCCACAACCCCCAGCAGGCTAACCCAAATGGACCATATATTAACCCAACACTTAACTATTATTTTATGCAACACGTTATTAAAAAAGGAACCACCTTATTAAAAAAGGAACCGACGTCGTGTTTTGAGTAATAGCGGCACCAAATATCACGGTTGGCTGATCAGTGGCATAAGAAAGCCTTCCATTCAGAGTCGGAGCTAAGACGATATTCTGTCCACCAGCCTAATATGGTTTAACACAATTAGTAAATGTAGTAGACAATAAAAACCTTCATAAAAGTTGTTTTATATGTAAAATGGCTTATTTTGACATTGATTTTGAGTGCAACATTCTCAAGATACCAGTTAGGCATCTTCGTGACATGTTGCAGCTTACAACACTAAGAAAGGATTTCCATCTCAGTTTCACAAATGAATTTCAACCACGGAAATTCTATATTAAATAGTGCTTACGTTCATTCATCTGGAGTGTGGATGACGCGTCGCAAACACTTCACAGAGACCATCAGATCAAATGGTTTAGTTATGTATCTTAATGGTAGATCATGTGTGTATAACGTCGTTGATTTAGAGTTCCTGCACATGCATGAGTTGTTTGTTATAGTTGCGTAATCCAATTTATAACATTCTTTAAATAATTGCACTTTAATATTTTTAGGAATTTTCCCATACTTATGTTCTTTATAGCTATATAAAATAAAGCGAATTATGTTCGCCTCTCGTGAGGATATTTGAAGTTGAAGCTACTATCCGTAAGCGCCCGCCAATATTTTGACATCATAGAAACCGAAACATTTAGACATAATAAGCGCTCACACGAATTTACTAAAACTTTTAAAAAACAATAACCAAGTGTGAACTCCTATCCACCGCAAAGAACTCGCCACAATCGAATATCAAACGGTCTGCAACAACCAAATGCCCTTGGTGCAAAGACATGGGGTCCAAACGCAAGCAAGCCAATATCCAACCCTTAAAGATCGCAGAACCCCTTTTTACTTTATATACAATACCTATTAATAAGAGAATGTAATTTTTGCCAATTTACTATTTCAAGCTTTTTGTTTCCACTCCAACCCGTTTTATTTCTTATAATCGTCCACTTTTTTGTATGTTCGACTATCATTCAGTACCATCATTCTAACCTAGTTATAAAGTGATTGTGTTCAAACTCAGCAGAAGTGCCCGTTTGCTAAAGTAATTTTAGAACATAAAATTTAACCAACTGACCCGTCTACAACCTGGTAGGTTGTCATAGCAATTTACAACCCATTTATAACCCATAAAAATTATAATTATGAGTTTCTTTCACGAAATAAAAATAGACTAAATACTTTAAATCAGAGGCATTGATTCGTTTTTTTATAACTGCATTGGGTTTGCTTCAACAAATTGATTTGTGTACTAACTTCTGCTCCTGTTGATGCCGTGGGTATGTCTCCTTCTGTACGTAACAAACAGTTGTCATGTGAATTCCATGACAAAAAAAGTAATAACAGAACAATGCAACGTACCTCAAATGAGAAAAAGGCCCATACCCGCGTAGTATCTTCAGGTTCTTCCAACACTTTTGCTGCATATACTTCGTCCCTAAAGTGAACATATGCATTTAACACCTAAAAATAACAGCAAATGGAGCATTAGATTATGTCTACATAAGATATAAATACAGCAACATCAGTTATTTACCATGTAGCCAGTAAGACTGTCGCACGCCAAATGTCTAATATCCTTATTTCTACGATTATAGATCAAAAAATAAACCTGCAATTAGTTGCAGCCTTATTTGGCTGGTGCAAGCTTGAAGACATTGTTTTCCTTATAGAAATAATCATTAAACATCAATTTTTTTAAACCCACTGTTTATGATTATTATTATTTTTACCTTACTCCCTTAAATTAGGTTCAAGTGAACTGAATAGAAAAATAACAATAAAATTGAAATAAAAACTAACAAACACAATAGTTGCCTACCATTATCTTAAAAACAGACTCAATTGTCCTCAGTACCATCTTGACGAAGCCACCTCCCTAATAATAACCTATTAACGAAACCAAAACATGCGGAAAAAAATATATAAATCGACCATGAGAAAGACCTAATCTTACGGACCAAATATATATATGTTGATCTCAAGAGAAAAGTTGATCTCAAGAGAAAAGTAAGAAAAGTAATCTCAACCATTGGATCATCCCCTCTTCCCCTCCTTTTTTTATCACTAAACTATAGGGACCAATTTGTCACTTTCTTTATTTTCCAAGGGCTGTATATCACTTAAACAAAAAGAACAAGTAAAAGCAGTGACCTAATCATTAATCAAATATATCACACTTAAACTACTGATTTTAACGACAAAAATGGTCCAACTTTTTTATAGCTACTTTATAATAAATGAATAAATATACATCAAAAGAGAACTCGTATATATAAAAACTCAATTAACGTAAAACTACAAGAACCCAATTTTAAGTTACATATTTATAAAGGAAATAGCTTAACGGGGTGTTTGTTTATGCTTATTTATGAGCTTATGAGCTAATTTTCAGCACATAAAAGACTACAATTTTCTTGAGACAATCAACAGGTCTTGCATTCACAGATAGGTCTTGTCAATATCATCTTCGATGACGATGTGTCATTTGCAGCCTCAACTCTAGATCTTGGTATCGGAGCGGCTTCGACACATGGTTTGAATCTTTGTAAAGGGCCTTCTTTCCAACTTAATTTTTTGGCTTAGCATCCGAATCACTAGGCGAATCCATGGTAGTCGAATGTTTAACCTCCTTTACAATAATTTCAATTTTTCCACTTGTTTTTGTAGCTTATTATCGTGATCCGAATCATCAACATCTTCTTTACTAGTTGCATTAGAAGTTGTTGCTTTTCATCTTCATTTGGCTTCTTTGAGGATTCTTGATCAACTGAAGCTTCTTCATTTCCAGGTTATATTTACTCCGTTACTCATAATCGATTTTAGAGATCTTCCATTAAATCCACATTTACCTCTTCTTGAGGACAAGACTCTTCTTTATCCACCTGATTGAGAATATTTTGTCACTTCTTAAAATAGTTCAACGAATTAAATAAACTGTGATGCAACTACTCTTTAATTGAAAATTTAACCGCATTCAATATACCCTAAATACTAAAAGCTAACTGTCCAGGACCTGTAAACACAATGATCAGATAATCTTACAAAACTCAAAGCCAAACACCCCCTCATCCGAAAAATTACTTTCCAAGACCGACTGAATTTTGTTTTTATAGAAATGCAATATTTAAATGTAGTAAAAAGATCCACAACTTGATTTCTTTTGACCCTTAATGCAAAACAGACCTAAAAAAATTTGTTAATCGCCCATTTCATGAAATGGCCGCACACAAATCAAATTTTATAACATTTTAATTTATAGATGCACTAAACATACAAATTGATACACCAAATATACATCTTGATAATAGGAACCTAACGCAAACAAAAAATTCATACATGTGAGTGGGCTAAAAAAAGGGTTATTTCATACTTAGTTTCATGTAGCAAACAAGAAGCTCAATAACATAAATGATGTATCTCTTAAATTTTATGATTAAAGAAGACAAGTTTGTGAACCTGATGTAGGAACCACACAACAATGCCTGCAAAATCCACAATTCCAAGATATTTGTCAATCCAACTAGCATCCTCTGGTGCGTCAACATCCACAACATGTGCACTATGAACTTTATTTGGACCCGTTACAGCAAAAAACAAGACTAAAATGACTAATTCATAAGCAAATGAGGTTAAAAATGTCATCTTTCAAAAAAGCGGTGATATGAGCCTATGATGCAGATTTTCAACATTGATATGCTTATAAGCTTTTACTATTTCTGGACCAGTAAGATGTCAATATAAATGTTCCTTAAAACAGATAGATTAACCAACTTGATACTAATTTAACCACAAACTTATAGGTTAGAATCACAGTTTAACATATGAAAAGAAGAAGATGTATAATGAATCTATATATAATATTACTTTTGAATCGAAAACTAAAATTTGTATCATCTTGGGATGCAGAACCAGAATTGCAACTTCATCCTAGTTTTATATAAAACAAGATATGCATGAGAGGTAATTCAAGATTATATCAAAAGTTCATTTAATATGTGCTAGGTTTTTATCACAATATTTTAACGACCTAGGAAAGGTACACCTAGATTGTCCTAAGCCCAGATAAGGTACGACCATGTAAACATCTACCTTTTCGATGCACTAATATCGACCTTTTCGATGCACTAAACATACTAATAGATGCCCTAATATCTACCTTTTCGATGCACTAATCATACTCATAGATGCCCTAATATCTACCTTTTCGATGCACTTATCATGCTCATAGACGCCCTAATCCCATTTAATCTTCTATTGCCATTTTTCATTCATGTCCTCCGCCTGCACATAGTAAATAATATGAAAATCTATCAAATACAATGATAAACAATCTGACAGTAAAAAAGGTTACAAATTTTTAACATTAACGAAGGAATGAAATGTAAAATGTTAATCGGGTACAAGTCCTTTATCTATATTGTATTCCTTCCTTCTCAAGTATTGAAATTTACCCTCAAATTGATGCCTTGCCAGATTACAATTGAAAAGAAAACCATCACAATATATACAGTTTTTTTTAGGTGGAGGTGGCAAAATGTGTGTGTCGCGCAGATTAGGTAACATGTCCAAAAAGGTTTGGATCACATGTATTGATTTTCTACATGTCAAAAGGGTGGAGTCAAGTATGATTACAAATCATGTAAGATTATGGCAATCATGTTTATAGTAACATGTTCTAAACTACTAGAACAAGGGATCTTACATTTTAGTAGCCAATACCAGGAAACAAGTCACTGAGTTTATGTTGTATAGTTTAGTAACTTGTTTTAAGCTACTGAACTATACAACATAAACTCATGAAATTAAGAAGATAGAACTGACTACTTACAATTTATGTTGTGTCGACTCGAGTACCAATGATTTTCAACCTAACTTCACTATCCTTTTGAATCTTCACCTGGAAAAGTCAAAAATGGATAATATTATATATAAATCATCCTCATGGTACACAATAAAAGTTAGGTTCCATCAGCTGTTATTTACTATAAATGGCTCAACCAATCCTAGAAAGTTAACTATTTCTATACAAAAATTCAAGACCTAAACCAATCCTTCAAAGTTATGAACACGCACCTAGCTCAATAATCTAGCATAAAAGTCCTAAAATCGTATATGTGTCTACTCCGAGAAGTTGCATTGCGTATCTCCATTCTGAACAAGAGCTAAAGCATGAATAGATTATGTAAAATACAAACGGATGCATGAAAATACAAACATATGCCTAATTAGTTCCAACGATGCTCTAAACATACAAATAGATGCCCTATTATGACAAATGGTGAACTAAAATACAAACAAATGCCTAATTAGTTCCAACGATGCTCTAAACATATAAATAGATGTCCTAATATTACCAACGATGAACTAAACATACAAAATGATACACTAAACATACACAATGATGCATTAATATATCTAATGATGCACTAAACAAGTCATACTCATTGATGCCTTAATGCGTTCATTGATGCACTAAACATACAAATGGATGCTTAAGTATTTTCAACGATGCACTAAACATACAAATGGATATCCTACTATGATTAAACGATGCACTAAACATACAAACATATGCACTAAACATACACATTGACTCCTTAATATGTTTGATGATGCACTAATCTTACTCATTGTGTCCAAATCATACTCATTGAATACATATATTGATGCCTTAATATGTCAAACGATGCACTAATTATACCCGCGATGCTCTAATATGTTCAATGATTCACTAAACATGCAAACCTTTAACCCGATCAAAGAACCACAAACGCAGATGCACTAAAACAACTTCGATGCCCTAATGTGTAACTGACATCGCAAATTTACACATAGATGCCTTAAGATGTCATATCCTTCAATATTAAATATGTATCCGCAAATTAGTGCATCGTAGTTATAAAATCTTACTCGACATTATATCAAACACTTGGTGTACAACTTTAATAAACATAAATTTCATGCATTTTTCATCAAAATGTTCCGGTCGAGATAAATTCATGATGATATAATGATTAACTTTCAACAAAACTTGTAAATCATTACATCATTGATTTTAATTTGATTAATTAACAAAATTAGTGCACTTACAAGTTAAATCTTGTTTTGTCTTCATTAGCGGATGATTCAAGGTTCAAAGTCACCATTGTTTTAATTCATCGTTGCGATGGGGTTGTTAATTTAGTTCATTCACTAGTAATTTGGTCTGATTTTGATCGAAAATTAGGGTTATATTTTGTCTGATTTGATCGGATGTGTTTGAGAGAAAATGATGACGGTGTGGTGATGAAGGTGAGTGTGTGTGTGTGTGTGTGTGATTGAATCGGTGTCAACTGTGTGTTTGTATCAGTATTAAAATTGATGGTTCCTTCTTTTTTTATGTTTTTTTCTTTTTTACCCTGAACTTTCATGTGTTTTCATAATCTACCCTGTAACTATTTTTCTCACTTTTCTAGCTAATTATACTTTTCTCTAGAACCGCACTATATATATATATATATATATATATATATATATATATATATATATATATATATATATATATATATATATATATATATATATACATACCTACTTAATTATAGTTTACCTTTTTCCTGATGTAATCGACCCGAGCCATAAAAGGGTCGTGCACGCGACTAATATTCAGGAGACGGTTTATTTGTTAGATCCTGGGATGTTAGGGTTGAGCAGTGAAGCGGTGGAAACGAAGACATTGCAGGTCCAGAAAAGTTTAGAAGGTTCAATGTCGGCAAGTCGATCTCATATAAAAAATGTTTTATAAGACGGGAAAACATTTCTTTAATGGGTTGGGCAAGAAAATAATATTTTAGGGTGTTGGGCAACATGCCCTCGTCCCATGTATTATATAGATAATTTCAATAAGCAATCCCATATAGCTCCTCTATAAACATTTTTCTAACAGAAAATGCTTATAAAGATGACAGTTTGTGATTGCTTATTGTAACTACTTGCAAAAAGCTGTTTGGGATTGCGCATTAAGCTCAACAATAGACAAATACTAAGAAACATACATTAGCGTTAAAAGAACTCCGGAACAGGAAGATAAAGTACTATGTGTTTAGAGAAAGATCAGTTACATACTCGTTTTAATTACAAATATACAGTTTTAATACGAAGCTCACTAACACCACCATTTCCATCAGCTATGTTCTCTCTAATATCAATCATACAGTCAGCCAAGGCCTTCACAATTAAATATACGCATAAAAAAACATATCAAAGTTAACAATAATTATATACATTAATATCAACAATCAGCCAACTCATTATTGTGATTCATCTTTCAAATAGATAGAATAAAGTAAGTTTCAACAAACCTTCAAGTGGCTGACCATCATCTTCCATTTTGTTTTGGTAAAACTTGATTTTTGTGATAAGCCATCTTCACTTGCACCTCCTAAACAACCACATTCACCAGTTCCAGTTGTAGTTGCACAACTTTCAAAACAAATGGCACAGTCGGTCCACATACAAAGAGTTCCTGATAAATGACAGTCTTAGTTTTAAAATTTTCCAGCCTTTTAGATTTGTCAGTAGTTCTTGAGGGTCAAGAGTTCTTTCACTACCTTGTTTTAACTGTCGAATAACACAATTATATTTAGACATAGTAGAAGTAGTAAGCAAATAAAACAAACGGAAAATTGGAGGTGCAGGTGGTCTTGTCAAAGTTTTTGGCAGCTGTTTTATAGCATGATCAAGTTAAGTAACCCATTTAGTATGGAAATTTTTGCCTAATAAAGGATGGTTATTAAGGAAAGGTGTGGATGTACAACCATCCCCAAGTATCAGATAAACATAAATATACACAAAGTTTAACTTTGTATAAATAAAAGAATAGAAAAGAAATCAATCAGATTTACCCCCTCAATATTGTTTGATTTAAAGAGCTCGTCAAGGGTGAATTCCTTTTCTAATATCTCCTGACATTCGGAAGCAGTGCCTCTTTTTTCTCTTCTTTGATGAACTATTAACCTGCATTAGGTTTTGGTATTGAATCATCTATATATATATATATATATATATATATATATATATATATATATATATATATATATATATATATATATATATATATATATATATATATATATATATATATATATATATATATATATATATATATATATATATATATAGGGGAGGGTTAATGAGATCAAACTTAAAGTTGTAAAAATAAGATCAAGTCTAAAAAACCACTAAAACATTTATAAATTACAATTTTAGCAATAATACACATAAAAATAATATTTTAATACAAATTAACATTTTAGCAACTAATAACCAAATGATACATGAGTTTGGATTAGCGATACACCTGATACACATTACTCTAATAAATATTCCAAAGTCTGATACACATATAAAAACCTGATACACATTACACTTCTAATCAAAGTGTATCACCTAGGTTTCATAAATTTTAAAAAGAAATCTATCAAAACTTTAACAATTTTAGTTTTAGTTAATAAAAAAATTATTTTTGTTGTAAGGAGAGTGTCGCTTATCAAATTTTAGTTGGATCTCATTTTAACAACTTTAAGTATGATCTTATTTGATCTAGATTCTATATATATATATATATATATATATATATATATATATATATATATATATATATATATATATATATATATATATATATATATATATATATATATATATATATATATGTATATATATATATATATATATATATATATATATATATATATATATATATATATATATATATATATATATATATATATATATATTAATTATATATAAGATTAACGTGACATTGTCACTAAAGCTAGAAACCAGAAGAATCAAAGTTCCAATTTGTATGTTACCGTTAAGTTGATACGAATCTATTAGCTCGAACATTTATTATAAGTTAAAAAAACAGTAACTTAAAGTACTTGGTCTACAAGGTTACCGTTTTCGGATTAAAAAAATATATTATCTGCTTCAATAGCGGGGATGCTTTACCCTTCAATAAATTCAATGGCAGCTTCCTGTTCTTGAAAAAACAGCCATGTTATATATCTATCTAATTTTTAGAACAAGCCAAGAAAACTCAACAAAACTATGAAGCAAGAAATCAAATGAAACTTATCGTACGATCAAATTAAAGCCTTGAACATACACCACTGAGGACGTATACATAAAATGACCATTTTTATTCGCATGGGAAAGGATGGAGACATGACAATAGAACAACAAGGAACCAAGCTATATATGAATGCCATTCTGATGAGGAAAACACAAACACTGAGGTGTTGCATGGTCAGGACAGCCAAATAGCATATATGTTTTTTGTTAAATGAAACCATGATTCAAATTTTCTTAAAGTTCATATTCCTCTCTTGCTTATATGTTTTGTCTATCAAGGATCTAATCAAATACTTTAGTGTATTCTTTGGTAACTAATTAAACTCAAGCATATTAGTAAAGAGCCGCGAACAGCATGGACAAAATATATAACCAGTTGCAGTTGGGGTTTTTATGTATAACCAATCACAGATAAAGAGCCGCGAACAGCATGGACAAAATATAAACTCAAGCATACCCATAGCAAGTTTTGTAGTCAACTTATATACTCTTTTTATAAGCAATATTTTTCTACCTTAAGCACTTAATATTAGTAATCAGTAGTTCTTTTTTATGATGTTACAACATATCAGTAGTTCATATTCGTGTGATCTAACTGTCTCGTCGAATATGGAAAAGCTCATAACCATACTTTGTGGCTTATAAGCTTATAAGCTAAAAAATAAATTGAGCTTTAAATAAGCTCATAAGCCCAAAAAATATGGTAATTGAAACACCCCCCAAGTAACACATTATAGACTTCTGGTACTAACTATAAAGCATGATACATACCATTTTCGATTTTGGGTGTTTAGAATAGCTAATTTGTCTTCAGCTTATGGACTTATACAGGGAATAAGCTCGAGTTGATTAGCTTGAAGCCGAAAACAATGAGCTTATCGGCTTTTCCAAGTTTCAATAAGCACATAAAAGATAACCTATAACATTCTAGTTCATTATAAAACGTATTTCCGTTCTGCATCCGTTCACAGAGCTTATCAAATTATCTGCTAATTATGATCATGATAATAAGAATAACGTAAAAGCAAGCTTACTTGAATAGTAATGACACCCTCTTTCCCAACTCTTTCCATAGTATTAGCTATTACTTTACCGATTTCACTTTCTCCATTTGCGAAAAATTGTACCCACCTGTTATTTATATTACAATATTCTAAATTTAGCCTCCCATAAAAAAAATTACTTTATATAAAATCAATTGAATGTTACTTTGTATATATTAACATGTGTCATTTTGATGCAACCGACTTGGAACCCTCTAAAATATAGCGACGTGTAAGAACTGTTGCACAAGTTGTACCTAAAAAAAAAACGAAGTTACAGAATATTACATAAAAACTCAATACGTTATTGAACATTACCATCACCAGCCACATCGATTGTAGCATTAGCAACCTGTTCATAGGACTCGCGCCAACATTCTTCACCTTATCATTAAATTCAATGGATTTTGCAACGGTTACACCATCTATCGTTATTCTTGGCGCTTCATAACTTTGTTCAATCACCACATTATGCCCCTATAAAATCATCACCAAAGTATGTTACTAAACTGTTAATTATAACCATGTTGACATCTCTAACTAATTAGCATAAATTTCACTACTTTTAGCTTAATTTAAGGCTTATCCGTATCCGCTTATTCTGTTCTGCTTATTGAGTTATTTCTCATATGCCCATATTTCAACTGTTTATGGCCTACGGAGTATAAGCTTATTATGACTTAAAACCGTAAAAAGTGTACATTGTACACCCTTAGTAAATTATCAGCCAACCATCAACAAAATACCAATAGAAAACAACAAGATATGATTTTAATAAAAAAAATAGACTAAAAACGTGTACACCCTTAAAAATATATTAATTTTACCCTGGGCACTATTATTTACAAAGCCTTCATTGTTCCTGGCAAAGCTTTCACTGTTCATAACATAACCTCAATTATTCCTAGCAAAGATTAGGGCAAAAGAAATACATATATGCTGAAATCAATAAGGATGACATATGAAATCGCTTTACATGCCTGCTGAAACATAAAATTAGGGTTCATATACGTGGAAATTTATTTAAACTTCACAAAAATATTCATATCAAAATACCTATCACAAACTGAGGTGGGGAATTAAGAACACTAAAAAAGCAATTGATTAAGAACAAACTTAGAATCACAAGTTCACAATAGAAATCTTGCCTTAGACTGGAAGTTATCTACAACAGCCTAGCTTTAGGTTTTTTGAATGATAATTAAGCTGCAATGTGTTTATTTATCGGATGATGATGATAGCGGCGATGGTTTTTTTTAATGATTTTGGGTTTTGATTTTTTGAATGAATCGGTTAGAACTGATTTAGATTTAGGGTTTGCCATGATTTTTTGAAGTGAATGTGAATTGAAACATGCCTTATATCTCACTGGAATCCCACGATTTTAGCAAAAATCAATCCGACGTTTATGTTAAATGAGATCCCAAAATTTTAGTTAGTTTAGGGTGTACTGGTATTGCGTTTGTGCATTAGGATTTGGTTTAGAAAATCATATCCCAAGAGGTTGATAGTTCAGTTGGTTGAGGTCTCATTGTTTGTTGAGTTGAGAGATCCATGTTCGAATCTCACTATGTACCAATTTTTAAAATTATTTCCGGCCTATGGCATTGAGGTGGCATTTTTTGTGATGATGTGGCTTTAATTGTGATGACATGGATTAATGACGTGGCATTATGGGATGCCACGTGGAATAATATGTGGCATGCCTCCTCTTATATATAATGTATATATATATACTCCTCTTATATATATATATCTCTATATTATATATAACAGGAGGCGTTACATGTAGATAATGCCACGTAAACGCCACCTCATTGCCCAGTAATTATTTTTATGCCATGTCATCACAAAATTTATTATCCACTTAAGCACTAATTGTAAATTTCGGATTTAAGCAATATTTTTGTTATTTAATTAGCTATTATTGAATTTTCGTATTTTATTTATTAAATTTCGAAAATTAGCTATTATTTAATTAGCTATTATTTGATTTTCAGAATTTATGTAGTTTTTTCCGAAATTTGATTATAAAAAAGAAGCCTTGCAAGGATTGAACCTTGGTTATTTGAATAAATAACATGTGTGTTTACCACTAAGGCAACATGATTTTTTGGAATATATGTTGAAAGTCCAAAATTATAATTTTTTGGAATATATGTTGAAAGTCCAAAATTATAAATTTATGCAACTAATTATGTAGGAGAATCCCTATAACTTAGGTAATCCTAAACAAAACATATACTTAAAAAATTATATACGGTCATTCATAATATATCTTTTCTCAAAAACCCTAATATCTTTTTTCCCTCACAATCTCATCTAATGATGCTCGTGTGTTTTCTTCATCACAGGTTTGTAATGTGATTTTGTATAAAGTTTTCCAGCTTCCATATTAATAAACAAATGAATGTGTTGATTTATATTTGCAGTAACATTATTTACTAAACTCTCATATTATCTTCTGATTGGTTACTTTTACTTTGATTTTACGGATATCAGGCAACCATGAGTATGCTTAACGGATGTTTGGGATTGGTTATTAATGTGGTTATCTGCTTTATTTTAATTTAATGTTTACGTGTATTTTGGCGGGATGAATAGTCATGGGAGTAGCATGCATGGTTCACAGTAGCGATAGCTATTGGGAGTATATAAACATGTGGTGCTACCTTGATAAGATTACGAGAACATTTCAAGTACATATGTAATTTTATTGCTAATTAATATCAACCTATACGTCTAATCTGTCTTTTGTATATTATAAATTCTTTTTCAGCACGTTTTTTAGGTGTAGCTATAAGAATATACAAAGGAGGAAATAGACTGGAGTTAAATACACTTTGAGGATAATCAAAACACTTTAGATCTAATTGAAAAGGTTTGTTCCTGTTGAAACACATTCGCTTATAATAAGTTATTTTACTGAAAAATACCTGCAATATGTTTAATTAACTAATTATGGTTTTGGTTGCTTTAGAAACCTGTGTAGAATAATCCTTGCTCTTTTGGATGAGAGTTGGTAAATATGTGTATTTGGCAGTATTTTAAAAGAAGATGATTCAGTATGAATTATAAACTGACATTACCAAATAATATGCAGCATGTTTCCAAGATCCACACATGAAACTTTTAGAGAAAAGCGTTACCGGACGTTCAAAGATCATAGATGTTTCAATAAACCAAAGCTGGCTAAAACAAATTTGACCATTTGTCACTATGTTGGTAATGTATGCACTTCTATTTTCTTTAATTGTACATTATCACATCCGGATGTGTTAATAATTATGTACACATACATGTAAACCGCTACATTGTTTCTAATAAATTACAATTTCAGTGACGATCAAAGTGCCTTTGATCTCGACACCACTTCGCTTTCTTGGGTCTATGCTTTGTCTTGAATTCTCTACATATACAGGCCCCATGATGAGCATGCTTGGTCTTTGCTAACACATCGATGGGACCAATTATCACCGATAGAGTGACACCAATGCCCTCAACGTGATGATGGTGAGTATTGTTTCTGGATTTGATAGAAACATACTATCACCTATTAAAAGTTTATTGTATATAATTATATATAATATAATTATATATAATACTATAATATTATATACTATAGTTGATTATATTAAAAAGTTGATTAGTATGTTGGTATATCCGGTATATAATTATGTCGGCTCAATCCGTGAAACTTTATAAACTTTGAGCTAACTATAGTTTTGGTCGGTTTATTGTCGTGAAGTGGCGGTGGATGTGGCAAATCTACTTTATGCCTTTCTTTGATAAATCCATCTCGCTTTCGATGCCGCTTCTTTAGCTTTTTGTTTATGTTGCCAATAAGTTCTTACACTTAACTCCAAGTATAACTTAGATAATTATAGTTTGTGATTGCGGTTTGAATATGTTAATGACTTCTTTTGATTGTTAAAACTCGATATTATATGTGAGCAAGCGGGTTAGGGATCACAGCGGTTATATCTCTGAGACTCCATTCGGCACATGATGAGGAGGTTTGTTGAAGAAAAGCAAAATCCGCTCTCGGTCTTCACCTACCATGCAGGATAGCATCTTGATCCAGTGCATTTGTTTGAAGCCAAAGCCAAAAGAAAAGCAAAGAAACACGAAGTGTTTCACCTCAATCACATTTCAATAATGCAACATTTGAAACTTCAACAACCATCACTTAAAGATATACTTTCTGATTGACTTAATTAGCCCAAAACAAATGGCAATCGAAGGGTTTAAAGCACAAAGCGAGATGGTCATTGATAGTCTTGATCGACTCATCACAGCATGGGAAGAGCGTAAAGAATCAGTGGTCGTTTTCAGTTTTGGCACATTTTCTTCAAAGCACTTTACGGTTGATGGGTTGTAAAGCTAGACATTCTTTTAAGGTTTGGTCACCTTCTTTTCTTGTGATTAAATCAAGAACTATGATAGTTTATATGTCATCATGCATGTTACTGATTATAAGTACTTATGATACTTGGGTGTCATGCATTTGGAACTAATGAAGGGGATGTTTGAGATTTGGTTTGGATTTACCAAACGGGCTTTTGGCCTGACGGTATGTGGGTGTTCCATCAACCAACAGGCTGCGGGTTTACAAGTTTCGATTGAGATAATAGGTGTGATAAAAGGTGTATAATAGAGATGCAGGTCTTTGCCATTAAATAAAAGAAACTTATGTTTATTCAAAAGAGTTAGATGAACAATTTGGTCAAACAATCCCAAAGAACTTTTAAACTGCTTATTAGGTGTATCAACACGAGATAAGCGCAATTCCAAACATCCCTAAATTAGTACAAGAAAATATGTTTACGACAACCGCTGAATACAATTTGCTTTTTTTTACCAGATTAGTCAAAGGGTGTTTGAGATTATGAGAACATAATGCTTGGGGGATACTTTAGCTGCAATGGGTGTGATTAAAACTGGAAACGATTTGTTGAAAGTTAATACTGGGAAAGAGAACGGTTGGTCGGATAAGGAAGGAGGTAGTAGCAGCTGCAATGTCTTAAAGAGAGATCTGATGACGGATTTTGTGGTTCTTAATTTCTTTAGTAATATTTATAATTATAATTTATGTTGATTGATCTTGGAAACTAACTAACTGTTTTTTAATATGATATTGATTGATGATCAGTATGAGGAGCTTATTTTTGTCGCTTTCGACAATTCTGGGTGGATAAGGAGCTTCGGATGTAGATGCTATAATAATCAACTTGAAGCTATTCGATTGTATTGCCAAGCTAAACTTCAGGTCATTTATTTAGTGTTTACAATTACAAACACGAGCATGCAGTTTCTCATGCTAATTTGTGTTTCATTGCGATCTAACCGAACAACGCCATAGGCCTAATAACAATGGGCGTTCATTCACCTTATTCTTCTTGACTTGCACCTATGGCCATGCTTCCACTTTTTCCCGATTGATTTTGCTCTCCTCATCACTTTCTTTGCATCAACATACCCTATTATTTGTTACCTTTTTTCTTCCACCACAACCAACGCTTTTTTTTAGTTCCTAAATTATTAGAATGTGTGAAGATGATACTGTGTATTTTTATTTGCACGTAGATTTTATTGCATATATATGTTTCAAAGTTGTGCTCATCTTGTTAATGTTTTTCCATGGGTCGTGGTTGTAGAATGGTGACAATCCAGTCCAATTGATGTTAAACCCGTAATTGAGACATCACAATGGAAAAATTCAAACATGGAAATTGATCGAATTACGTAACCTAAGACAAGGTTGCTCCTTAAGGCTTCTCGATAATACACCGACAATGCGGTATTTTCCCACTCTTATCTTTTTAACAAACTTTCATTTCTCAAGGTATCACTATGCTAAATACTCGTGCTAAGACGCTAAATTTGACAATACATGCTTAATTACTTGCTAGATTGCGAATAGCAAGCATGTCGACTACATATAATTTTCGATTTTTTCAAGAATAGTTGTAGTGAGAGATACTGATTGTTGAGGACAAACCGATGGAGGCAAAAAACTAGGTTGTTACTTGACGAGGCGCTTTATGGTCTCTTTGTGGTATTTATATGGGAAAGGCATGGTGGTTATCGCATATTAGCCTCCACCTTCGCATTACGGGACCAAAGTCGCCCTTTGGGATTTTCCAAGGCTCGCACAAGGTGGTGTCTTGACAGTAGGTCTGCTCAAGGGTGGTTTCGATTTCATTGATGATATGGTGAGTGGGGATTTCACATAGAGTGTCATAACACCGTTTCATTGTGATCACATGTTGTCATAGATTACATGCTTCAAAATTTGGAGATTTTAAATGAGCTAAAGGACACGGAGTGAGGATGGAACTTTCTATTGCTCAACCGGATGATTGGCATCTTCATCTTCGTGATGGTGAACTTCTTGAAGTGTTGTCTCTCACAGGTTATTTGATCATCATTTACTTTTTTCGACTTGATGATCATGAGACATAATTATTTACTGAAATATAATTTGATATGAATGTTTGACCAGGTCAATTTTCAGAACCCAAAATTTTACAGGAAAATAAAATACTTTTGTAGCTGGATTCAGCTCACACAATCTTATGCAGGTGGATATTTTTATCGGTTTGACCAAGAAGGAAACCAATGGTTAAAACTAAGTTAACATACAGTCAACAATGTGTCATAGACCCAACTCTCCATAGTAATGGTACATCACTTAGAACTACTGTTGCTCCTGAAACAGAAGGGGATCCTTTTGCAATATCGAAACTAACCCAAAATCAGGGGTCTTTGCTAGCTGTGGGACTAGAGCAGTTAAGATCTGAAGGCCAGGGGTTTATGAAAAAGCGACTTCTACAACAGAGATACCCGAGGTATGCCTTACACCAATTTTAAGAAATACGTAATATGAATTAAAGAACATATAAAGGTCTAACTCCCATGGTTTCAACCTGCATTTCCTATTTTTGTCTTATGTTGCTACAATTATTCTTGATTAAGGTTAACAATTTAAGATGTTTAAAGGGTGTAACTTGCATTTTCGAAGGCGTGATGGGAAGAATAAGGAGTTATTGTAAGCACGGTTAATGCAGCGCCACTTGTGCAAGCAAGCGACACCAAAATGATGGCCAATTTTGCTTTGCACGATTTCATTTTGTAAAGATAACCAATGATGGTAAAAATTTGGTCCGATATTATTGACTTGCTGTTTATAGCTTAGGATTAAAAGAAACAATGGACCAATAAGCCTGCTTTCTATACCTTATTTCGCACTGGAGGAATGGCAGAACCGCAGAAGGTGCGTCTGCAGTTTTAAGGTTTTGATTTGTGGGTCTGCAATTTTTGTCATTCTTGTTCCTGGTCTCGCATATTCATTCTCAAGTGTGGCCGGTGATGTTTTTGGTATATGGCATGAGCTGCAGGTTCGACACTTTTTTGTGTCCTTGCTGAACTGGCCTACATTTCCTCCACTTTGGTTACTAAGTTCTGGATTGATAACATTAACATGTAAAGCGCTATCACTTGCTGTGATGTTCTTATGTATAAAGCTTATTATATTTTTAGGTATTTGGCATTTGCTTATATGGCAATTGGCTTACTCTTAATATTTAATACTTTAAATGTTGGAGAATCTATTGTGTTCCTATTAAGACATTGGTTTTCAGTCTGTTTAAAGTTATGAATTGCAACTAATATAATGTGACTTTGGTTTGTTATATTGCAGAAGGTAATTTTGTACTGCAAACAGGGAAGCAATTGGTGAATCTGCAGAGTCGAGACTCAGATTCGATGAAGCAAAAGAATAAGCAGACAAGTGTACAAATGAGCTAAATATAGTATGTATTATCACAGCTCTATCACCAATCGCAATTCAAGATGTATTGTAATATAAAATCACACAAATGATTACATCTATCATTTGAGGGTAAATGTAAGTTAAGTTAACAAGTGGACCTGATTTTAAAACAACACTTATAGTGCTGGGTTTCTAAATTGAATAAAGTTCTCACCTTTTATGTTCCTTAAGCTCAGTCCATATATTTGATTTGAACATCATGTTGTTTTGATTATGAGGTTGCTTGATTATAGTGCTAATGTAGTATGTGTTGTATCTGATTCAGAGGCCACATAAGGCATACCCGATGATTAATTTGTGATTCGTGGAAAAAATTGGCCCCAAGGATGCTATGGCTGCTCTTAACCAAGAAGTTATGCAGCAAAAGCCAGTCACTCTACAACCAACCTGGTGCATCGGTGCTGGTCCATCACTGGTGATGCTCCTGGAGCCGAGTCTCTTGAATCATCAGGTGGGACCGTGTGTGTGTATAGCTAAAGGAGCAGCCGAGAATCTTAAATTGAACATGGCGATTATATTGTTACCCGTGTGTCGAAACACCATAACATGGCTAAGGAACAAGACAAGGTTGGGTGTCGCGGTTCCATTTGATGACAATCTTAATTTCCACAAACTTCTAACTGTCAAACTATACCGTGGTTTTTGGGATCAGACGTGGATGTACTTAGCAGTTCCTATCTCGCTCTATGCCTGTGAACTTTTGGCTTTACGTCTTTTGTTTCCTTACTATCGTTAAAAGGGTATGAATGGTCTTTAGAGTTTTTTGAAGTTGCCACTTCACGACCAGTAGCAGTTACAATAACAGTATCAGCAAGAAATAATGCGTAATTTAGGCTCTTTGTTTTACTACTCTTTGTCTGCATGTTTTGAAAACCAAGAGCAACATTTAAAACCATACCCGCTCTCAAGATTCTATCATTCTTCTCATTAAGATTCAACACCAACTCACGGAACTCAAGACCGATGCCTGTCCCAGCAGATTTAGTCATATTAGCAGTCAACTCAGGAGCATCTTTTTCAACCACTGAAAAAGCAGCCTTATAAACATCACTAGCCTTATTACCAGGATTAATTGCACCAATAGCAGCCTCATGGGCCTTGCGAAGAACCTGATAAGATTTCGTCTGCGTAGCATTGGATTCAATAAGAATAGTTCTAGCCACATTCACGCAATAGCTTTCAGTAATCCAACACTTTCGTGAAGCTAACCGTGTAACAAGTGCAATCCTCGGACATAGTAAAGGTATTCTATACATCAGCGGTTTTTGTTTCTTAAGTTTTTTTAGTAACGTAGTCTGGTTCCTTTGTGTTATTAACTTGCAGGCTGGAATGTGGTGCTCGTATACGCGTCTAAGTATCATGATGTGCCCCGTGTCATCAATGTGTCTGGAGTCTGGACGGTACAAGACAGAGGGGGGTGTGCAAGAGCGTTTGGGAAAAGGTCCTGGGAATGTATTGGCACTTCATATGACAAAGCCTAACGGGTTCAAATACAAGAGTACTATACAGTGATACTTTAGATATAAGCGTACTATACAGTGATAGAGGATTTATAATTAGAACCTTTACGACTTGCTCATTGATATAAGCCATGGATGTAAGCGCGTAAGTATTAAGTTCTTTTGATAGTTCCATCGATTTTCTTAGATCATTTTAATGTTTAGGTCATTTTTTTTTGTTTTTTCCCTTCTTCTTCATTAATCCATGGGGTTCACCGTCACACAAACATAAACGGGTAAAGTCCTCAATGCAATGTTGTAAGAGTAAACAATTAAACCCTCTAAAAATGCGGTTCCCAAAAGCATATGTTATAGTTATGCTGTTGCACGCAGTGTGAGGCAACTAAGAAGATAAACCTATAACCATTCAATAAAATATGTTTAATTGGGTGGACATCACGGCTAAAGGTCAAGCCTTTGGTATGTTCGGGCCATGTAAAACAACCCACATAACGTTTTCATGTCGTGTTCTATATGAGGGATATTTCTTGAGCTCCAAACCACCCAACTTGAAGCTTACCCTTGCTCGGTCGCAATGCAAGTATTGCATTCATTAACTACTAAATCGAAGATACGTTAGGCGCTAGGCCAAACAACCAATCGGTGGCACTTGCGCGTATACATATACTCGCACTAATATGACTTTCTCCACATACGAATGAATATTGGCACAAAAAAAACTATGCCTCAAACTTTAAGCTACAACTTGGTTTTATGAGCTTGCTATATAGTCATCTTGAGTTTCTATTTGGATTTAGTTCATAAGCTTTTGTTTCCAAGCTTTTAGAAAGGTGAAAGAAGCTTGATTAGGTTGCTTTTAGACTCGGTTAAGATTTAGATAATCTATGTTGTATGGTTGTACGGTAAAGTACATGTTGATGTGTATACACATACAAACATACTTAGACGATATTGCCCTACTGTATCTTTGATGAACTCGAATAGCAAATATAATATATTGCAACGCTCAATACGTCCATTTAACCTTAGGTTTACAAGGGTATGCCATTTAAACTATTCTATAGGCTTGAATGTTAAGACATGACCCACCTCTTGAACTCTATGATCTTTTGTGTGGCTTACTGAGTATATACCGTGGTTATTAAATTCTCTTTTGAGTGTTATATTTGCTTTGTTTTACAGTTTGGTACTGAAGAGCATAGGTTACAAATCTGTACCTGTTGATGGTTTACCGTTTGACCAGTCCAAAGGTATGTCTCATGGAACAGTGTGTTGGATGGCCCCTGAGGTTTATCAAACACTTCATGATCGGCGTGTATATGGACTGGAAGTGGATTTATGGTCTTTTGGATGCCTTATTTTGGAATTACTAACTTTGCAACTGCCTTTTGCGGGTTTGCAGGAATCTATAATTCATGAGCTCATTTTATAATTCACAGCTATAGTGCTTCCCATTTCTTGGGTTGCTGCTGTTAAAAGTCTAAATTTCCTTTGAATTTTCAAAGTAAAGCTTGAACCAGAAGAAGAAAACGATTTACGCTAACAACAAAAAACAAACAAATAATTATAAAACATGCCGCCCATTGGCGGCCAAAACTAGTATATATATATATATATATATATATATATATATATATATATATATATATATATATATATATATATATATATATATAAAAGTATATAAATATATGAAAACGTTATTCGATAACGACACATCTTAAAAGTGAAAAAACCCCCAAAGTTGCGCATAAACCCTAATCCTTAAAACATCATTAAAAACGTTTTCTGGGTAGAATTTAAAGTTGAAAATGTTTATAACACATGTTTTGAAGCATTTAGACACAATTGTTTCATCATAAACATCATTTGATGATTTCGTGTTCATACGCTTATGCGTAGAACACCAAATCACTCATAACTTAAAATCAAGCCATTGGTTGTTTATGAAATTAAAAACCAATGTTTGTAAACGTATTAAGAACATAAATCAACTTACAAATCAGGAGTTTAAAGCACGAATTCGAAGTTTGATTCTTAGGTGTAGGATGTTTATGGATGAGAGTAATAAATGTGTTAAGTGTGTTATGTGAGGAGTTTTTATTAAAAAGAGTTTACTCTTTTGACAACATTGGTCCCTCCACCTTAACCATTTACATCCAACGCCCATATCTTCCAATTTGGTTATCAAACGAAATGATATTAGAAAAGAAATTTGACGACACTCCCCCTCGACTTAAGAAATAATGAAATTTTATAAATTTTAGTCCGAGGAGTGTCAGTAAACCAGAAATGTGACCACCATTCTTAAAGAAACAACCGTGATAAGGTAACATGCAAGTACAAGGTTTTATGAGACCGTAAAATATTTGCATTCTCCCCCTCAACACTTGATCGTAAAAATACTGAATTTTGAAAGATAAGAGTGTTGACGGAAGAGTTGTACTTGCCATGTTAAAAGAAATATAGATAGAAGAATATTTTTGTTGTTTTATCGATTTTATATTTTTGTATTTTGTTTTGAGAAATATTTACAAAAGAGGTTTTGGTGTTTAAGCGGTTTTAAGAAAGTTTTAAGAGTTCATCCGGTTCTCTTGAGTCAAACACCGCATACCAATCCAGGTGGACCAACTCATTAAACCTAGCAGGAGCTAAGGCTTTGGTGAGAAGATCCGCCGGTTGGTATTCAGTAACCACAAAGTATAATTCAACAAGACCTTGTTCCACGTGGTCCTTGATGAAATGATATCAAGATCGATGTGCTTTGATTTGAATGTTGAGCGAGTTGCGAGATCGCAATAGCACTTCCGATTTTCGCGAGACATCGATTCATCAAATACATAACCATAGTCTTTGAGTTGTGTTCTCATCCAAATGACTTGAGCACAATACACGACATGGCTACATATTCTGCTTACGTTGAGGACGATGTACGATCCTCGCTTTGATTGCCATGACACCAATTTGTCACCAAGAAATTGTAATGCTCTCAAGTACTTTTCCGTGAATCTAAGCATCCTGCGTGATCGTCGTCTGAAAAAGCTATTAGTTCAAAACCGAATCCTTTGGATACGGATCCCCAAGTTAATGGTTCCCTTGATGTATCGGAGGATTCTTTTAGCCTCGAGGTGGATTTCAGTTGGTCTCGATCGATAACGGGAGCGAGATATACGGCAAAAACAATATCGGTCTCATTAGTCGTTAGATACATGAGACCCAATAATACTACGGTATTTGGTAGGGTCCACCAATTTCCCATGTAAATCGTCTAGCTTGGTATGAGCCATTGGTGTGGCATAGGTGTCACATTTTGCATTCCAAATTTGTTTAACAGTTCAAGGGCATATTTGGGTGACTCAAGAAAATACCACGGGGTGATTGATGAACTTGCATTCGAGAAAGAATGTGAGTTCACCCATCATTGACATTTCAAAATGTTTTGTCATTAGTTTTGCAAAAGCATTTGAGTATTTTAAATGTGTTGACCCAAAAATGATGTCATCCACATAAATTTGAACAATTAAGATGTGAGGCCCGTGATATTGTATGAAAAGTGTAGGATCTACCGAACCTTTGGTGAATTTATTGGCAATGAGGAATGATGATAACTTATCTTACCACGCCTTGGAGCTTGTTTGAGACCGTCTGAGCTTTGTTCGGTTTGTAGACGTGGTTCGGGAACTCGGATCAACGAATCCTTATGGTTGGTGACATAGACCTGTTTCTTCGATTGACCATTCGAGCGGCTTTGGCGTCCATTTGAAAGACCGTTATATTCATGTGAGCCGCGAACGAGAAAGATCGAGCGACCTCAAGGCGAGCAACCGGAGCGAATGATTCTTCAAAGTCAATACCCTCTTCCCGTTTATAACCCTTAGCCACCGGGCGTGACTTGTTTACGACACGTTCCTTCAAAGATCCAATTTGTTCTTCAAATCCATTTGAGACCAATGACGTAGACCCCTGTCGGTCTTTCAACTAGTTCCCATACTTCAAGGCGTTTGAATTGGTTGAGTTCTTCTTGCATGGATTCAATCCGGTTGTCCTTTGTCATTGCGTCTTTAATGTTTTTAGGCTCGTGATTAGCGACGGTGAGTGCATAAATGCAATGTTCACCATCTGTGTGAAGACGTTGTCTTATTACGACTAGTTGATTTGGGTTACCAATAATGTTCTCAGAGGATGGTCTTTTGTCCAACGATGTCGAGGGTTGATGTTGGTATACATTGTGCGATTTTGAGGATTCAAATGGCTTGTTGATGATTTCGCAAAATCGGTGCAGTGTTTCATTAGCAACCGGGTTAAAGAACGATTTGGATCAAAATCTGCGGTGGGGTACTTCATTGTTCGAACATCATCGGTGGTTCTGCGTCGTTGGAAGCGGTTTGTTCAACTGTTGTTGTAGAGTCAATCGGTGGTGCTTCTTCAACGATGGTTGTTGTAGCAGTGTATCGGTGAAGAGTATGATCGGGTTGAGCAAATGAAACAATGGATACACCTAGAGCACGTTCATCAATGTCATCACTAAGCAATGGAGACAAATAGCTTTTCCATTTGTTGACGAGTAAGTCGGGGCTTGGTTCGGTGATGATGGGGTTTCGGGGAAGTTTAAACGGTTGTGACCGGGTTCCAAGTGTTATGCTCGAAGCCATTTCAGTAAGTTCATCGAAATTTGCATGAATCGTTTCCATAACTCGCTTTGTACGACGATTCGGATCCGTAAACCCTTAGAATTTTCACAATATCCTATAAAGACTCAATGTCGACTTTGGCTTTGAGCTTACCAAAGTCATCACGATCATTATTTGGGTAGCAAGGGATCCAAATACATGAAAGTGTTTGAGATTCGGTTTATGGTTGTGGATAAGCTCAAAAGGTGTTTTGTTGTGGCGTTTTGTAATCATTGAATGATTTTGAGTATAGCATGCGATTGATACGACCGCCCATAAGTAATCTGGAAGTTTAGCATTGATTAACATTGTTCTTGCGACTTCCACTAACGTCTGGTTCGTCTTTCAACAACTCCGTTTTGTTACGGTGTACGTGCGATAGATGTCGATGCTCAATTCCACTTTCTCATAAAATTCTCGAAGAGTTTGATTCACAAATTCGGTTCCTTTATGCATTACGATTTGGCGAACGGTGTTCGGAGTGAACTTGTATTTTCGTGAGAAAGGTGATGATCATCTGTGGAGCTTGATCTTTGCTTCAAGAAAGTAGACCCAAGTCCATCTTGAGTAGTCATCTACAATTACCATGATGTAGCGTTTGCCATTGTCGTTTGCACACGATCGGGCCACACAAATCCATGTAAAGAAGATGAAGCGCATCTTTGAGAGTCATGTTCCACCTTTGAAGGAAAATGAGCATGAGTGCTTTTCCCTTGTTCACAAGCGAGCAAGGTGATCTTTAGAATAACGGAATCTCGGAGACCTTCAACAAGTTTGTGTCGAGCAAGGTTGGTTATGGTTTGAAAGTTTAAATGTGAGAGACGACGGTGCCATAGCCAAGATTTTGTTGATGTTGCCTTTGAAAGTAGACAGATGGGATATGAAGCAACCATGTCTTGCATTGAGATTGTATACAAACTAGAATTGCGAGAGCCAGGCATAAGATCGTTTCCTTGTAGATCACTAATGAAACAAGTTTTCTCCCGAAAAGCAACTTCCAAATCTCCATCACATAATTGACCGACTGAAAAGAGATTGTGACCGAGGCCTTCAACATAATAAACCCTGCTAATTTCGATATTGCCATTGATATAATCTCCATAGCCCATGATAGCTGCGAAGTGATCATTCCCGAATCTGACAGTGCCAATGAACTTTGCAATAAAGTTTGATAATGTTTAAGATTGCTGTCATGTGTCGGGAACATCCGCTATCAACAATCAAAGGATGATCTGTATCACTGCATTACACAGGCGACACGGATGGAATAGAAGTAGATGTGGAACCCAAGAGTTAGAGGGTTCCAAGTGATATAATCGAAATACACACATCAATGATTTTAGGCATCCATTTAAATCCTAGTGTATTATGTATCCATTTCGCCATCTCCAACTAGTCTTTGCTTTAGTCTTAGTGAATGCACTAGGTGGTACTACATTCCTGGAGGTGATCTGGAACTCTGAGGGACATCAATGCGTTTCTTTGAATCTAAAGAGGCGGTTTACCAAGCACAGACTTAGAAGCATTAGTGGGCCTAGAGGTATTCCGTATCTTAGGATTCCGTAAACGAGACAAGATAGCTTTAGCAACACATTTATCATGACAATCAGAAAGCATACTTTTACAACATATAACACAAGAAGCTTCAGACTGAATATCAAAAGTACTTAAAGGTTTAACATTTGTTACAACACTTTTTCCATTACATTTGTTAGACGCAATATCTAAAGTGGGTGCAGCTTGAGTCTTATTCAAAGTCCTAGGGTGTTCTTCTACTTCAGCATTCTTTATTGATCTTTTCTTAGGTCGCAACTTCCTATTCTTCCTTGTATTGCTCTAGGCGTGAAGTGCGAGACGTTTGGAAAAGAGGCAACTATTCTGTTTGAAGAGAGGAAGCACATTAGTATCTTGTGTTTTGTCAAGAGGCAACTGGGATCACGTTTGCTAAGTGTTACGGTGCAATTTTCTTAATGATGCTAGGCTAAACTTGTTCATACTTTCCTAACATTTCCTTAACTTAATGATAGTGTGCACCAAATCTTGATTTTGAGCGAAGATTTCGAAAAATTCATGACTTCTTTAGTGTGTGCAAGATAATGATCAAGTTCGTTTGATGCTTCATTATGAGTCTGTTTGAGTAAATCAAATATGACACCATATTCCTTTTTAACTTTTGCAAGTTCTTGTTCATATTTTGAGATTTGACATTTCAAAGACACGTTTTGATCATCTAGTTGCTCAATTTTAGGATCAAAAGATTTTGAGCGCAACTGGGTGAGTTTGTTTTGCAGAGCAAGTTCACGATTTTGACAATCTTTTTGACACCATTGAAGACTACGTTTTGAATTTGAAAGTTCGTTTAACAATCGTTCATTTTCAACTTTTAAAGATTCGATCTGATGCACATTATCAGTATTCTCAACAATTTCAACAGAATCACCATAAATATAATCAGATGCATATGGCAAAGAATGCAATAACACAACATTATGGATATCAGCACAGATAACATCTTCCAAGAGTCGATCAACATCTTTTCGTAACATTTTCTTTTTACGTTTTGTATTTGAAATAGATGTTTCTGTTTTCTCGAAAATGACTTTTATCAATCCAAGTTCCTTATGAAATTCCCTTTCCCAATACAATGCACAATTTTTCAAATTTTTAACATGGGGTAAAATTCTTTTCTGAAAAATATCTCTTTGTTCTCGCGCCTTAGGCGATTGAAAATGTTCTACTTTTATTTCAGAATGAAATTCAATCTCACGTTCTAAAAGTTTGAGGTCAGAAGTGAAAATGTCGAAATATCTGAGAATTTGACGATTTCGGGTTTTGAATTTACTTCACTGATTGAAGGTAAAGGACCATAAAGTTGTGCATAATTTGGTTGGGGAGCAACATTAGAAGACTCGACGCGTTTTGTGATAATCCTAGGTGTGTTAGAAGAATCCTTTGGTAGGACCAGTAATGACTTTTGAATAGTTGAATGGTTTGTTATAAACAACATTTTCTAATTTTGATCGACTCTCGTTTTCGCATCTAATTCCTCTTGACGATGATATTCAACAACACTCATAACAGAATCATCAATTTTATATTACGTTTGGAAACTTGAGATTTGGTTTGAATGCTTTGGTTGAAAGCTTTGGTTTGTAATCAACAAGATTCGGTCCATATCCTTTTGGATTGGGTTTTAAAGTAAACTTTTGAATGGTTGTGATTGACTCACCATGTTTATAAACAACATTTCGAAACTCTTTAAGTTTGTTTTGTAAGCCGACAATTTCTTCAAGATGGTCATCTATTCGTTTTGTTGAATGCTTTTTGTACGGAGAGAACTGTTTTTGACAAGTTAACAACTCACCTTAGCTTTTGAGTTTCAAAGTAAGAGCGTTAAGTTGCTTTTTATGTTCATGTTTCAGTTGTTCTATTTGAGACAACAAAGCATTCTTCGATGCGGCTAGATCACGAATCTGTCGTTCTAAAGATTTTTCGTTTTGATGTGATTTAGCAAAAGCGGCTTCAAAACCTTTTTCACGGTTTTCTTGAGTTTTGAAAAAATTGAGTTGCCGTTTTAAGCATTCAATATCTCTGGTTAACAGTGCATTTTTACTGTGTAATTGCTGATTTGATGAACGACATTTATCCATTTGGGATTGATAATCTTTAAGTAAGAGGTCAATATCTGGATTAGGCAAAAGTTTAGCGTGTTCAACGTGAGTCACAACATGATCACTGTTCAGATCCTCGAGTATAACCACGGAGTCAATTTGAGTATCAAAGGTAACCATAGGGTCATCTTGATCATCAAATGTAACTACGGGGTCTAGTTGAGAATCGTCAGAATGAGATGTGGACGACTCATTTGAACATTCGATCCTGCCGGATTCGAGATGTTGGTTGAGATATGAGATCGATGATGAATATGGTTTGTTCGGTGCACGAGACAAGCCATCGATGTCATCTGTTGGCCTGTGTCACTCATGTGGAGAGCTTGCATTTGTGCCATCAACATCACTTCTTTGCATTAGCTTGCAAGTCCTCCATATCATCATCCGAGTCTGCATACGCCATAAAGCTCATTCTTTGTTTGTGAGAGTTCCACCACTTCATCCTTAAGAGCCAAAAGTAAAGCCTCCTTGTGATAAGCACCGCCCCTAGTCCTCGGCTTTGGGCATGTATTAGCCAGTGTCCTTCTCATTACTGATTGTAGCGGCGAAGACCATTTATCCCATTCGAGCATTACCTGTTCAACCACTTGAGCTCTCTGTTGTGGAGCACCCATGTTATTCCTTCCCATAGCATTAAACCCTTGACCTCCTCCCATCGGCGACCATAACCACGATTCGAACTTCAACACGTCCATTGTTCAACAAACCGATTCCTTGTGTTTGATGAGGCGAATCGATTGTTGGATTTGCTTGTATACCGGCCAAAGGCTTTAGCAATCATAACAAATCCTTGTTGCAATGCATCAAAGCTTGAGTCCTCATTAGCTTCAACGTAAAGTGCTTGATCATTGTTGTTGTTGTATGGAACCAATTGAGTTTGTTGAGATTGTTCTTGTGACGGATCATATGGTGTAATAGTTGCAGTTGGTTGAGGAGCGGGTTGAGGATGATAACTAGTTTGAGCCACAAAGCAAGTTGTTGATTGTCCGGAAGTGATGGTGAAGCGGTTTGTCCACGGATAACCCTTTCTTTGTCAACTTCTTTTGATGTGGTTTCAAATAGTCGTACAATAATCTGTAAGAAGCATGATGAAGATTCTTCGCAGCGGATGAAAATGACATACTTCTCCTACTCGGGACCAAGACTACTTAGGAACTTTGTATTGACGCAATTCTTGGCATGATGATGTTGTGTTTATCCAAATCATTGATGATGTCCGAGAATCGATGATGATAAGACTCTAGTGTTTCTCGGGTTCAATCATGAAGTGTTCATAAGCCAAGTAAATTTTGGATTCCATATCCTCTTGATTGAGTGTAGTGCCTTCCATGAGAAGATGAATATGTTCCACATTGCTTTTGCGATCTTTTGAGCATCAACACTTCAAGAATTGGGTTTGGTAATCCTAAAAGGATATATTGCATTGCTAGCTCATCAACCGTAGTGTAGAAGTTCATCACTAGAAAGGTCGACAAGAGTTGCAATGTTTGTGAGATCATCTCTTGGGGAACATCATTTGGATCTCCGGGTGTAACAACAATAGGCATCGAAATGGACCTTCCAAGATAACCTTCTTTAAGAACTTTCCATGTGGCTTCTTTAGATCACAAACCTAAAGAACCTAATCACCCATTGATCATAGTTTCTCGGAGTGAGCATTGGAGGTCTATCAAGTGATCCGCCTCATGAATGGATTCTTTGGCTACTTAAAGCTTCACACATCTTTGCAAACCAAGTTGGTTCCTTCATAGTATTCCTGGATGGATGTTGATTGTAAACGTTTGTGTAAGGTTGTACTTGGAGACTAGGTGGTGGTTGAACCATTTGAGGTGGAATTGCTCCTTGTTGTGGATAATGTTGTTGATTGAATTGTTGTTGATAAATTTGTTGTTGTTGATTGAATTGTTGATGTTGTGGACTTAGTTGTTGTTGTTGTTGTTGTTGATTATAAGTGTAAGGAAAATAGCTAGAGTATGGAGGTTGAGACATGTTGAAAACTTGTGTTGTTAAATGGATCTTTGTAGTCGAATGAAACGTTGTTGATGAAGTATCCTTAGGCGTAGAAAAACCAAGTTTAGGCAAAGCAACACTTAGGCGTAAAAACACCAAACTTACGCGTAAAAGCAGTATTTACGTGTAGGAGTAGCTTACGCGTAAGAATTGAGAAACACTAAAGTTATGCGAACCGAAAGTTAGGCGTGAAAACTTAGGCGTGGGATTAGCTTATCGTAAGACGAGCTTAGGCGTAAGAAAAATCTTATGCGGAAAGAGTTCTACGCATAAGTTTGAGCTTATCGCGTAAGATTGTGGTTTGCCCAAAAATCTTTTACACTATCACGATGTAAAGGATATCCAAAGTCGAAGTGTTTTAGGCTTATCCAAGCAAGAAAACACCGAGTAAACCACTGGCGAAGATCGATCCAAGGAAAAGTTACGCGTAAAAATAGGGTTTTGATACGCGTAAAACTTGACCAAAAACTTATTTCTGCCCAATGATGTTTCTAAACCAGATTTTTTTTGATGAAACAACTTCAATATCACCAAAATAACACAAAAGTGTGAAACTTGATGATCCAAAACTTCTAAACACCTTATGCGTAGAAATAAACCCACGTATAAAACCAAGCTTAAAAACAATGATCCATGCGTAAAGTTTGAAACTTTTTGCCAAAAACAGATATTTTAACACCTAAAAACGTTGAAAGTACAAGAATCTTGGATTGAAAAGTGTAAAAAATAAGTTTTTAAGCGTGACAAACTCTTGAAACCAGACATGCGCGTAAGACCAAAAACTAACTTCAAAAACAAAACCTTTTGATGAGTGTGTAAATACTCATCATTTTATCATTATTTAAACCGCAAATTCATCCGAAAACACTCGGAAGCACATCAAAATGATCAAAATATCACAATCGGTGTTTTATGTGTTTTAAATGCAAAATATCAAAATCGGATGAAAAACATATCAAATTTGCAAAATTGCGGTTTAGTCCCCAAGTTTCAAAATTGTCAAAATAGTCCACGAGCCAAAATTTCAAAAGGAAAATCATCAAAGGTCCTTTTAAAATCATAACTTGTCAAATTTGGTCCTTTGGTGAAAAATGTAAAAAAGTTTTGAGAAAATTACAAATTGGTCCTCAAGTTTGCAAATTAATGATTGGCCCTGGAAAAATTGAAAATGTCAATTTTGGTCCTTGTAATATCAACACTTGTCAAATTCTGTCCCTGAAACACCTTTGCAAAATTACAGAATTGGTCCCTTGTTTTGTGGAAAATGCAAATATGGTCCTTGTGGTGTTAACTTATCCAAACGGACCCTATATTATACTTTGGCCCAACAAAATACCCAATCCATTTACCCAGCCCATCCATTACCCGGTTTTTAACCCGAATCCAACCCACACTATTTGTTTAACACCGGTCAAATTGGGTTGACTCACCCTTTTCCCTCTCTCATTCACGAGATACACCTTCCATCATCACTTCCTGCTATCTCCCCTGATCACACTCCATCTTCACCATCATCACCCCTATTTCCCCCCCCCCCCTCCAAACAGAAGAAGCCAAGTAAACATTTAATGCCTCTTAACCTAACACTCAATCATCTCACAAGCTGTTAAAAAGGATTTGGCGCCAAATGTTCTAAATGGCCAAGATCATTTCGAGTGATCCAATGGTTGTTTTATTGGGAACTATTCATCGGTGAGAGATGAAGCTTGGGATGTATAAAAAGCCAAGAGAAGCATCAAGCAAGGATATAGTTAGTTTTAGTTTAGTTTTTTTTAGTTCACACACTTTTATTTATTTAACTCATTGTATCTTTCATTTCGTTGAAAAACCAAGTTATTTGTATTTCTCGGTTTTGTAATTCTCATTTTGTACTCGGTTTCAAGATTTAATCAAAATTCGCTTTTTGTCAATTTCTAAATTCAATTTCATTTACGTCATTTAAAGTTCTGTTTAGCTCATTGGTACCCAATTTATTACTTTAGCTAGTTGATCCGCGTTTCGGTTTAGGTATCTTGTAAACAAAATACAAGGAAGAAAACAAAAAAAAAATTACATAAAAAAAAAGAAAGTCTTTCGATTCTTGTCTTTAAGCCTCATTAAGCTTGAACTATTGTTTGAAGAAGCTCGCTTAAGCTCTGTAGCTTGTGGTGAACTTACTGCATCATTTCTATTTATATTTCACTCGATTCTCAAAGTCACCAAAGGAAAGTCAAACTTGTACTTTTGAAGAAATGGGTGTGACCATGGTTATGCATTTGAAATGGTGTTGTATTGGTTCATGTTAAGCCTCTCATGAGTGATAGCAAGGTTGGTCTTGTTTCATTACCTCATGAGCATGACACTTTAATTTGGAAATCTTGTGAGTTTTAAATTATTCTCGTTTCAATTCGGTGGTATATGAATGTTATTGTTGCTAGTTAAGTTAGTATAGCTTAAACATTGTTGTTTTCATTTTGATTTATAGATAATCTGTTTTACTAAGTCTAGATATGTTTTCCTCACTAGTCCACTACTTGAATATTTTCCAGTGAATTTGCGGTCATAGATCAGGTAGATTTAAGAGTTGATTGGTTGTTTTGTTTAACTCATCTAGGTGCAGTTTAGAGGTTTGATTCTGTATAAAGGATTGTGGAAGTTTGTATCAGTGATTTAGGTAAATTTGCATCTCAAACCAGTGTTTGGCATAAGCTGCTACATTGAGTTAGGGAGCTAGAAACTAGTCTAAGTCTGTTTCTTGCATTCAAATTTGGTATAATAGAAACATTTCAATCATAGATTTGTGCCTCAAGGTGAAAGTCAAATTTCTTGTTAATCATCTTAATTGCTTGGTTAGTTAGTTATAGGATTTGTCTAGCTTGCATTTAGGTAGAGGTTCATCACATAGTCTATTTCACGGTGCATTACATCATAAAACATCCATCTCAATTCGAAGTTGAATCCAAAGTTCAAATTAGTCAAGGTTTAGTTCGTGTTAAAAGTCAAATGATTTCAAATGAGCTTTTCTTAAGATCTTGCGACTTTGAATTAGACTCATTTCAAAGAGTTAGGACTGAAACTTGCACAGTTGTAGTCGCTGGTGGTGTGTAGGATTGCATAAGTAGTTTTCTATTTAGCTTATTCTATAATTTGTTGGATAAGCTCAAACAATGGGTCGAACCACTGTTTGGCTAGTTTGGTGATTGGATTAAGATCAAGGTTGAGCTTGTTACTTGTTTGGATTAGTTAGAAATAGTTGCTTATAGCTTATTTTGGTATTCTCTAGCTTCACATGTCTGTTTGGTTTCATAAGTAGCTTATTAGCTTATTCTTGTAGCTTATTTCCACTATTGTTACACTATAGCTTCATTATTTTACACATAACCTGCTATTTTATCAATTTTCATAGATTCATAATCTCATTTTAGATTTTCCTGAAAATTTCATAATTTTGGTCTTTATTTGCTATTTTTCTCATTTTAATTAGATTTTAATCAATTTTAAATAGCCTTTTATAGCAATTAATTGAGAAAAGTTCCAAAAATAATTTTTCACTTTTCTTAGTTTAAAATAAATATAAAAGCTTAAAAAGATTTTTCCAAATTTTCTCCTCTTATTTGGTATTTTAATAACTTAAATTAGTTTTAAATAGTTTTAAATTAATAAAAATACATTAAAAGTCTAAAAATATATTTTCAGTTTTTAAATTAGTTTTATCATATTTTAGATTTTCTAAGTCTTAATTTTATTTTTCTAGTCTTATTTCATATTTTCTTTTATTTTAGAGTATTATTAAATAGTTTAAAATAGTTTTAATTAATAAATATTATATAAATAGTTTTAAAAATAATTTTCTTTTCTATAAAGTTTCTTATATCATTAGGTTTGTAAAATGTATTTTCATATTTTTAGGATTTATCTTGTGTAATTTTCACGTTTTTATTTGTACGTTTACGTTATTTGTATTTAAACGTACGTTTTAGGTTTTAAACGTTCATCATCTTAAAAATAGTGATAGCGTTTATTTAATAGATTTTATCTTTTTAATTTCTTTAATTTGCATTTAAGCCGTTGTTATTCGTTGGCTTTTCCTGTAGTTCTAATATCAATCAATTCCCGTTATCATTCAAATTTCGATCACCAGACGTTGATTGATCCATTCTTGATTCATTTGGGACATAACGACCGGGGAGACTCTATACTCCTCGGATCCTCATTGATTTCGTGCCTAAGCGGTTTTAAGTTTTCTTATGCTTGCGTGAGAGAACTTGACGGTTTAGCTGCATCACCTTTTCACCCAACTATTTGGCGAATGATACCCATCTGTTAGGTCACCATATATGTAACCTGACATCAATATAAGAAATAGATAAGAAGAGATCGGATGAACACAATCACAAACACGAATAAGAAATATAGAAAGGTTATGCGTGGGTGATAAGTAAAGTGAACAACCAACCTCAGTGAGGGTTTACAAGATATTTATAGGCGGAGCTAGGCAACACTTCAGCAACCTTCCCTTATGGGCTGGGCCGAGGCTCATGGGCTTTCTACATAAGCCTTGGCTTGATTACTAACATAAAAGCCATATTAAGCTAACTATTACATATTAATTACTAACACATGAAATATAGTTTAGGAGTGATTCCAACAGCATTCCTATGCTATAACGCGATGTCTAGCTAAGTATACCCGACCTAGACCAGGGTAGCATTGTTCTAAGCTTTGCTATAACGTGGTGCCTGACTAGAGTCGCTTGGGGCCCCCGCTGAGATCTCGATTGGGTTGTGGATTATTGATTGAATTGATTGTTGATTGGAATGTATATTATGTGTCTGCCTTAGTCGCACATAGCAATTAAACTCTATCAGGTCCCCTACTACATTTATAACTAAACTCTATGAATTCACCAGCGTAAGCTGACATTTTTAGCATGTGTTCTCAGGTTTAAGGTGATAGCTCACTATTGGAAGAAGTTTGGCAAGGGGCATGGTCATAGGCATAGGCGACTCTGATGAATTAACGGGACCGCTTTAATTATCTTTTGGGCCTATTTCCGCACTCCTTTCATTATGTAAACTTATGGTTTTTAATTAATGAATCTTATTATAAATAAATGGACTAAAAACCATTCTTTGTACCTTATATTGTGATACCAAGATTGTATCACCCAAAGGCTCGTATGCTTCCGCTAGACCGTATTTTCGGGGTGTTACGACCACCCCCCAGCTCTACCGCCGCCACCCACCGCCACCACTGCCACCACCACCCACCTCCACCTACCACTACAACCATCAACGCCACTTTCACCGCCACCTACTACCTCCACCGCCACCTCCACCCATCACCACCCAACGCCACCACCCCCCACCTCCACCGCCGCCCACCGCCACGCCGGCGCCGCAGACCACCACCACCTTTCGCCACCTACCACGCGCCACCACCACCAGCGCCACCTACCACCTCCACCGCCGCCTCCATCCACCACCACCCACACGCACCACCTCACACCACCACCGCCCGCGCGCGCATCATCGCGCCGCGCACCACCACCATCAACAACCCTGGGGTGGTGGTGGCGGTGGTGGTGGTGGCGTGGCGATGGTGGTGTTTGTGGTGGTGGCGGTGGTGGAGGTGGTGGTGGTGGCGATGGTGGTGGTGCAGATGGATGGTGGTGGTGGTGGTGGCGTGATAAATGGCGGCGGTGGAGGTGGTGGAGTGGGTGGCGGCGGTGGAGGTGGAGTGGTGGTGGCGGTGAGTGGCGGCGATGGCGGTGGGGGTGGTGGCGTTGGTGGTGGCGGTGGAGGTGGTAGGTGGCGGTGGAGGTGGGTGGTGGTGGTAGTGGTGGCGATGGGTGGCGGCGGTGGAGGTGGGTGGTGGTGGCAGTGTTGGCGGTGGGTGGCGGCGGTGGAGGTGGGGGTGGTGGCGTTTGGTGGTGGTGGGTGGAGGTGGCGGTGGAGTGCACCGTTAGTCCTTAGGACTAACAGTGCAAATATTTTCTCTTATGTTAGGAGATAATGGAGAAATATTTGCATCGTTAGTTCTTATTAACTGATTTTACTAATAGAGGGATGTATTTGTGCCAACTTTACTAACAGAGTGATAGTTTTATGCCAAAAAAAAGTTTATGGATGTAAACCGCAACACGAGACAAACTATAGATATAGATATGTATTTTGGAGTTTAGAATAAAAAACTAGTATCCCAAAACACACGCTAAAGAAAGAAAACAAGAAAATAACAAACAGAAGAAGAAAAAACAACAAATGAGAAAACCGAAGTGGTAAAAAAAAAAAAAAAATCCCCAAATCATCATTCTCTGATATATCATCATCACCAAACAACAAGTACGTAATTGAAATTGTAATGGCGATGCCACGTAATCGGCGCACAATCTCATCTTCTGATAACCGGTTAACCGATTCCGATAAGATCGACGGTGCCGCTAGTTGGGACGCTATCGAGTGGACAAAAGTTGAGGTAATTTTATAACCCTAACCTAACCCTAGAGTTTTCTTTTTATTTATCATTCTGTAATTGATATTGGTGAAATTGTAGCAGCCTGTCACGAGACCCGTTCCCAATGGATTGTCTGATTTTTTATATGAAGCTGAGGAAGTTCTTGCTGAGGTAACTTTTCCCGTTTCTTACAAATTAATAACTTATAGTTTGAAATAGGCTATTATATAACATTTGCCCAAGACTAGTTGGTAAAAAATATTGTTATTCCTCTTCTTATGGGCTCATTGATGCTTATTTAAGTTTTTGACATCTTAGAGAGTATGAAATAGAGAAAAAACCTCTAGTAGTTTGATGTTATTTGGACCCTTTTGAGGTTGATAGGCTCAAAAACTTAACTCATCCAAACATATATAGGCAATGATAGTTACAACATAATTCTTCATCTTCTATTGTAGTAAAGTGTTAACGGCCTAAGGGTCTTTTACGATCTTTGTCATCTGCGATATGCGCGAATTGCTGCTATTCAATCTTATAAAAAATTTCATCCCAAGTCTGGTATCAAACACAACTTTTGAATTGGATTTTTGTGTCTAGTGATGACTTAAATCCTGAATGTGTAACCACTAGCCGCATCCATTCTGGTGCGTTGGCAAAATCATATTTACAAATTAGTTGACAACACCAAAAATATATTATAGTTTTCAATGCTGTAAAGCTCACATGTTTGAATTGCATTCTACATCTTTATCTTTTGTTTATGTTATGTGCTTTTTAATCCATCTTTATCTCGTTATCTTGTATATGCCTGCTATTCAAATATCTATAAACACTGGTTTTTTAGTTGACAGCAAGTTTTTTTTTCCTTGCTTTGCTTTTAGGGGTACGGCGTTCTTGTTAACACTGATGAAGCAGGTACCTTGTTTGTGACCAATTTTCGTCTTCTTTTTTTGGTAAGTTGCCTTTTTATTAATTTTTGATTTTTGCATTCCTTTCACTTGTCACCAGATTTGGTTGACATGGAACTATTTATGCTGTATTATATTAGGTAAAAAAAGCCCATGGAACAGTCTAATTCTGTACAAACACTATATATGTATGGGGATGAACCAAAAATTTGCTCACATATTATTAATACTTCTTAGAATAAGAATTTATCATCACTGCTATTGATGGAATGGGGTCACCGTTGTATTTTTATCACGAATCATTTTTATCTAGATATATACGAGCTAAAAGCTTGTCTGCAAGTATATTTGGGTTCCTTTACTTAACATCGTGTTTTGCTTAATCATATGCATGGAGTTTCTGCTTATATTGATTTGGTATGGTTTTTGTATTGCTTCCTATAGCACATCGTATGATAGATGATAGTTTGTTATGTGAAATACATCACTGCTATTGATGGTTTTTCTACTTCCAGAGTGAAGGATCCAGGGATATAATTGCACTAGGAACCATACCATTGGCCACCATTGAAAAATTCAACAAGATTGTAAGTATGCATTTAAAAAGTCAATTATATGGCAATTCCTTTGTATTGGTGTTGCGATGCTAAAATACAAGCTCTTTCCTTAGATGATATACTGATTCTATGTTCAATCTGTTATGATTATTTATAGGTAATAAAGCAGCAGTCAGGCCCTAGGCAATCTGAAAAGACTCCCACGCGAAGGCTTCTTCAGGTCGTTGGTACGTTAGAGTGCTTCCATTTCTGTAATATGCTATGTAGGAAACTGATAAGAACCGGCTCGATAGTAAGATGAAAGAACAATTAACAAGATAAATGGTCTATGTTAATGGGATTAACCAACCCTCAATGGTTTATATTAATGAGATAAACCAAACCCCCATATTGATAACTAAATCAATAATTCATATCATTCAACACAATAAGAATTACAATCCTAATGCCCTATTTATAATAGAGGATATCCTAGAGTTACCCTAATACCCTAGCTTTCTCACCAATAAATACAATAAAAGGAAACTAACTTAATTAATGATACTAATTAAAATAATCACGGTCATATCAGAAACATGTTATTTGCATGACTTCACCTGGTTATTATATTCAAGCCAAGGGTTTTCTAATGGTGCTTTATTGCTAATGGTGATAAGTTGACGATTTAGGTATTGGTGCTTTATTGTTAATGGTGATAAGTTGAAGATTTAGGTTTTAACTTTATACCCAACATCTGGTACTTGCCATAGACAATAAAATAGTACGGAAGTCATCTCAGAACAAAAGAACAACTTCATACCCTAGAGTTGCCATTGGGGTACGACAATCAGCATATTTTTTAAATAAACTAGCCTTATTGCAACTACCAAATGTTTGCTTGTTTGTGTTTTGGGATCAAAATGTCATGGAAACAGCCCTTCCACAAAACACAGGGGGAAAATAAAAGATTAAGACTTTATAACTCTCACAAAACTGAGGAGCCATATTGCAATGTCAAGGCTATGATCAAGATGTTAATAGCCTGGAGGCTATTGAAACATATAGATCTTTCTGGTTATTCCAAATGAAATTTGATATCATATTCAGTAACACCCACAGGACTTTTTGTTAACATCAAGTTCGCGAAAGTTAGCTTGGTTAATGTAGTTTGACTTTGTCGCTTGTTTATACTAGACGTATATACTTTTTGTTTTGAACGGCAAATGTTTTTACAACCTACACCACCTATATCACAAATTTTATCTCACATGTCTCCAACAAGACTTGAACCCACAACCTCTAGGTTGTTGGGCCACTCACATTCCGCTTGGCCAAGAGGCTTTTGGTACTAGACGTATATAATGATCGACTAAATATCAATATGACAATATATGAACACAAGGTATCATTGCTAGTATATTGAAATAAATTCAAAACATGTCATGTATCATGTTATTCTTATGCATATTTGTCTTTGTAATGTTTGATAGTATTTTACTCTAGTTAATTACCTTAAATATGTATACTTTTTTTTTGCATGAAATTTTCTACTAGTCTTTAGGTGTATAGGATTTTGTTGTTGGTTAAAGCTTTTTTTGACTATGGTAGGGACAGAGCTAAAATCTCTAGTACATCATGTTTTGTCGCGTAAAGTTCTTGGATCAAAAATCAATTTTCGTTAGAAATGTTAAATTAGTAGTTTAAGTAATTTTGTCGATCTTGTAAATAGTATTTCCAACTTTGCTAGAAATACTGAAATAGTGATATTAGTAGTAATAAGAGAATCATTAATAATAATGATAACAAATAATAATAGCTGTAATAATTTTGCACATGGGACTCCCGGATCACTATGGCGGGAAATTGGACCGTGGATATACTTAAGTTTTTGTTTATCCTTATGCACATTTGTAGCTTTGTCAAAAGCAAGCACGGGAGCGCACTATTGATTTGTGACCTAGGCACGTTGTGATTTGTTTACAATCTAATAATTTCTTGTATTCCGAGTCAATTTTTTCTATTGTATCTACTTTTGTAGGTTGATTGTTCAATGACTGATGAAAAGTCGTCCCATGTAGCTCTTAGTATATGTGAAATGCACATGAACTAATAAATCTACCTGGTCATGGTTTTTGTTTTGCAGGAAAAGATATGAGGATTATAGTATTTGCATTTCGTCCGCGAACAAAACAGGTAAACTATGATGATTGCATCCACACGTTATTATATCTGATTCAGAGTTTCAGACTGCACTCCAACTTGGCAACTTGTACTAAGATCACATACATTTTTGAACCCAATGAGAAGTAGGAGGCTATAGTTTCATTCAAAAGTTTGTGCTAAGTTTATATTACAAGTTTTGTACATAGCTTAGTCTGTATCTTCCTATATTGTGATAATATGTGTACGCAGACAGCTGGGTGAGCTAATTCAGGTATGTAAACAAACTAAGTTGACTCATTTTTGTAAATGAGTCTCCTAGAGCCAGTAGAGTCACTTGGACACTCTTTTACAATGAAGTTAATTTTTATTTGATTGTAAAAGTAACTCCCAATACCGTCTTCCACGGGTTATGGGTCCCAATACCGTCTTCCACGGTGTATGGGGGAGGTTGAGACGTAGACAGCCTTACCCCTACCTAAGGTAGAGAGGCTGCTTCCGGTTCTACCAAAGGTAGAAAAGGACCTCCGGCCTTGCAAGGGGTGAGGATCGAACCCTTGACCTCTGTCTCCAGAGGCAAGGGTGTTAACCACTTGATCCAACCTTGCTCTTTTTTTTTTTTTTTGATTGTAAATAGTCAATATATTTTACCAGCAATCAATGCATATATTATGTTGTTATACAAGTGATACGGTCGTTAGCTGTGTTTACAAACATCGAGATAACATAGACAACTTGTGAATTATGCAGAGACGTGCAGTCTTTGAGGCATTACTGAGGAGTGCAAGGCCTGCTCGACTTTGGGATATGTATGCTTTTTCCTCCGGCCCTTCAAGATTTAGCAACACAAGCCCTAAAATTCGACTAGTGAATGAATACATGCGGCTTCTTGGTAGGGAATCATATCATTCATCAGCATCCACCAGCGAAGAGGGTTCCTTCACATATTCTAATAACTGGTGGAGGATAAGTGACGTCAATGCAAATTATGATATGTCTCCAACTTACCCGTTTGCTTTGTTATTACCAAAATCCATTAGGTGAGACATGCTATATCAGTATATTAGGCTTTCTTCTTTCCACTTAATGATTCTACCTCTAAAAGGTTCGTTTGTTGATGTTCAGAGACGAGGAGGTGCTCCAAGCTTGTAAATTTCGTGCACGGTGCAGATTGCCTGTAGTATCATGGTGTGATGCACGTAAGTATCAGATCTTGGCAGATATTACAGTGATTAGCGGCTCACTGCTGTCATACGTGCTTCACATTATATGATGAAGTCTATTCTTGACACTTATGGTGGTATATGGTTTTAATGCACATGCGTTTGTTAAATGATATGTAGGCACTGGAGCTGTTCTTGCACGATCATCACAACCATTAGTTGGTTTAATGATGAATATGCGAAGGTAAAGCTCACTTTGCCTGTTTACTACACTCCCCGTGAATGCTTGGAGTAGTAAGCTTATGTAGAGTCTCTTAAAGTGTCTCTCGTTTTGGCCAAATTTCTTAACTTCAACTTTAATGCAGCAATGCTGATGAGAATCTGGTTGGTGCTCTCTGTACTCAGCTACCTGGTGGAAAGAGAGGACGGAGGTATAACTTTTGCTTTTTTTATCCAATAATTTTCTCCTACTATATTTATTATTGAAAAATGGTCTTTGATGCTAATAAATCATGTGTTTTAAAACTTTCAATTATATGTTTTCTTTCTTTCTCTACATTCTCATTTCCAGTTTTGGTAATGTTTTTGGACTGGATCTATAGTTTCCTGCCTATAAACTTTTTCTTTTTTTTCTTATTTTATCTAAATCTGGTCTAATAACATTTTCTTTATGTGTAGGAAGTTGTATATAGCTGACGCGAGACCCCGGAAAAATGCACTGGCAAATGGGGCAATGGGAGGTGGTTCAGAGTCATCTTCCAATTATTTTCAGTCTGAGGTCGGTCAAAGGTTTGAGTTAGATATTGTGTCAGTTTGTCATGTTAGTATAGTTTTAAACTTGTTAACATTGGTTTATTTGTGCATGTATTTTTTCTTAGATTGTATTCTTTGGGATAGATAATATACATGCCATGAGGGAGAGTCTTGTTCGTCTTAGAGATTACTTGGACACACATGGAACTAAATCATCAGATGGAATGTCGTCTTTTTTGGTATGATATTGGACCTTAACTCTAAGATGCAACCTTAAGATTATGATATCTTATGTGATTATCTTTCCTTTTGCTAATAGAGAAATGGTGGGTGGACGTGGGGTGGAGGTAATCTCAGTAGTATGTCTGCTTCTGTATCAACCCTTGGTGACAGTGGTTGGTTAATACACATCCAGAATGTACTGGCTGGCTCTGCTTGGATCGCTGCTCGTGTTGCGCTTGAGTCGGCGACTGTGCTTGTTCATTGCAGGTAGAGTGATTGCCTGCTTATCTAACTAGACAAACCTTTTATACGTCTATTAAAGTTTATGATATTTGAATTCTCAAGGAAGGTCTGATTGTCGCAATTATGTAGCATGGTTGGTCCACAAATTAGAAAAACATGTGCCTCTTTAAAAAGTTTTTTACCCATTAAAGGCGTCTTGCTGGCTAATGCAACAAGTTCAGTTATCAAAAAGGAAACTTCTGAACTTGCCCCTCATTGAGTAAAATCTGAATCTCTGTTGCTTCAGTACATTGCTTCTATTTTGATAAAGCAACTCACTTTAGCTTCTTCCATCACAAACAACATATTCAATTTGGTTTAAACTTTAGGATGCTTTTGTGGTTATTAGGTGAACGCCTTTGAGAGAACTTTGTGATGTAGTCATGTATAGCATTTTCCACGCTTTATTTTATGCGAAGTCACAACTCTCTATTGCATTAAACATGTGGTCACATCTATGTTCACATCTTTCAGCTAGCGTACCCTTATTAGATTTGCAGTTTCATAGATTATTAGTCAGTATCCTAATTATTTTGTACTATTGATGTTCTCTTAAGAAACAGAAACATATCATATTCTTAACCATCGTGTCTTCATCTTCTGCAGTGATGGATGGGACAGAACAACTCAGCTTGTCGCTCTTGCAAGTTTGTTACTTGATCCATATTACCGCACCTTCAGGGGATTTCAGGTAACTGATGAAATTGCTTCACTAATATTTATGTATTCATTTGAGAGATGGGATATAACTATTGTCACTAAACATTGTTTGTCATCTTTTTATATGCAAGGCTCTTGTGGAAAAAGATTGGCTTGCGTTTGGACATCCGTTTTCAGACCGAGCTGGAATGCCAAGCTTATCCGGGAGTGGTTTAGAATTACCAAGACAGTCATCAAGCTCAAACTTCCCATCATCACCGATGCGCCAATCACCTGGATCCTACCCATCCCAGTCTCCAGTCAATACTCAGGCCCAAACTTCAAATCATTATTCTCCAATATTTCTTCAGGTGGCTTTCTTCACTATTAAAGCTATAAAAGAAATATTAAAGCATCTTATGGTGACTATAAAAGTATCTTAGATGATTATATTGAGTTAGTGTGTTTTTGTTTCATTTTGCAGTGGGTTGATTGTGTCTCCCAGTTATTGCGAATGTACCCGTTCGCATTTGAGTTCTCATCGGTATGTATTTTATGTCTTCTCTGTATCTGTTAAAACAGTAATCATAATCGTCTTTGACCCTTGCTTGTTTGTGCAGGCATATTTGGTTGATTTTCTAGATTGTACACTTTCTTGTCGTTTTGGGAACTTCTTATGCAATAGGTAACTTCTATATCACTTTTCCAGGCTAGAACTGGCATTTACAACCTTTTCTCTCATGAATAGGTTAGGGGGAATTAATTGTTAAGCTATGATGTTCTGGCTCTATGACTTAACTATAGGTAAGAACATTGCATTCACAGGTTTTGATCCCTTTTTATTAAATTTCAGTGAGAAGGAAAGAGAACAATATGGAATTTCTGAAGCATGTGGATGCATGTGGATGTATTTGGATGATATGCGTGCTTCATGGGGGAGCTCTCATGTGCACTACAACCTCTTTTATGACCCAACTAAACACGACGGCCCCATATTGCCACCAGCAGCTGCTTTAGCCCCAACATTGTGGCCCAAATTTCATCTTAGGTGGTCATGTCCTTCAGAAGCTCAAGCTGGGGAGGTTGAAGCTCAGTGTAGAAGTCTGGTAGAGCAGATCTCTGAACTTCAAATGGTAATTTACATACCGCTACTAGTTTCTGCTTTGTATACATTATGTACACTGGAGATATGTTTTAGTGAATATGTAAAGAAAAGAAAGAGACGCTGAGTGCCCACAAATAGTTTGGCTCAACACACTTTTGGCAACTTTTAAGCTGTTTGACCCATTGACATGTGAACTTTATTAGCCTACTTTCCTTTTATTTTGCTAGTTAAAGATAAAATATCATCTTCTGGCCTAAGTTTTCCATTAACTAAGAGTGTGGGTCCATCCACTCGTACCAACGGGACTAGGTGTGGAATGGGAGTGTGAGTTTGTCTCTAAAATTACGAGATCAAACACAAGCCCGTTGACCAATTTCTAAGTAAATGAGTTGAAAAAGTCATTTCTAGATTTCCAAGTTTTATAAGTGTACAAATGCATTTTACTCCGCTTGTTCCGTTTTGGTGATATAACAGGCAAAAGATGTGGCCGAGAGGAAAGCCAGAGACTCGATGGCAACAATGGAAGCTCTAAAAGCTGAGATACGCAATGAAAAACAAATTAGCAGCTCGGCCCTGAATTCAGCAAGAAAAGCGAATAGGGAAAACAACATCATAAAAGAGCTATACAATCTCTTGGGTGTAGAATAGACGTATCAGATAACAATGACTGTACAATCAACATCGAAAGCAATGTAGTTGATATACCTCAAAGAATAACATCTTCTCCTTCAACACGAGAAACTGGATCTAGTCCCCATTCGTACAATGAAAAGACACATATGTCCATCTCGGTAACCTTAACCTCTGATACCGACGATGATATTCCCGGGAACCCGATTCTTCGTGTTTGTGAAAATTTGTGTCCACAACGGGCACGAGACGGAGGGTGCAAGTGGCCCGATACTGGTTGTGCTCAACTCGAGAGCCAATTTGTAGGGTTGAGAGCTAATTATGATGCTTTTGATCGGTTATCTATATATGATGGCTACTTTCAGCCCGAATGACAAACTCAAGGGTTTTTGAGCAATAGTAGTATGGTTCTGACATCAGGCATGCTGTACAGTTTGAGCTTCTTCCTAGTGAAGAAACCACTGGAGTTTTGAATATACAGTACAATTTAGAAGGGAAGGAAACACTATGTTTGTACAGGTGAAGTGTAGAGGTGGAAATTGCTCTTTGCCATTCGGGGTTTTTGGGTCTGGTCGGGTGGCGTTAACTGATGTTGCAAATGGATTCATGTCCTTGGATGCTTGATTTGTTTTGAGGTGGTTCTTGTGTACAGATTCATGATAGATATATTGCTTTTAAAACTAGAGATGTGGAAGATAGGCTGATTTTCATGATCAATTTATGTTGGTTAATGAAATGATATAAATTTGTTTGTTTAAAAAGATGTGCTTTATGACCTTTTTTTGCTTGATGTTGTGCAACTGTAGGTTGTACTGCAGTTTGCTTGATGCAGTTTTTCGTTTGTGTTGTACCCGTCCTTATTAGAGGTACTTCAACGCGCTTGCATAGAAATAAGCCAAATTGTCTAAAATTCAGCTGATACTCTACAACAGTGATGTGCTGAAAGTCCAATAAGGTGTGTTACATATTATTAACCTTTCAAATTGCTTTTTAACATGGAAATTGAATAAATTGGGCTTGATCTTCTTAGTCCAATAAGGTGTGTTATATATTCAGCTGATACTCCAATAAGGTGTTGAAAGTCCAATAAGGTGTGTTATATATTATTAACCTTTCAAATTGCTTTTTAGCATGGAAATTGAATAAATTGGGCTTGATCTTCTTAGTCGTCAAAATATAATGTTTCCAGCCAAGTTCTTTTAGCTCTTGATTTTACATTATATTTAGGACAAATTACTGCATATAAGGCCAACATGTGATGAGGTATGTAAGCGAATGGTTATTCTGGTATTAGTATAAGTGTAAAACAGTCTCTGCATTTTGATGTCAACAACTGACCAATGTTATGTAAATTTTTTTACTTAAAACACCTGTTACAATTTCATTGACAAGTTCTTACAAGTACATTGAATTTGGATTTTCTGTATTCAACAAACTCCCAAGATTAATACAGGCTAAAGACAGAGAGTAGTTTATATGCCATATTGAAGTTAACTGAATATTGAACGTGTTTTATATCACTATTCATTGGCTTCAGCAGCCGGTGGTGGTGGCGAGTCTTCATCAGACGGCTTCTTCTTTGCCCTTTGTTCTTTCCATCTTGCCACCGCCCACTTCAATAAGAAGAATCCTCCAATTGCATAAACCTGAATCCATATGTTAGTTACAACTTACAGGTTTTTATAGGCGAGTGTACAAGTAGTCATAAGCTAAGAATCGGGTAGAAATAACAATATTAATGGTGTGCTTAATGATGGCATGAAAAAGAAAGATAATACTCCGTATTTAATTATTAACTTACTACTAATGTCCTAGATATAACAAGCTAATTATCATGTTTTAGTAACTAACACAGTGTTTACTAAAGTAGTTTGAATAATTGGATACAAATCATCTAGGCGAGTTTTTACTAGTTTGACCAATTACCTTCTTACGGAGCAACTGTTTGATTTGACCAATTTCATATACAACATAACTCACATCGACTCATTGAGATTTTGTGGATGAGATTGTCACCTTTGCAACGGCCTATCAAGTTCTGTTTTTTCAGCTCATCCCGTTAATAGTGTTATTTTTCCACATCTAGTAGTAGAAGTATCAAAAAGGATATAAAATAAAAAAGAGAATTATGTTCATCTAGTACACAAAATATATGAGTTGCATGATTCAAAATGACTAAGCATCTGTAACCAGTCTAGCAACTCATTCATGATTGAAGACTTCAGCTTCATTTATTAGTCATGCTTCTAAAGTACCTAGCTAATAACACAATTTGCAACTTGAAGAAACTTGTAACAAGAAATATCATATAATAGTAATAATGCTATAATTCTATATCAACTAAAATATATATATATAGGAAACATGATATAAGAAATATGAAATTTGAAGAAGCCTTATGCATCCAAATAAAGACAACAAATGTAGCTGGCACACTTATGGAACATTGCATCCCTACCTATCTTTGTAAACATGTTGGAAGTTGTACATGTTTCAAGCACACAAAAGTTATCCACACCTTGTGTATATGAATGCAAATTTGATTTGAGCTAATTGACTCTATATTATAGTTCTCTAATTTTCACATTTGATACACTAGTACGAGTATTTCATAAACAATGGGTCAACTAACTTGAGGCGTCTTGTTATTAAATACGTCACATCTTTAGTGATGGAATTTCTATTCACGGTTACTCACTAGATATGAAATTGGAGAGTATCTGAAGTACGAAAACTTTGAAGTAAAGATAATGTATTTAATTAACCTATCTGAATATGAATCTAATTTTTTTTTATCCAAGTAGAAACAACTTGGATCTCCATTCACCAAACAATAATCGTTGCGTGTTTTCTCTATTCTCTCTTTCCAGGCTCTTTAAATGTGATCATAACAGCATGCTCTCAAATATTTCCTCTTAACTTACAAATCAATGTTTACAATAAACTTTAAAGTCATATAAAGTATTTAAGCAAATCGTGATCAATATACTTTAAGAGATGCATTCGTGACCACGGTTGGACATACTTGGGCAGAATTTATGCAAGTGCATACCATTTGAGCATCATCCTTAGTGTAAAGAAATATTTTTTTTTACGGTTAAAGACTATGTATGCCATTTCGAAAAAAATGGCACCCCCTTTACCAAATTTCTGAATCCGCCGACAAAATAACAAATTTCACCACAAATTCCATAATGACTTAGATAAAAAAAAAATATACATATGAGATAAATTACTAGTCGTATGAGATAAATTAACACAAAACAAGCAATTGGTCCCTAGCAAGCAAATTAAGACGAAAAGGAAAGGCTAAAAAAGAGTTGAATACCTACCTGCCACATAAGAGCAGGATTAGTAGTAGCATGGTCAGTCACTGGTTCACTTTCAAGTTTGACCGGAGCAACATCAACACTCACTGGTTTGTCATCAGCAGCGACCTTGACAGCATCATGATTCGCCAGTACGGGTGGTGGTGGGAACCTGAAGTTGTTGAAAACGTCAGTGAACTTGGAGATGATGGATGAAAAAGGATTGGGTGATGAGTTCTCGGGATTCTCAGCCATTCTTGTTTCAAGAAATGTTACGTAACCTGTTTTTTTTTTTTTTTTTGTATGTGTCAAATATTTCTTCTACGGAGATTATTATGGGACGCGTGTGTAATACGACAGTGTCATGTGGTCCTTAAGTTACTCGTAACTAGATAATACCAAGTGTTGGAGGACTAATATTTCTTCATTTCTGCATGGGCTATTTTTCAAGATTGGGCTCTTATTCAACCCATCTTGGTTCTAAACTTTGAAGGTTTGAATCTTTAAATAGTCTTGTAAGGGCTATTTTCCAAAAAAGTTTGAGTTTTTAAATAGGCTTGTAAGACTTTATTTTTTCCAACAGTTTGAATTTCATCTTTAATTAGCAATCTAACTATCACATACAATTAATTTTGTGAAACAGACCAAATCCAAAAAGGGAAGCCTGAAACTTTGTTTTGTTTTTAGGAAGCCTCATTTGAGTCTCTTTTGAAATGGCACGTTGGTAATCTGGAAAGTTTGAAGCAGGGCAAGGGCGGACTTATGTATTGAGTATGGGGTGGCCGGTGCCCCCCACGCTAGCCAAAAAAGTTGCGATTTTAATGTAACTTTTTTTTAATTTTGACTTTTTCTCGAAAGTGCCTCTCACTCAAAACTCAAATTGCCCCCCACTTACATATTAAAACTCAACATTTAATGCTTTAAAACATTATAAATCCTTCATCTCTAAGTAACAATACTCGATTTATCATTTTAAATCTAGTTTTTTCTTTCACATTTTGTTGTTATTGTCAAAAAAAATGTTTTTTTGCCCCCCACATCGTATTTTCCTGGTTCCGCCACTGGACAACCATCCCATTCCGAAACCAGATAAACAAAACCTGTACATATGCTAATAGAAAAGCTCTCTCAAACTCGCCATATTTCACGTTTACTATTGGTAATCTGTGAAATCCAATCCGAATTATAGTATTTTTATTATTGGCCACATGATCTTATAGTCAATAGTATAACTTTTACTATTTGTTAGAAAAAAATGATCTTATGAAATACTAAGGAATCCGATAATTCATTAATGATTGATTATGTATTAGCCCTCAAAAAGTCTTTGACAATATTGAACAATTTACATTGTAACAGATTACATTTCAAAAATTTTGTGACACGAATGAGCTTATAAAATTTACAATTTGAATTTTCTTCCAAAATAAGCGAACAGAAATTAGAATCAATGCTAGCATAATATGAAAAATCTACGTATAGGTATAAGTATATTTGTAGTCGGTTGGGGAGAGGCGGTACGGAAATGGTGTGGCCTACTTCACACATTGGCCTGGTAAAAATCTCGTCACCCCAAATCTGATAAGCTTTTTACATCCCGCTCAAAATATTTTGGGTTTCAGGTTTCTTCGAAGGGCTCGGGTTCTTATGTCATCTCTACGTGATAGCTAATCCTAAACTTCAAAGACGACTGCAAAATCTATAAGCTAGTTCCATGATCCATGCGGGTGTCGGGTGTGGCCATGGACGGACCTTCATAGAGACCCGGCCACGGCCTCCCAAAATTACAGATCTACAGAATATTATATGTTATAGGGTAATTTAATTGAGTTCTAAACAAATCTCCGATTCTACTTTCCCAAAATAAATTCCCCTCTAAAAACGTTTCAGTTCGCCTATCGCGTGACATGATTGCATCCAATTTTAAGCCACGCGATATTAAATTTTTCTTTTCAAATAGTGTTTGCATGTGCCAACCGATAATATTTTATACTACTTTATTTATTTATTGTGCAACTTTAGTTTGAGTCAAAAAATTATGGCGAACTTTAATACTTACGACATAAAAAATAAGGATAAAGTCTAAAGAATATTCCTATGGTTTGGCATGCGTAACACAATACATCTCTTGTCTATAAGTTGAAACATTTACATCCTTCTGTTAGTAAGTTAGCCATCATACATCTCTCTGTTAGTAAAGTCAGCCAACGAGGACTAACAATGCAAATTATTTCACCATTATCTCTCAACGCGAGAGAAAATATTTGCGACTAACGATGTAATTTTCTTTTATTTTTTGAAATAAACTAAAAAGGGGCAAGCTGGGCTCGAACTCGGGTCTGGTGCCTCACGAAACAACGCACCAACCACTGGAGGTGGTGTCCAGTGGTGTAATTATACCAAATTAAATTTGTTTTAACCTTTTTTTTTCCCTCAAATTTAGAGTATATTAACCGATTTAAGTTTGGGTCGACCAGTCAAGCATCTAACTAGGAAGACGGAAATCTTACTGCATTAAATGCTTTTATTCTTGGAGCATGCCCAACCTTGCTTTCGGGTACAATGCTGATAATTGTTTGCCCGTCTAATACTTTATTAACTTTCTTGATAAGTACCTTTCACTTATTACTCCAATAAAGTTCACAACTATTTGTTTTAAGGACTTTGATACTTTTTACAAGTATCTAAGTTCAAGATGTCTTGATTTGATGAGGAGATCAAAATGGACTCAGTGAGTTATTGCAATCACTCACTTATTCCATTATATTACTCTTGGTTCAGAGACTTCACAAACTGAGTTCCTCCACAAGGACTGGTGAGTCTTTCTTTAAACTCTAAAGAACTCTGAAGATGACTTCTTAAATGTTATTGACATTTAGAGACTTCATTTTTTATTTTTATATATTTTTTAATCGTAATCAAAGATCATTGAGCACTGAATTGACCCAACAATAAAAAAAGGTTAAACCTCATAGTTTGGTGCATATTTTCATATTTTGTAAACATCATTTGCATTAATACATGTTTGGTTTAAGAAAAAATTGCAATATATAACTGTTAGGTCAATTCAGAGACCAAAGTTTTTTAAATATATATTTAAATGAAAAACACCCTAAGTGCATACTGTCCTTGTGAACCGTTATCAGGGAGTCATCCTCAAGATATTCCTATAAGTCTGAAGAATAAAGACTCGTCATTATCTAAGTCGGATCTCAGAGACTGAATATAGGAATCAAGACTTGGGATGATGGAGTCAGAGTGTGATGGCAATAAAACTCTGTCTCCCTGAACGATTGTAACAACCCGCATTTTCAGGTTAGTTTTCATTTTTTGAAAAGTTACTACTTCACTTTTACTATTCACTTTTACTATTCATCCCGTAAAAATTTTTATTTTTAGTTTACCATTATGACAAGAAAGTTGATACTCGACAAGTCGTCCTGACTACGTACGTTGAATCCATTCAGAACCGATTTCACAAAACCGTGTCCAAGAATTACTTTTAGTTGTAAACATCATTCAGACATCCCGATATGTCCATAAAACACTATATACATTAGAAATATGTATTTCTACCATTTTACGATAATTCCACAAGTTTTGGAATTTTACGTTTTCCAGTTCTGCGTTTTACGCGAAATACGCGTTTTTTACCCGCGTTTCCAGCTTTTAAACAGCGTTTAAGCAACCTGATAGAACTTACCACTCATTTTATATTTTATTATGGAGTATAATTATAAGTTTAATCATTTCTACAAGTTTTATATTTTTACGATACCCGGTTTTAAGTTTCGTGACTTAACAACTTACAGTTAGCGATTAACGGAACCAAAACTCACTTCGTAAACATGATAATACCAAAACTAACTTAGTCATCTTATCCTCTTGTTGTGACAGCCCCTTAGAGGGGGAGTCGCCTTGCATGTGTTCTCATCTCAAGCCTTGATCATTTAGGATTAGAACATGTATACAAGCTTCTTTTGTAAGGTTTGACTAGTCATGCAAAGTAACCTTCCAAGATACCTTCCTAACCTCCTCATTTTAGTATAAAAGGGCACTCATCTCTCCTCCTCTCTTCATTTAAACGACACACACAACATAAACACACTTCAAATATGCTAGTTTACTTCAAGTATTATTCAAGAAACACAAGCTCCATATCAATTCCAAAGCTCTTGTAAAGTTTTGATTGATCCAAGTCCTAGTTTCTTCCGTCCTTTGGTGATCTCCAATCCACACAAGAAGTGTTCTAGTAGAAGGCTTCAAGTGCTTTCCAAGTGATCCTAAGTTGGTGTCAAGAGGTTGAAGAAATTGAAAGCTAGGGTTTCTAGTTTTGTTCTAGTTCATGAATCCTTGATTTCCTTTCTTAATTGAAAGCCAAAAGTTGTAAGAAACCCTAACACACTCTCTTGCTCAACATCATTTACATGTTTCTCATACTTCATTTATGTTATATATGGTCTTTATATTGTTATCATGATGTACAAAAACCACTAAAACAAGTTAAAGAAATCATATGTTAGCTAAATGGATGTAAACAAGAAAACTAGTGACATATATTGTGAAATACGACCAAAATAGTATAACCATGCTATTAGACACTTACATACTGTTAAAGATGACTTTAAAAGGAAAACATAGAAATTTGAATCACCGAAAACGAGTACACGAGTCAAAAGATACGGCCAAAAGCCGAAACTGCCATAAACAAACTGTTAGGGTCAGCCCGTTTTTTTTCAAGGCCTTCTGGTCCATTTCATCAAAAAGTTAAAACACGAAAGTTGTCCGGAACGACGTTTTCCTTCTATTTTAGAGAAGCTCGGGCCCTGAAAACGCTTAAAACAGGCCACTTTCCTTCAAAAACTGAAACTGCCCTATATAACTATACTTTTGTCACAACTAAAGGCAAACCAAGAGGCCTAATGGTCTTAAGCCGAGACCACAGCCACGGCTAAGGCCAAGGCTGAGTCTCAAGACCATGGTAGACAATACCAAAGCCACGACAAGGCCATGGTGTCACACCCCAAATTACTGCTTTTGCGGAATGGAATTCTGGGGATGATCATCATAGCATCACAATCACAGTTATATTGAACGACCTAAAGTGTCGTTTGAAAAGAACATCGTTTGATATAATAAAACATTCAGAGTTTACAAAACATAGGTCCCAAATGAAAATCATCATGTGCGGAAATAAGTTTGATACAAGTCAACGATGTTTTTAAAAATGTATAAATCCATGTGTGACGCGTCGTCACCGCGACTCTATGATAAGTCCTCATGCATGCCATGAAGTGAATGCCTTAGCTACCTGAAAATACATTGCTAAAAGTGTCAACACAAAGGTTGAGTGAGTTCATCGAGTTCATGTAAAACGTTTTATACGACTACCACAAGTATAGGCCATGTATGACAAATATGTCACATAAATATGTTACAATTGCTATAAGCACATGACACCGAAGCTAGACTGATCATGGTGTTCGCCCCAACAGAGTGTTTTGCCAAACAACTCAAATTATGATATTAAATGAAATGCATCCGTTTGACCAGTTGGAATCCACCAACCCGGATGGAGGAGTCACCCTCGATAGATCTATCCACTCACCCTCGCTTACCCCGTAATTAACGGTTCATGATTTCTGATATGGGGACATTCAATTGGCAATGAGGTAACTTAAGCAATGTAATGAATTTGATATACTTGGTATCGTAATAAAAATGATGTGCAATGTATTCTCCCCCGTAGGTTTGAAATAAGTATAAACTTGAATAAATCGGGGCTATGAAAACTCACCTGGTGCAATGTTTATGATGATATAATGGCAATACTGAAATGAGGCGCAACCTCTGACCGTGACCTATTATGAATGATATGTTCTAATGTAAATCATGAAACAATGTCGTGCATGCAAACTCATATGAAATCCATACCACTTGTACATTTGAAAATAATGTTTATCGTCAAAATATATTGTTTATGACATCTCGTCATATTATAAAATACTTTACAAGTATTTACGTTAAAACAACCTCCTACGATAGTCGTTTAGTGATTTATCAAGAATTTATAGCTTTTCGTCGCAAAATAATATACTTTGATAATTTGTGAAAGTGACTACATGTCCTTGATAAACTGGTCGTAAAATAGTGCACATCGAGTGTTAGGAAACAAACTCAACGGTTTTGGAAAGCTTGTAGCATTATCTCAAAGTTTTAGCTTTTAAGTTTTCATCATAGAGGTCTCGATCATGGAGAAAAACATAGGTAAAGTAGGGTACTTGTACCCAAAATATTGTTTAAGGGTAGTTTTCGGCAAAGTTTGAGTGACCGTATTTTATTCGTTACAACTCCGTTTGACGAATGGTTGGACATTTTGGAAAGTAGGCTAGGTGAACTTACTTTTACTAGAAGACATCATTTTATAAAAAGTAATCCATCGATGTTAAAAACGACCCTCAACATGGTCATTCGCGGCCGATATGTTTGTCTATTAGAAAATATTAGTTATGCTTATATAATATAGTTACGGCAACTTGTTTAAAATGTGAATAACTTAGTCGTTATAAGTCCGTTTTCTACGTTCTTTATATCCACGGTTTCGTATTTACATATACTAATATATTTTTGATAAATCGACTCATTTAGATAACGCTTGAGACTCATTTTTGACCCGTAAAAATCTGGACAACATGCTGAATTTTCCGGAAAAATAGTTTTCGTCGTTAAACTTAAAAATAGCATAACTTCTTCGTTATAACTCCGTTTTAACCCGTTCAAGCAGCCACGTTTTCGTTTTAAAGTATATTTTCTGAATATCTAGCCCAAAATTTTTTGTAAACTGTCGAAATTTCCAGATTTCACAATTAAGATCAGACCACTATTTATAGTTGTCGAAATGGATTTTTCTCGCGTAAAACTTATTCTAACCACTTCAAACCAACGCCAAAGCTATTCTAAACCTACCATACACCTTCTTAGGGTGTCATGGGTTCCTAGACATCATTAAAATGATATGTTTCAAGGAGTAATTATATATATATATATATATATATATATATATATATATATATATATATATATATATATATATATATATATATATATATATATATATAACACTCAAAAACATTTAAAGTGGTATAGCTATCCATATGACTTGCATATTTTTCTCAAGCATGATAAAATGAACATAATATGAATATGGAAGATGAAAAGGACCATGGAATGCTTACTAGTTACTTGATGAGGTTAAATGAACAAGGATTATCCTAAATACCCTAGGTTTTTATTTCAAAACCTTACTTAAGAGTATGCCTAGGTTGTAAATTTAACTTGACTTGAAGAAAAAATGGTTTCCTTGTGCTTGGTCTCCTATGGCCGGTTCTTGAGCAAGAGAGGAAGAGAGGATATTTTTTGTTACACTAGATACTATGTATGAATGTGTTGTTTAGTAGTCTAATAATAATATATGTATAAATGTACAAGATATTTGTAGTATCAAATGGTGTGAGTCACCCTTGTGTCGACAAGGGTGTTAGTAGAAGGCTAGCACATTTTCTTTTAATTAAGTATTTAAGTGTAGTGTAATGTGTAGTTATATAAGGATAATTAGTAACTTGTATATTTATTTAAGCATTTAGGGTAGCGTTAGCTAAAAATAAATTTTAACGGATCAAAATAAAATATATTGAAGTCATAAAAATTATAAAAATACATTTCTTACAAAAATTGAGTGAAATAATAATTATCGTGTCGTATTTATTTAAAACCGTCGTAATTATATAAATATAACAATTTATATACAAAATAAATTTAAAACACCGGTAAACTCATAATATTATTTTATAATCTTAATATGAGTATAAAAATATATCGGGATAATTTTGGAAGTATCGGATCAAATGTTCAAAATAATTAATTACGCGATAGCGTTTATTTAATAAGAAATTATGCGTTTAATGTAAAATGCAAAACCATGCATGAACTAATATGATGATAATGATGCTAATGATATGTAGACTAAACCTAGTCTATATGAAATATCCTTGATGATTGTTCATGAATTCGCAGCTAAACCATTAAGGTTACGCGAATTTGATACTCGTAAACCTAGTTTACGATAAACGATGAAATAGTGAAGCATGAATAGTGATTTTCTCCGGGAATGAATAGTGTTTCGTGAATAGTAAAATTTTGAAATACCCTTTCAAAATATCAAATCGACTTCGAAAACGATGAATAGTAAAATGATGAATAGTAACCGATGAATAGTAAATTCCCGAGATGAATAGTGAAATTTTTTAAAATTTGTAAAATGACCTGAAATTACGAGTTGTCACATTCGCCCATCCAAAAAGGAATTCAGTCCATGTTAGGTCCTACGGTGTTGTCGGTGAAAAGGTGAGGATATTTGAGTCGCATCGGGTCGTCCAATGTTTTCTGAATCGTACCACGCCTTTCCAAGACGGGACTTTCAACATAAATTGTTGCCAACTTGAAATTCTAATGGTTTGCGACTTATGGAACATATTTCCAATATTTTTCGTCGTATATCGACGTAGCTTTTCTATCTATGTGTTGTTGCTTATAACTGACTCTTGATTTGTACGATTTCTTTGTTGTTTCATGAATAAGTCATGGACTAATGAGTTGGACTTTCCTGATTTTGACCAGTGAATGAGTGATTGACACCTCAACCTTAGAGTGCCTCAATGATGTAGTCAATATGTTCATGTAATAATTATTGTTGTAAAGCAACTTGTTCGATGAAGAATGATTTGCCTAATCATTTCTAGAAAATCACACATGCCTTGAGTATATCTTGTAATGTTTGAATTGTTATCTCGCTCTAACCATTGAGCTGAGGATAATAGGCGGTAATCATGTCCTAGTAGGTTCCATGGAAATCTTGAAATGACTGTCAGCAGTCTAAGGTGAATCGAATAGCTTATAATAGGTACAACTGGAATTGATACCACGTGTCTCGTGCCAAATATCAAAATATTAAGTCTGTCGAAAAGGACCTTATTGAAAAGAATAGATTATGGGTAACAGTTGTGATTCCTCGCGTTTCTCGTCCTAGCGAATGTCATGACTTGAGTCTTCCTTGACTAAGGTATCTTTTCAAAATATTTCCATGCTATATGTTGTAAAGTCACAAGACCTTAAATATTTAAGTGATGTGGTGTAGTGGTTGATTTTCAAGACTTGTTTCAATATTGAGTACTTCTAAAATAATTCATCACTTAGATTGTTATCATGCTAGCAAGAAAATAGATATCAGCTCATACTATATCGAAGAATGTTTGTTCTAATTTCACTTGTAGATGGGGAGTCATTGTTTGTCCGATATGTTCAGACCTGTTGCATTTCTTAATATGGAAGTGAGGTTACTTGGAATTTCTAGAGAACACAATGCCTTAGGGAAAGTTTATATCGATAACCTTAATTTAACCAAATTTTCCTTTAGAGGAAACTCATTGTAGGGAAGTTCACATATTGTTGAGCCATGTTTAGTGAAATATTATGTAGTCTCAGTTAGAAGACTTGGTTTATCCCTATAGTGTTGCTTAGTGTGTATTCGCTTTGTACTAAATCTTGTAACTCGGTCTAGCTAGTACTTTTAAAATGATAGAATATGGCTTTTAATCCAAAATAGTGGTTTGGACTGTCTCGTGATGTTTTAAGCTTTATGTTGAGTTTTGAAACATCTTACTACATACTTCTAGTCGTTGTTAGTATTTCTGAAATCCTTATATTGTTTTCTCGTATCGAGGAATCCTCCTCGTAGATAGTATAGAAAGTCTTTCCTAAAAAGGTCACTGGTAAGGTTTCAACTTATCGGTTGAGTGAGTGATAAATGGCGTAGGTTTCTGTAGAGTGTTAACAAAAGAAATGTTTATGAACAATTTATATGATTACAAAGCTTTGCTTTTGAATGAAGATTGTTTTAAGAGATTTGAAATGATGCTTGTTACTTTCATGACATAATTCTTCCTGAATTATACATAGGTGATCAGGCTATGTATAATCGAGGACAAATGATGTGATGCTTGGTTTTGTTGAAATGGTATTATGTTCCTCCGAAGTTTTAGATGGTATTCAACGTTTTGTTTTGTAAGATAATGGCTCAATAATTTTTCAGAGTAACATGAAAATCGTTTCGCATGATGGTATTAAATAGTTGATAAAATGACTGAAAACCAATTGATAGGGTGGTAACAAAACAACTTGTTTTAAAACTTTATGAAACAACGTCTCTAAGATGGTGATAAAATAGCTCGAAATAAAATTAAGTGAAATAATTTCATGAAATAGTAGCAGAATAACTTGAAATAAAATTTGTGGAATGGTTTGTAGGATACATGGGAGAACCTCATAGAGTGGTAATAGTCTCCTAATTGGTCAAGAATAAAGTTGGCCTAACCCCTAGTAAGATAGTGATGTATCATCGCGAAATGATTGAAAATTGGGCAATTGGAATAAGGAATGAATTAAACAAAGGTTTTGATTATCGTGGAGATAATAAATGATAAAGATTACATTAGCTAGAAAGGTACTTATTATCGGTTCCTGTCGGTGGTCTAATCATGTCTCAAGTGTAGGAGTAGTAGGCTGTCTAGCAACAACAGCTTTGAAACTCTCACAATCCTCAAATCTATAAGATAGTGTAGTTTCTGTAGTCTTAGTGGTAGATGGTAGTGGTGTGTCAAATTATGCACGCTTCCCAAGCGGCAAATCAAATGTATGACTAATAGGTCCACTAGGACTAAGCTTGTAAGTCCTACCAAATGGTATGATCGACCCAATGAATGATAAAACCGTCCCGATCCTACTGGTGAATCAATGGTGATCGTGATGGTGTAGGCGCAACTTCGTCCTCCTAAAGGGTTCGGTCTCATCATCCGATGTTATCGGTGTTGAGTCAATGATGTTAAAATTGTGATAGGGAATGACAGGCATTCTCCACGTTGGAGTCGATGTGAGTATGATGGGATGGGTATTTGAAGGCATCTATGTGACAATCGATTTTGAAATGAAAGTAAATAACTCGCAAAATGTGCGTATGAAACCGCATGTATAGTGACTATGCACTTATGATGAAATGATGAGATGCTATGATGATGTAGTTATAGTCTAGGGTCAATGATGCAACCTAGTTCTCTATAATCAAGCTCGATGCCAATCACACCCCAAATTACATTTTGCAATGGAATGGAATTTCGGGGATGACCGTCATAGCATCACAATCACGAGTTATATTGAACGACCTAAAGTGTCGTTTGAAAAGAACATCGCTTGATATAATAAAACATTCGAGTTTACAAAACATAGGTCCCAAATGAAAATCATCATGTGCGGAAATAAGTTTGATACAAGTCAACGATGTTTTAAAATGTATAAATCCATGTGTGACGCGTCGTCACCGCGACTCTATGATAAGTCCTCATGCATGCCATGAAGTGAATGCCTTAGCTACCGAAAATACATTGCTAAAAGTGTCAACACAAAGGTTGAGTGAGTTCATAGAGTTCATGTAAAACGCTTTATACGACTACCACAAGTATAGGCCATGTATGACAAATATGTCACATAAAATGTTACAATTGCTATAAGCACATGACATCAAGCTAGATTGATCATGGTGTTCGCCCAACAGAGTGTTTTGCCAAACAACTCAAATTATGATATTAAATGAAATGCATCCGTTTGACCGCTTGGAATCCACCAACCCGGATGGAGGAGTCACCCTCGATAGATCTATCCACTCACCTCGCTACCCCCGTAATTAACGGTTCATGATTTCGATATGGGGACATTCAATTGGCAATGAGGTAACTTAAGCAATGTAATGAATTTGATATACTTGGTATCGTAATAAAAATGATGTGCAATGTATTCTCCCCGTAGGTTTGAAATAAGTATAAACTTGAATAAATCGGGGCTATGAAAACTCACCTGGTGCAATGTTTATGATGATATAATGGCAATACTGAAATGAGGCGCAACCTCTGACCGTGACCTACTATGAATGATATGTTCTAATGTAAATCATGAAACAATGTCGTGCATGCAAACTCATATGAAATCCATACCACTTGTACATTTGAAAATAATGTTTATCGTCAAAATATATTGTTTATGACATCTCGTCATATTATAAAATACTTTACAAGTATTTACGTTAAAACAACCTCCTACGATAGTCGTTTAGTGATTTATCAAGAATTTATAGCTTTTCGTCGCAAAATAATATACTTTGATAATTTGTGAAAGTGACTACATGTCCTCGATAAACTGGTCGTAAAATAGTGCACATCGAGTGTTAGGAAACAAACTCAACGGTTTTGGAAAGCTTGTAGCATTATCTCAAAGTTTTAGCTTTTAAGTTTTCATCATAGAGGTCTCGATCATGGAGAAAAACATAGGTAAAGTAGGGTACTTGTACCCAAAATATTGTTTAAGGGTAGTTTTCGGCAAAGTTTGAGTGACCGTATTTTATTCGTTACAACTCCTTTTGACGAATGGTTGGACATTTTGGAAAGTAGGCTAGGTGAACTTACTTTTACTAGAAGACATCGTTTTATAAAAAGTAATCCATCGATGTTAAAAACGACCCTCAACATGGTCATTCGCGGCCGATATGTTTGTCTATTAGAAAATATTAGTTATGCTTATATAATATAGTTACGGCAACTTGTTTAAAATGTGAATAACTTAGTCGTTATAAGTCCGTTTTCTACGTTCTTTATATCCACGGTTTCGTATTAACATATACTAATATATTTTTGATAAATCGACTCATTTAGATAACGCTTGAGACTCATTTTTGACCCGTAAAAATCTAGACAACATGCTGAATTTTCCGGAAAAATAGTTTTCGTCGTTAAACTTAAAAATAGCATAACTTCTTCGTTATAACTCCGTTTTAACCCGTTCAAGCGGCCACGTTTTCGTTTTAAAGTATATTTTCTGAATATCTAGCCCAAAAAATTTTGTAAACTGTCGAAATTTCCAGATTTCACAATTAAGATCAGACCACTATTTATAGTTGTCGAAATGGATTTTTCTCGCGTAAAACTTATTCTAACCACTTCAAACCAACGCCAAAGCTATTCTAAACCTACCATATACCTTCTTAGGGTGTCATGGGTTCCTAGACATCATTAAAATGATATGTTTCAAGGAGTAATTATAGGATGATATATATATATATATATATATATATATATATATATATATATATATATATATATATATATATATATATATATATATATATATATATATATATATATATATATATATATATAACACTTAAAAACATTTAAAGTGGTATAGCTATCCATATGACTTGCATATTTTTCTCAAGCATGATAAAATGAACATAATATGAATATGGAAGATGAAAAGGACCATGGAATGCTTACTAGTTACTTGATGAGGTTAAATGAACAAGGATTATCCTAAATACCCTAAGTTTTTATTTCAAAACCTTACTTAAGAGTATGCCTAGGTTGTAAATTTAACTTGACTTGAAGAAAAAATGGTTTCCTTGTGCTTGGTCTCCTATGGCCGGTTCTTGAGCAAGAGAGGAAGAGAGGATATTTTTTGTTACACTAGATACTATGTATGAATGTGTTGTTTAGTAGTCTAATAATAATATATGTATAAATGTACAAGATATTTGTAGTATCAAATGGTGTGAGTCACCCTTGTGTCGACAAGGGTGTTAGTAGAAGGCTAGCACATTTTTTTTATTAAGTATTTAAGTGTAGTGTAATGTGTAATTATATAAGGATAATTAGTAACTTGTATATTTATTTAAGCATTTAGGGTAGCGTTAGCTAAAAATAAATTTTAACGGATCAAAATAAAATATATTGAAGTCATAAAAATTATAAAAATACATTTCTTACAAAAATTGAGTGAAATAATAATTATCGTGTCGTATTTACGAAAACCGTCGTAATTATATAAATATAACAATTTATATACAAAATAAATTTAAAACACCGGGTAAACTCATAATATTATTTTTATAATCTTAATATGAGTATAAAAATATATCGGGATAATTTTTGAAAGTATCGGATCAAATGTTCAAAATAATTAATTACGCGATAGCGTTTATTTAATAAGAAATTATGCGTTTAATGTAAAATGCAAAACCATGCATGAACTAATATGATGATAATGATGCTAATGATATGTAGACTAAACCTAGTCTATATGAAATGTCCTTGATGATTGTTCATGAATTCGCAGCTAAACCATTAAGGTTACGCGAATTTGATACTCGTAAACCTAGTTTACGATAAACGATGAAATAGTGAAGCATGAATAGTGATTTTCTCCGGGAATGAATAGTGTTTCATGAATAGTAAAATTTTGAAATACCCTTTCAAAATATCAAATCGACTTCGAAAACGATGAGTAGTAAAATGATGAATAGTAATCGATGAATAGTAAATTCCCGAGATGAATAGTGAAAATTTTAAACTTTGTAAAATGACCTGAAATTACGAGTTGTCACACATGGCTAAAGCCTCAAGGCTTCTGATGCAGGTTTTACTAACCAGGTTTTAATATTTATAAGTCTCGTTATACCTATGGTCTACCCTAATGCACTAACGGGCAGTGTACCCGGTCGTGTGTAGTGTAGTATTCGGTAAAACCTATGTCGTCCCAAGAGCTATGTGTGTGAATTTATACTAAGTCTAGGTGTCACAGATTTTAATATGATTTCAATAAGGAATTAATTAATTAACTACTAAAGTAGATAAAGGCAAAGGTTGTGACCAATAAAGGAGAGTGGTGCTAACCTAGTTACTCATCCTAACTAGTAATGTTTACGTCTAATTACTTCCAATTACTTCAGGTGGGGTCAAAGTCGATAGGACAACATTTGGTCGGTTCGTCCTAACCTATCGCCAAGGGTACCACTTGGAGAAGTCGGTGTCCCTCATAAGTCCAAATTGTTCTCGGTCCCCTAAGCCAAGTCATTAAGTACCGCTACATGCTAGATTTATAATAGTGAGTGCCCGGCGCTAGCAACTTAAACACTCACCCTTACTTAAGTTCATCCAAACGGTAGGTGATCAGTTGGTCAAATCGCACAAGTAGAAAGGGTCGTCAGTTGGTCATATCTTACCCTTCCCGTCTCAGTCTACTCACTTAGGGTCAGTTAGTCATATCTCCTAAGCAACTAGCCTCTAACGTCATTCAAAACTACCGAAACAAGGGTAGCTACCAATAAACTATGCATGCATACACTTAGAAATAATTATGCGGAAGTATAGTAAACGCAAACAAAACAATTAAGGAATCATTACTAGGCGGGCTCCAAGAGGTGCTTAGCCGCTCATATTAACCATAACAATCAATTAAATGTTTAATGTTACGAAATACATGAATTGAAAGTAAAGAAAAGATAAAAAGCTAATGCTTATCGTAGGGGAATGATTTCTCCCTTGGAGATAGCTCCGTATGCTCCTCTAGATCTGCCTTCGACTTCTTCTCATGTTCTCTGATTGTTGTGTGTGAAATGGGATGATTTGAAATGCTGAAAATTGTGAGGTATTTATAGGCCAGATCTGGTTATGGCGTAACTACTAAAAGAGTTACGCCGTAACATACAATTCTTCATAAATTGCACTAATAATGTTGGTTATGGCGTAACCTCAGGAAGGAGTTACGCCGTATCTTCAATAAATCTTGGTTACGCCGTAGTTGATGCATGAGTTACAACGTAATTAGTAGCGGCGCGGAACCTCATTTGACCTAATATGGTTACGTCGTAATCTTGGATAGAGTTACGGCGTAATCTTCTGTTAAGTTGGTTTTCTGAGCCACGCTTTAGTTACGGCGTAATGTGAGAGAGGAGTTACGCCGTAACTTCTTCAAAGTGAGCATACTATGATAAATCTTTAATAAATTCTCCAATTCCGCGTCTCTTTAGCTCCAATGCTCGTAATTTACTTGAAAGTGAAATATAATGGAAAACAAGCATAAATCCATATAAATGATATAAATTACAAGCATTATCGGGGGAAATTGACACTTAATATTCAAGATTATTTGATGTTATCAAATATCCCCCCCCCCCTTGAACTCTACTTGCCCTCAAGTAGACCTTATTAGATAGATTCCTAAAAAGATATCTCCCATTACCTGGAAAATATAAGTTTACAAATCCCTTATGCTAGAATAAAATAAAGCCGAACACCTCACGAAATGGGAACGAAACACTCAAATCTCTCAACTATTCTAAGTGTCAATTTCGGGGTGATCACTCAATCGCACAGTCATAGCATGTATTCTATCATAAGCTTGGTGGTTACACAAATCTCCACCACTAGAGTTAAGGGCAAAACAATTTTCAAAGGCAATATGGGTAGACACGACAAAGGTTAAGGGTAATTTGTCATTACTAACATGTCACGGCGAAGTGGACAAAATCAATGATACATGACCAAATCCATGGCCAAGACACCAAAGATTGCTCGCTGCATCACCTAGACACGCTTCATGACTAAAGGGTAGGATAAGACATGGGATATATAAATGGTGTAAAATAAAAATCAAGCAAATAGACTAAATCCATAACTAAGTCATCACCACTTACCGTCCGCCCAAAGTTCAAGTTTCGAAGTTAAGAAACCGGATCATGATATACAAGGTAGATGTGTCATTAGAGGACGTCATGATGGGCACACTACCTTTTCTCCTACTGTTGGCGCACTTACCAACTTCAATCTTCAAATGTGACCGAGGTGGCCTCCTCGATACTAAATCTAAATTAAGCTCATAATATAGTGCTTATAACATCGCACTTTACAATCAACTGAATAACAAATACATAACTATTTTTATTTTTTATTTTTTTGAATCATAAACATAAACATAATGAACAATGGGAATTCGGGGGGTCTTCAATGATCTTTAAGAATTTGTCATCGACGAAAGCGTGATTCCCGAACCTTTCCACTTGAACCTTGAACTTAGGCAAATGATGACTTCCCAATCACAAATAAAGACTACAATGTAGGCTAAGGTGTATAGGTGTAAGGAAACAATATATTGGGTTAACAAAATTAAAGGAATGGCTCAAATGGGTGTATCTAGGGGTATCTTGCACTAAAGGTGAGTGCAACAAAAGGGTTTCACATGGGGGTCGAGAAGTCGAGGTGACTAATCGATAGACACACAATGGTAGGCTATTTTGGTGATAATCCTATAATACTGCCTTCTTAAACTGAAAAGTCCAACTACATCGAGCTAACTCAACATACCTCGTCTATGGTCTTGAAATGATGCAAATGCCAAGTTCTAAAGTTTACAAGCTACCGGCAATACGCGATTCACTTCTAATAAAAGCACTACTGTGTGGAAAACTAGAAGGGGGGTTGAATAGTTTTGCCGATTTTAAGTTTAGTTTCAAAAACTTTAGATTCAATCTTATGTGAATTCCTATGAAGGGATAGAAAGTATAAAGCAATAAGTAATGTAAGTAATGAAAGCAAGTAAAGTAAAGGATAGAAAGTAATGACACAATTGATTTATAGTGGTTCAGCTACAAGGACACCTTCCTTGCCCTACTCCACTCCCCGAGTCACCTACTCGAGAGTTCAAGCACTATGTCAACAAGCTCCTTCAACATGGCGGAGAATCCTCACAACGTCGCTTACACGTTTTCTGGTACAAAGCTAAATACCGAGTCCTTAACACGGAGGACCAAACCAACACAACTATAACACAACAACTATGTGAAATATGAAATACAAGATCTTGCTATAGAAATCTTGTGGATGAACAAATCAATCAAGGACCCCTTGCTTGGATGACTTGTAGTATCTCGCGATCTCCCCTTTGAGAAGGACCTATATGAGAATCACAACAAAAGAAAGAATAACTACTATATAGATCAAGGGATTTGAGATTAGAAGAGAGAAGTAATATATGAGAGAGTTTGTAAGAAGAGGGGTGAGTAACAATGAAGAAATGGCTCACTATTTATAGGAAAAAACCTCTACTGTTCCCCGGATCCCACGGATCCCTTACTTGAGGGATCCGTCCAGTGTAATCTCAGGGATCCGTGGACGCTCCTCCTTATTTGGGTTATGGGTCATGAATCATGGGTCATGGGTCATGGACTTCGGGTCATGGGTACCCAAATAGATGCAATGTGTCTAGACATTGGATCATGGGTATGGGTTATGGATTTGCTCCATGGGTATGGGTCATGAGTCTTGGATATTACCCATCCTAATAAACTATTACAACAAATGAGTTATTACAACAATTTATGTTAAATGACTATATGTAAATGCTTTACAAAAATAACATGTATTCTTATAATTTTACTTATGATAACTTTATATTTGTTATCAACAAAACACAAACAGATCGCTAAATATGAATAAACGTTTTTACGGTTTATTTTTATTAACAATCTCTTCCTTTTTGTTGATAACAAAATATAATGTTATGATGAGTAAAACTTAAGATTAGATATATGTTTTGAAAGCATATGTAAGTTTTACTTCTTCTCCCCCTTTTTGTCAAAACAAAAAGCGAACCTAATGAAGAAATAAAGTGTGGAAAAAATAGTATAATCCACGAAGCACTAACTCCCCCTTGACGGTAGCTCCCCCTAGAATTGGGTGTCAAGTGAGAAAATATAATACCTACAAAGAAAAGGTTGGTAGTAACATGTAATATAATCTTGTATGGGACGAGAAACAAGATGGAGAGCCAAGGTATGTAAACAAAGCCTTGTAATAAAATGACAAAGTTTATTGGTATATAGGCCACTTACAAAAATGTAAAAACTAAGAACAAGGTTTGTTCTTTAAAATGACTCAAAAGAAAAAAAAAATAGATAAAATAGTAATATCATTCCTTCCATGCTTGCATAAGGTTAATTATAGAAGTTTTGGTTAGTGATGATGTTGATGCGATCAAGGATGTGGTTAAGTATGAATCGCATCTCGTCCCTTATTTTGATTGCAAGTTCCCTAGTGGATTGCCAATGTTCACAATGTAAATGATGAGGGTAGTATGGGTGGATGGTTTCCGGGTAAGTTTGATTTGTGGAACGCGGAATATGTGGTGGAAAAGTTGGAAAATATGGATCAAAGTCCATGATGTTGGTGAGTAGGGGAATATAAGAACCTAGATGTTCTTGTAAGATAATGGGAGCTAAAGGTGGTGAAGTTGCAAGATCTTTGTAAAGTGTGTTTGGAGATGTTGATGGTGTTAAAAAGACTAGTTCTTTTGGGTTTAAGTTGAAAGTTTGTTGAAATGATATGGGTGGTGGACTTGTTTTCGGAGTCTTAAGGAGTTCCGATAGGGTGATTTTAGGTGGAGATTCGATAGGTGATGGTGGTGATGTGCTTGTTGGAGATGATGGAGGTGCTACTATGGAATCATTTGGTGGTGAATGAGTAGTTGGTGATGAACTTTTTGACAATGGTTTAGCTAAACAACAAGGCCGGATGCTAATCCGTGCGATTTTTCTAGATTTGGGTGGTGGCACTATGGAAGGTGGTAGGATGAAGTTTTGGATTTCTTGAAAGGGATTGTTTTCACTAGGTGGTTCATCAATGTTGGGAGATCTTTTGTATGATATGATGGTGATTGTTTTTGAGGTTGAGAGTGATGGATATGCAAGCATTTTGGAAACCTTATTTATAAAGAAAATAGTGCATTGTAATGAATGCTATACCCAAAATGTGGACTAAAATCTAATGATTAGATATGAATTTAAGGCATGTGATCATGAGAACACAAACATTAAGTAACATACTCATTAGTGAAAGAGCTAAAATGATGAAAATATGAAGGTTTTTTGGCCAAAGTGATAAAAATAGAAGAATAATTTATGCTTCTGTCCCACGGTTCCCACGGATCCGTTTCTTTAGGAACCGTCCAGCGTAAATGCTGGGATCCATGGTACTGGTGACTCAGGCAGCTCAAATTTTTCCTTTTGGAAACATTGGTGCCTAGTGTGTGCCTATATGCAAACCATTTGGAGTTGTGGTTATCTCGACTCCTAAAAAGAGATAAATAAACTAAGAAGTGAAAAAAACATATTATTATGTGAGATAACCCGAGTGCTCCTTAATTCATTGTTGCTTAAATGAATGTACCCGAAAACACATATTAGTTATGTGTTCCCTTTAGCATTCAAAAGACATGAGATGCAATGAAAACGAGTTTTTACTTTGTATTAATAATGAAAAGGTTTGTCCTAGACATTATAATAGCTTTAGGAAAATGATACGGGGAGAAGTATCCTTTCAGAAAGCATTTCGAAAAGTTTCTTGTATAAAAAGGAAATTTATCTTTAGTTTTGAAAGGGTAAAAGAAATTATACCTTGAGTTTTGAAAATCCCCATACTATTTGTGAGTTGTGTGTGAAATTGAGATCCTAGACTCAGAAAAGAAGGTAAGGCTAAAGTTTACATACCTTATAGAATTGAAAAAAAAATTACGATGATTGTTCCATGAGACCAAGAGCAAGATGAAGTAAGTTGAATTGTTCCCGCTTTAACGGTTTGGTGAGGACGTCGGCTATGTTGTCTTCGGATGATACCTTCTCAATATAAATGTTCCCCTTTTGAACATTGTCTCTTAAGAAATAATGACGGATCTCTATATGCTTGGTGCAAGAGTGCAACACCGGATTCTTGCTTAAATCAATAGCACCTTTGCTGTCGCATAAAATTGCTATGTCACTTAGATGAATGTCGTATTCAACTAATGCTTGTTTCATCCATAGTGCTTGTTGGCATGCTTTGCCGGCAGAGACATATTCGGCTTCGGTTGTTGATATGGCTAATGCCGTTTGCTTCTTCGAGAACCAAGATGTTAAACAACATCCCATAAAAGTACATAAACCACTTGTACTCTTTTGGTCAACATAATCACCTGCATGGTCAGAATCCGCATATACAATAGTTTCTACCCCCGTTCCCTTAGGATACCATAATCCCAATTGAGCCGTACCCTTAATGTATCTAAATATTCTTTTGACGGCTTCTAGATGTGTAGGATATTGGATTTCGTAAACACAAGAACAATCACAAATAAGGCGTATGATTAGATGATTTTAGAGAGAGAAAGTAGGATATTCTAGAAAGAGAAACTCATGGAAGGTTAGATTCCAAATGAACATCCAACCCTCTACCTTGGGAGGTCGAGGGTATTTATAAGTTACAAACTAAACGACCTCCTGACGGCCTGTGGATCAGGGATACAGTGGGTAAAGACCCGTCCTTCCTCCACGGTGTTACACTAAACTATTCTACGCTACAAACTAACTACTAAATAACGTAACAGACGATATGTCTGATGCGCGCAAAACCGTCAAGTTCTCTCACGCAAGCGTAAGAAAACCTAAAGCAGCTTAAGCACGAAATCAATGAAGATCAGAGGAGTATAGGGTCTCCCCGGGTCGTTATGTCCCAGCGAGCTGTGCAATGGATCACCTCACGTATAGTGATCGAGGAATTTGGACGGAAAAAGTGATTTGGAATTATTATAACTACGGAGAAAGGACATAAACTACAAGGACTAAAATGAAAATTAAAGGAGATTAAAAAGATTAAAAATATTAAATAAACGCTATCACTATATTTAAAGTGATGAACGTTTAAAACTGAAAACTAAAAACTTACGTTTAAAGTAAAAATACGTAAACGTACAAATAAAAACGTGAAATCTGAGAAATAAAAGTCCTAAAAATATGAAAAATACATTTTTACAATCCTAATGATAAAAGAAAATTTATAGAAAAAGAAAATTATTTTTATAACTATTTAATTAATTATTATTAATTAAAAACTATTTTTAACTAATTAATAATAACCTAAAATGAAAGAAAATAGGAAATAAAGCTTGAAAAATAAAATTATGAAATGAAAAAGTCTAAAATATCAAACTAGAATTTTCAAAACTATTTTTGTATTTTTTAGATTAATATTCTAATTTCTATGAATTTAAATCTATTTAAATCTAATTAAAATCATGAAAAATACCAAATAAAAGGAGAAAAATAGGGAAAAATCATTTTTATTCTTTTTATATTTTTCTTAAACTATTAAAATTGAAAAATTATTTTTTTGGAACTTTTTCTTAATTAAATGCAATTAAAGCTAATTAAAAATGAATAAAAACTGATTTTAATCTAGAAAAATAGCAAACAGTAACTAAAAATTATGAAAATTGCAGGGAAATTCTAAAATATTATTCTAAATCAGAGAAAAATGTAAAAACTAGGGCTTAAGTGGAAGAAACAGAGGCTGTAGTGTAAACTGATCCTAATAAGCAACTGAAATAAGCAAATAAGCCCTACAAGTGAACCAAATGATAACATAAGCTAAACTATACTATAATTAATCTAAGGCAACTAATATCACCTACTCCTAACACCTAAAGAGCATTCTACCAAGGATTTAGCTTGAGTGATCTATAAGCAAAACATGATTTTGGTCCCAAGTTTGAGCTACTGCAGTTGCTAATCAAATAAGCCAAAGTGAAAAATAAGAGCATGGCTCTAAAGCCAACCTAGCATAGATCACTTGTACAATTTTACAGCTAATGAGGAGAAGTAGTGAAGCAATTAAAAAGCAAGATAAAATTGCAAAAGCCAAGCAGCAGGGACAGATGAGCGTTCGATTCTGGGACCTACTTTAGAGCTAATCTATGAGCTTAATCAAGGAGCTAAAGCCAAAACCAACAATGTGGTCTAAAGACTACCTAGCCCTCTGCAAAGATGCCAAATCTCGAGACCCTAACTAGTTGAGATGAAGAGTGTGCATCAACTGTAAGATCTGCAAAAACCAGATAAAACTGCAGTTTTGACTTTTAAAACAGAAGAGAGGTTTGACTTTTATGACATTTAAAAGCTTCTGAATCACTGAAAATGATATAACAAGCTAACCTAAATCATGATTAAGCTACCTATACTAGTTCTAAACCTACATGTTGTGATTATGGTGACTGATTTAAACAGAAATGCACATTAGAACAGTTACAAGATCATTTTGACTATTAGCTCAAATGACAGTGAAGCAAAGACAGAAATGAACTACATAACCCATAATAAACCTGAAATCACTGATCTATTGCAACAAGTTACTCTCTATCATTTTTTTCAATCAATCCAAACACCCCTTAATGTTGCCAATTTGCAGTGAACTTTAAAAACTTGGTGGAATGTAATCGAGATGAATTGAAATGCACAAAATAACACTAAGATTAACTTTTCAACACATTGAAATCGAATTTATCCAAAACCGAGTTAACTATGAACTTTGACTTATTTTGACTTTTGTTGACTTTTATGTAAAGCGGGAATTGAACACATTGAAACACTCAACAAGCTCATAAGCTTTGTGAAGCTTATGAGAACTTAAACAAACAGGAACTAAAGCTTATAAAACAGATTTTTATTTGGAAAATTTCAACAGTTGAGACAAGATATCAAATGTAAACAAAAGCTTAAATTGAAACTTGATATTAATTGCAATACACTTAAACAACTTTGTTTGATACAAATTAATTAGAAAATACAATTGAAAACTAGTTAAGACAAGATAAGTAAAAAAAACGACATACATTTAGGTAAAACTAACTAACTACTCCTCATTCTGCTACTTTCTTCTCTCTTTTATATCCCATGTGGTTTCTCTCTCATGTCTGAGCAAATCCCAGCTATCTTCAGGACCATTGGATCACTTAGGGTCATTTTTGGCCATTCATTGTTTTTGGCGGGAAAGCTTGTTTCTGATATTAGAGACAGGGAGTGGAGTAATTAATGTGGTTTGAGAGGTAGGTGAGGAGGGGACAAGGTTTGTAGTAGAGTGGCAAAGAGGTGGGCTGGGGTTGGAGTTGCAGACATTCTGTCGGGAAGACGAGCTTTGGGGGCGGGTTTGTTTATTTAAACATGGGTTTGGGTGTCGGGTCAAGGAAAGGGCCGGGTTGGATAATAAGTGGATTGGGCCAAGGATGTTTATGATTGGGCTTGGGGTTTTAATTAAAGTCCGGATTGGATTAGGATAACATCAAGGACCAATTGTGCAATTCTTTGAAACCAAGGGACCAAACATGTAAATTATGAAAAGTAGTCAAGGGTTGGTCTTGCCAAGTTTTAATAGTCCAAGGTCTAGTTTGACACTTTTGAAAATTTCCAAGGACTAAATTTGACCATTTTGGATTTTCAGGGACTAAATTGTAATTTTCTCAAAACTTTTAAGTTTTCCACCAAAGGACTAAATATGACAATTTATGATTTTAAAAAGACCTTTGGTGACTTTTCTTTTGAAATTTTGGCTCAGGGACTATTTTTGACAATTTTTGAAACTTGGGGACTAAAGCGCAATTTTGCAAATTTGATATGTTTTCATCGATTTTGATATTTTGTATTTAAAACACATAAAACACGATTTGTGATATTTTGATCATTTTGATGTGTTTCGAGTGTTTCGAGATGATTTTGCGGTTTATATTGTACAAAATGATGAGTATTTAGAGACTCATCAATCCCCACATCGAGATATTGCTAGTCCTAGCAATGATTTGAGAAAACATAATGGATTTTAATCTCTTTACCAAAAGCCATTACTTCGGAGTAGCCAAATGTTTTAGTTCAAGTAAGAACCATGGTACATCGATAACCATGTGATTTTGAGCAAACCACCGACTTTCAACGGATTTGATTTTGTCTTTACCGAAGCCGTACCATACGGACTAGCCAACTCTTAGATAAATTATCAATATTATCTTTGGTGAGTGATTACCAATTATGGTTTTTCCATCGCCTTTACCACAAGCCATAATCTTGCGGGCTAGCCAACTCTTCACTTTTAGGATATGGTGAGTTGAATACCATACAATTTTGGGCAAATTGCAAGCCATATAAACGGATTTGAGAAATCTTTACCAAGAGCCGTTTGCTCTGGATTAGCCAATCCTTTTGTCTTCTCAGACAAGGCGGATGATAACCAAATGAGTAAGTGTAAAACACTTACTCCAAAAAAAATTTTGGCCAAAAACGGGGAATTGGTATAATTATATGATAAAATTCGTGAAAATTCCCCACACTTAGAAATGAATATTGCCCTCAATATTCAAAGTACCGCGGTTATGCCGAAACAAAGAACGTAAAGGAAATATTATGGCCATTATTTAGAAAGATTTTTTTTTTTTTTTTTTTTTTTTTGGGGCATCACCCCACACTTAGGTGGTAGAAAGGGGTAAGAAGTAAATATGGGTGAAAACCCATGTGTAAGCTCTCATTTTTGATTTCCGAGTCGCTAGCTTGACTCGGCCAATTCATTGGTTCATGGGAAGCAAAGTGGAATAGACAATCTCCATCGGACTTTCATTCAAGATGTTTGGACAAACATTTGAAGCACGAAAGTTCCACACCGATGAGATATAGAGGAAGACCCGCTCACAAATGATAAATGAAAATGCCGGGGTCAAAGATAGTGTCCTCACTCCCGAACGAGTGAAGAAGAGAGGAAGTCACCAAGTAGGTGAAGAAAAGAAGGAAGATCATGATAACAATCATAACTAGATCTTCTTCCTCGGGATTAAGTGCAATTGCACTTATTTGGATTTTATTGGTTGAGCTCTTTGGGTTGGAAGGCATCTCGGGTGGGAGGGTTGGAAAATTTGTCATAAAAATACAAACTCTCATGATTGAGAACTTTTCCCCCCGATCATGATTTTTGCCCTCCAAGCAATCATACTCCGGCGGAGTCATGATATGAGTGAGTTCACCGGCGAACTCCTCATGAAGAGAATCATTCACATGATGTGAATTTGTGAACTCTTGTTCCACTGTAGACTCATCACTATCCTCAATCTGAGTATCAAAGAGTGGATTCTCAGAAATTAAAGTGAATTCAGAGTCGAATTCAAATAGAGGATTAGTGAAAGTAGCTTTGAATGTTTCGGGAACAGAGTGATCAACATTCTCATTTGGATTGTTGGGATAAGAAGTGAGTGAATGATCATTATCAATGAGACTTTCGGTCTCCCGGATCGACTTGAAATCAAAGAGTGGATTGATGTGAGTGAGTTCACCGGAGAACTCCTCAAGAGGGATCGACATCGATTGTGGAAGTGATGCCTCAACGCACTCGATGTCTCCATATGAAGCACAATCTTCACTAAGATCGGAGAAAGTCTCAAGATGATCATTTGAACACTCAAGAGGAAAGGGATATCACAGATGATCGAAATTCCTGTGACTCTCTCGGGATTGGGATAAGGTCCTCAACACTAGGCGATTCCATTTACGGAATAGTGCTAAGCTCATCCCCATGTTTAGAGTGAGTGGGAATATCGGGTGTGATAACAATGATCGAGGGAGATTAGATGGACTAGCATACATATGTTTTATACTTTCCATTTGTTCTTCGCTAGTAATTCCATCATAGTCTTTTCTCCCCGATTCTTCATGGAAGGAGTTTCAAGCGATGAACTTGATGAACCGTTATAAAATTGTAAGATATCAAGGATATCTTCATCATCATCGTCATCGAATGAAAGCGGAATCGAGAGCTAGATTTGGCCGCTTTTTCTATTGCAATTGATTCCCTATGCATTTTTCAAACGCAACTGGGAATCTAATTTAGCGACCGCTCTTGACTAACAAAATTTCCATGGATTTTCATTTGGATTATCATGGGAGTGTTTACATTCCTTTAAATCTTTCACTAAATCCAAAAGATCAAGGAGAAGATTTTGAGGAAGTGAATCAGCTTAGTCTTGTAGAGGTTGGTCATGATATGAAGAGCCGTAATCGTTACAAGGAAATGGGTTCCTGTTTGACAATCCGAGCTAGAGTGAGGACCTCCACAATACTCACAACAAGAAAGCGATGTGGTTGTGAGTGGTATGTGTTGTAGTCATAATTGTTATCGAACCCGCTCATAGACAAGCGTGTTTCGATTGACAATCGAATCGGAATGTGAACCACCACAAGTACTCACAAGCAGAAAAGCTGCCGAGTCTCACGGTGTGGTAGGCGATGGAATAAATCAGTCGTATTATGGTAGGAATAGGGATCCTGGTTATAGACAGACCCGTTTCCTGACTCCACCATGCTACAACTGGGGCAATTGCCACCATTATGAGGACCACCACACCATTGACAATCAAGAAGGTGAGGATAAGACATAGAAAGAATCAAAGGTTTTCAGAGGGGTAGGGATGAAGAATCAAAGATGTGAGAGGGTAAAGATGGATATTTTTGGTGTTTTTGAAAAACATTTTGTAAAAACAAAGAATGAAAATCTTTTTGGGTTTTTTGAAAAAGAAAATATGAACACATACAGATGGATGGTATGAACAAAGAGTGAATATCCAAATCACTAATCTGCTAGACGGAAGATAAGCCCATGACTCCCGGCAATGGCAAAAATTGATCTTGTATAAAACCGTCAAGTTCTCTCACGCAAGCGTAAGAAAACCTAAAGCAACTTAAGCACGAAATCAATGAAGATCGAGGAGTATAGGGTCTCCCGGTCGTTATGTCCCAATGTCAGTAATGGATCACCTCGTATAGTGATCGAGGAATTTGGACGGAAAAGTGATTTGGAATTATTATAACTACGGAGAAAGGACATAAACTACAAGGACTAAAATGAAAATTAAAGGAGATTAAAAGATAAAAATATTAAATAAACGCTATCACTATATTTAAAGTGATGAGCGTTTAAAGCGAAAACTAAAACTTACGTTTAAAGTAAAAATACGTAGCGTCTGAATAAAAGCGTGAAATGAGAAATAAAAGTCCTAAAAATATGAAAATACATTTTTACAATCCTAATGATAAAAGAAAATTTATAGAAAAAGAAAATTATTTTTATAACTATTTAATTAATTATTATTAATTAAAAACTATTTTTAACTAATTAATAATAACCTAAAATGAAAGTAAATAGGAAATAAAGCTTGAAAAATAAAATTATGAAATGAAAAAGTCTAAAATATCAAACTAGAATTTTCAAAACTATTTTTGTATTTTTTTAGATTAATATTCTAATTTCTATGAATTTAAATCTATTTAAATCTAATTAAAATCATGAAAATACCAAATAAAAGGAGAAAAATAGGAAAAATCATTTTTATTCTTTTATATTTTCTTAAACTATTAAAATTGAAAAATTATTTTTGGAACTTTTTCTTAATTAAATGCAATTAAAGCTAATTAAAATGAATAAAACCGATTTTAATCTAGAAAATAGCAAACAGTAACTAAAATTATGAAAATTGCAGGAAATTCTAAAATATTATTCTAAATCAGAGAAAATGTAAAACTAGGGCTTAAGTGGAAGAAACAGAGGTCGTGAGTGTAAAGTGATCTAATAAGCACTTGAAATAAGCAAATAAGCCCTACAGGTGAACCAAATGATAACATAAGCTAAACTATACTATAATTAATCTAAGGCAACTAATATCACCTACTCCTAACACCTAAAGAGCATTCTACCAAGGATTTAGCTTGGTGATCTATAAGCGAAACATGATTTTGGTCCCAAGTTTGAGCTCTGCGATTGCTAATCAAATAAGCCAAAGTGAAAAATAAGAGCATGGCTCTAAAGCCAACCTAGCATAGATCACTTGTACAATTTCAGACTAATGAGGAGAAGTAGTGAAGCAATTAAAAGCAAGATAAAATTGCAAAAAAGCAAGCGGCGGAGACGGATGAGCGGATTCGATTCTGGACCTACTTTAGAGCTAATCTATGAGCTTAATCAAGGAGCTAAAGCCAAAACCAGCAATGTGGTCTAAAAGACTACCTAGCCTACTGCAAAGATGCCAAATCTCAGACCCTAACTAGTTGAGATGAAGAGTGTGCATCAACTGTAAGATCTGCAAAAACCAGATAAAACTGCAGTTTTGACTTTTAAAACAGAAGAGAGGTTTGACTTTTATGACATTTAAAAGCTTCTGAATCACTGAAAATGATATAACAAGCTAACCTAAATCATGATTAAGCTACCTATACTAGTTCTAAACCTACATGTTGTGATTATGGTGACTGATTTAAACAGAAATGCACATTAGAACAGTTACAAGATCATTTTGACTATTAGCTCAAATGACAGTGAAGCAAAGACAGAAATGAACTACATAACCCATAATAAACCTGAAATCACTGATCTATTGCAACAAGTTACTCTCTATCACTGTTTTTCAATCAATCCAAACACCCCTTAATGTTGCCAATTTGCAAGTGAACTTTAAAACTTGGTGGAATGTAACCGAGAGGCAATTGAAATGCACAAAATAACACTAAGATTAACTTTTCAACACATTGAAATCGAATTTATCAAAAGCGAGTTAACTATGAACTTTGACTTATTTTGACTTTTGTTGACTTTTATGTAAAGCGGGAATTGAACACATTGAAACACTCGACAAGCTCACATAAGCTTTGTGAAGCTTATGAGAACTTAAACAAACAGAACTAAAGCTTATAAAGCATTTTTATTTGGAAAATTTCAACAGTTGAGACAAGATATCAAATGTAAACAAAAGCTTAAATTGAAACTTGATATTAATTGCAATACACTTAAACAACTTTGTTTGATACAAATTAATTAGAAAATACAATTGAAAACTAGTTAAGACAAGATAAGTAAAAAACGACATACATTTAGGTAAAACTAACTAACTACTCCTCATTCTCGCTACTTTCTTCTCTTTATATCCCATATGGTTTCTCTCATGTATCGAGCAAATCCCACTATCTTGGGACCATTGGATCACTTAGGGTCATTTTGGCCATTCATTGTTTTTGGCGGGAAAGCTTGTTTCTGATATTAGAGACAGGGAGTGGAGTAATTAATGTGGTTTGAGAGGTAGGTGAGGAGGGGGGACAAGGTTTGTAGTAGAGTGGCAAAGAGGTGGCTGGGGGGTTGGAGTTGCAGACATTCCTGTCGGGGAAGACAGGCTTTGGGGGCGGGTTTGTTTATTTAAAACATGGGTTTGGGTGTCGGGTCAAGGGAAAGGGCCGGGTTGGATAATAAGTGGATTGGGCCAAGGATGTTTATGATTGGGCTTGGGGTTTTTAATTAAAGTCCGGATTAGATTAGGATAACATCAAGGACCAATTGTGCAATTCTTTGAAACCAAGGGACCAAACATGTAAATTATGAAAAGTAGTCAAGGGTTGGTCTTGCCAAGTTTTAATAGTCCAAGGTCTAGTTTGACACTTTTGAAAATATGTCTACGAGCTAACTTATGCTAGATAATATTAGGGGTGACCGACTCTTCACATATGGAATTTCGATTCCTAACAATCTCCCCTAAGGAGGTCACCCCATGATTTACATTTTGCATCCTAGCATTCTATTCTTGACATTGTTCTTGAGCTCGTAGACATCAAGTAATCAAACTATTCGAACTTTGTGCTTCCGTGGTGATTTGTTCAACTACAATGTATATTTTGTGGAGGTTATAGAGCTGATCCACATTGATGACCTTTGAGCTTTAATCAAAATCATCAACCAAAGTTAATCTCAGCATCACCCATTGTTGTGTTGCCAACATATGATATTGTGACACTAGGACCAACATGCTCACATTCTGGATCATGATTATTCCTTATCAGAGTAGCGGAAGCTTTAGCTAGTTCATGATATTTGCAGAACAAGCGAAGCATGGAGTGAAAATATCGTAGTCGTTGATGCACTTATCATGATTTCTTTAGAGATGAATGTGTTGTGTGAGCATGCGGCTATGGATTGACCGCTTCATTCGATCAGCCGCAAAACGCCGGGCACTCGCATACAACAGATTAGCAATAAAGCGCACGAAAGTGTCTTTGATCACTTTCGTTGAATCGAGGTACACGCCCACGGTTCCCGCTGATCAAGACAAGCACGCCGTGATCGTATAATTCAAGAATTTCCTTGACAGGTTTCGCAATGGTCTAGTCGTTCTCAAACCGAACGCCTCAAAGAAGACAACACGGAGTGAGTGAACCAACGAATTGAGATTCACCGATTGATGAAAAGAGATTTGAAAACAATCGTGTATCGCTCAATAGAAATTGTTTTTGCAATACAACGAAGGTTTAATGAAAATCAATTATCAATCATAAACACCTTTTATTTTGAAATATTAGTACACAATCGATGTGCTAAGGAAAAGAATTTTTAAGCACAACGACCGGTTTTTCAAAGGTATCCGTCAATCCATAACCCGAACCAGATTGATTCAAAAGATTGAATCGCCCCATTGTTTTCGCTCGGTTGTCACATGGTTGATCTATTGGATAGATCTCACATGCCACCCACCGTGAGCTTGTTTGATGTTGGCTCGAAGGCTTTCCATCTTCATTGTGAATATGTTTGCATATCACTCGGATGTTCTAGCAATACCACAAGGATAATGCGAGGACTCATAAGATATAATCTCTTTCCACATTGTGTGAAACAGAGAGTCTTCATTGACAAATGTCCTAAAGAGATTTATTTGATGATCTCGTGGCTCTAGACTCAATTGTGCACATTTGGTTCCTATGTCGAGACTAGGAGAGGGTCTCCTTCTTCAATATCAACAAACTCTAAGAGAAAGTCGATAGATAATGTCGGTTCCCGTGAGAATGAAACAAGCCCTTTTAAGAGGAACTTGAGTAGCTTGGGAAGTTGTAGTGCAAAGGCGCCTCGGGTCCATGACGCCTTGTCTTCAATACCGATGTTACCTTGGTAACCACCAAGAGCATATGAATTGAACCCGTTTCGCCCTAAGGTTGAATAAATGGAGGGCTATTTCTTTTCACCCTTTTCACATTCAATTATTTTTCATTCTTCAACCCTTGATTGCTTACCGAGACTTCATAACTAGAACCTTGTTTGGTTTATTCCAAGACTAGCTCATTCTCATCCGCACTCTTCCCATATCTCACTTTTCTCCTTTTTTTCATCATACCTAAGGACTTCTACACTATCTAGTGGATTGTCCTCGGTAGATCCCTCCGGCTCGGCGGATCGTGGGAACGAATACCTAACCTCACCATCCTTATAACTCCATACATAAAGTAAAATGGTCGGTCTTTTGGTACAGTTCATTCTTCCTTGAAACCAATTGAAAATCATTTGAAAACAATCAAGGTACTTGTGATACGAGATCAAAGCATTTTGTACCTTAATAGTTTTGATCATTTAGAAAAGCTCCCCTCAACATGTGCATATGATCTTGAAATTGTTTAGCACATGGAGGCAAGAGTACTTTGAAATATTTCTTTGATCACAATTTCTTATGAAAAGCCATTTGATTTTCTTGGTAAATTCTCCCTCAATATGTGCATAGGATATTTGAAAACATTTTATCACATAGAGGAAAGAGATTTTAGAAAATACAACCACGATTACCAAATATTTAGAAACCATTTAACACACAATCAAGGTACCTTATGTAAAACATGGAAATCTTTGTACCTTGAAGATTTTTGAATTTGTTTTGAAATGCTCCCCTTAATATATGCTTCGAGATTCAAAATAGTTTAGCACATATTAGAGAGCAGTATGCACTTTGAGACAAAATTGGTCATCTTTTATCATCTTTCATATTTATATCACATTTTCTCCCCGATCAAAATTTCAAATCCTTTGAGATTTTGGATCTCAAGTGATTTAAATATGTATGAAACAAAACATTTGTTGGAGAAAATGTGTCCGGTTTTATATGATCCGAAGTGGACAACATCAAGTTCCCTTTTAGACACAAAGGAAACCACAATACATAACCTAACACTATTACATACATTATAGTTGTTCATAGATCATACACCACATTTTACACACATAAAAGTACAAAACGAAACTACTTCCTGAAGATGTCTTCATTCAGTTCTTTGAAGCAGCTTGTAGTGACCTTCACGAAGTCTACCACCCACGAAACTTTCAAGGCTGCGATAAATCATTTTGGTCTTAAGTCTTCTACCAATTGCAGCCACAAACTCTTCACACATCTTTAAATCTTGTTCCGACCAGAATTTTGTTTTGTTCCACGGCTTCATGTCAATTTTGATTTCCTTCACTCTTGAGTTCAATTCTTGTTCAACCATCCCGAGTGTACCATCACCGAACTTGTATAGCTCGATAGTCTCATTAGCATTCTTGACCCAGATCTCGTCGGTAAAGATGATGGCTCTAGGAGTGTCAATCACTTTATATTCGTGATGAAATTCATGTCCCGAGGCTTCCCATTTCGGACATGTAAGGTTGACGCGGTCCGTAACTTTCCATTCCTAGTGAAAATCCTCAACTCTTTTCGAATTACCAAGCCTCCGATCCGTAGATTGACAAGAGAGAGAGAGCTTTCTTCTCACGAATGTAGGTGATTAAGATGTCCTTGAAGGTTTAAAAGATAGAGATCTTCAAAGTCATTTGGCATCAGATGTTTGAAGTCATTTTCTTCTATCACGTAATCTTTCATGTCTGCTCTTCGAAGAACAATCTTCTTCAGATAATCATAGCCATAGATTGGGAAGATTTCTATATTGACAACACTTAGAATCCTCAGCTTGGATCTAACAGCTTTGCGTCTTTTATCAGCTCCATGTCTTTCAATGTAGAATTTCTTCTTTTTGAACCACCAATGAGAAATGCCATATGAAGCCTCAATGTCATACACATGTTCTTTGTCGGACAAAATTGATCAGTACCATCCGCTCAAGACCCGGATCCGTAGGTAGCAACTTTCATCTTTGAAATTGATAAAGTTGGTCTTCTTTCGATGAACGAGCACATAGATAGTCCAGTCATGGTTGAAGAAGAACTCGATCGAATGGTCATTTGTCCGTGTTCACCACCGAGAGGAAGAGGCATGTTCACATTGAAACGGCCGATCCGCTCACCGACTTGATCACTCAAAGATCTTATGACATTCTTCCATCCGTATTGAAGTCGATTGGCATCCGAGTGAAAGACCTTGACAATTTTGAATGCTTGTCCTTCAAGATCCTTTGGAGTGATGGACGAGATTCCTTCGATCACAAAACCACTTCATAAAGTCGCCCATATCTCCCGTGATGTGAAGAAGTGAGTCTTCACCGGGGCTTCATAGTTAGTAGTGATTGTTGAGGCCCGTTGTTGTCGGGAATCATCGAGTCGACTGGGATGGACCATGAAGGTTCCGGAGTATGAGGTCTCTTCGTGAGCCACTTTGAATCATGTCTTTTGAAGGTGTAACTCTAGATGGGTTAGAGCGCTCACCGACACGTATGCATCAAACCAATCATCTTCGATGGCTTGGGATATGCTTGGTGGATGCATCATCGTCATCGGATTCTGACTCTGCTATGACATTGATTCTTCATGAAACACTTGATCTTCAGGAATAGAGGAGAACGTCGGTGTGAACCTTGAATCGACCGTGGTCCAAGCTGCAGATTTCTTATGAGTTCCCTGATCTCCGAAAGGACTAGATTGATTGGAAGGTTTTGGTGGTGATGATGGTGGTTGTGGTGGAGGTGTAGAGGTTGTTTTTGACGATCCACCAGTTCCAGCTCCTCCAGTTGGAGGTGAAGGAGGTGGTGGTGGCTTGGGGCCTCCAGACGTATCCTTAGATTTTATCGGAACAATTCTTCTTTTCTTCTTATTTTCCCTTTCTCGTACATCCTCTACAAACCGCGATAATTATCAAGTCTCATCGATTCCTCGAGTGCTTCAGATAATTTCTTATGCGTATCATCCAGATGCTCTCCGCTTCATACATTCTTTCCGAGAGAGTCGATCTCATGTCGAGATAGGCAAGTCTTTAAATCAAGTAATGGAGCCTTCATTGCCCATTCAACCGCATCTTTAATATCGCCTTCTATTGCCTTTGTTACAATCTCATTGAGGTTAATATTCTCCAGCTTTTTGACACAGCTATCAAGATTAGTGACGGCGATAGGAAAATGCTTCTCAATAGTTGCAATACGTTTCATAGCCTCTTCGAGCAATTGCTCAGTAGTTTTGACTAGAGGAGGTGAAGCAAGAGGTGGTGAAGCAGGAGGAGTGATGGTTTCACTGATGGTGACAACATTTGATGGATCATTAGCGGGTTTGGGTGGTGGAAGTACGGTTGTTTGAGACGGTGCTGACATAGGTGGGATGGTTGAAGTGTCTTGCTGTATGTCGACGGTAAACATGGATTCCACTTCCTCTTTCTCATTACCTTGCTTAAGAGTCTCAGTGTCTGAGGGTTTGTCATTTATAAACTGATCACCGAAAGAGAAGTCTGTATCTAGATTCTTTAATGAGGATAGAGAATCAATAGATGTGTTTGGTTCTTCCAAATGTCTGGTCTCATCGATCTTGACTCAAGGTTCTCTTGTGAGTCTTTTGCAACTCTTCATCAACATTTTGATCGACGGGTATCACTTGATGCATGAGTTTCTTCTTGTGCTTCGGATACCTCCTTTTCCAATCCAGATTGTTCTTGAGTCAAGATGATTCAACACTTCTTTTCTTCACTCAAATTGAGTGGTAGTTCTTGATGGTGAAGAGGAGAAGGTCAAGCATGTGAGCGGCTTGTTCGTCATTTACACCGCAATCCCTTTCCCTTTGTCTTGTGTGATTGGAGTTGTATGGCGTGGCTCGTTCGTGTTCTCTTAACACGACACCTCCAACCGGTGCTCTCACATTCGACTTTCTAGGCTTTGCTTGATTCCTAGTTGCGGTGCAACATCATCTTCATCAATCAAACCCAGATACCCTCGAAACCTCCGCCTCAACGCTTCCTTTTCCACTTCCTTCTTCTTTCTTTCGCGCGGGTTGTGGTGTCGAGGTTGTGACCTTCACGTCTCCTTTTGGAAGGAAGCATATGAAGTCTTTGGGCCGTAAGTAGACTTAGTAGTTTTGGGTTGTGGTGGAGTGGAGAGACATCAACATTAACACCGGATCTGGAAGCCCTTTTCTTGTACAGTTTGAAGTGATCTGTCTTCTTAATATCGTCGATGAGAAGAATATCGTGAATTGGCGGTCAAAGATCTCTTTATTGACACCTCTAGCAATATATTTGAGGTTGCCGAGAACAAATTCATCCTTAGCATTATGTAGGGCTGATTCACTCCTAGGGTTGAAGTTATGAGTGCATTGCAAGTCATCGGATAACAAGCTTTGAAAATCGATGCTAGGAATCACAAGTTTGTTTACTTTCTTCGTCCCCGAGCTTTATTCTGAAAGTTTGTTCTATCGGAGATAAATGTGTTCATTGACAACGAGAATTCTTCCCAGATACGTTCCGAGACATTAACATTCACCCCATTGACGATACCCCATAGGATTTGCAAGATGGGAATCCTCACTTTATCAAACCCTGATGTTTTGCCAGATAAGCATAAGTTGAGAACTGTTGTCATTGCTCTCCAGGGTTGATACATGTGTCCGTGATGATGTCAGAAGCCCTTGATATGCCAACTTGATACCCCAAACCAATCAGAAAGACTATTAGCTCTTCCGCACTAGGTGGAGGTTCGATCGTATGGTGGGGTTTGAGGTGTGATTCCTAGGGCCTTCCGAGAATGTCGAATTGATCACAAATTCATTATCATCCAACTTGCGGTATATTGAGCCGTGATTTTGTCCCATTCAATGGTGTTCCGAATTGTTGTAGGTAAATGGTGGGAATTGTGCATTGCTTGGTTAGTAATCAAGAAATTTGTGTTTTGAGGATATCAATTGACACTTTAAGTATTGGATTTTGTTGCAACTTTTCCATATCCACATAACAGTTACTTTTTTCTATCTCTACCCATTTATCTTCAGGAAAGATTTCGTTGTCTGTAAGAACTTTGGGTGGAGCAGAGGTAGTAAGGTTCTTAGATGAGGTTGTGTTTGCCATTGAAGATCTAAAGATACACACATACAACAGCAATGATTGAGAGCATGTTAGTTAAGATGTGGTTAGTTAAGCACTATAGAATGCAATCTCATGACAAAGACACAACAAATAGCAAACTTGACAGAGTACCCATACACATATTGAGTTGCTAGAAAATAGATTAAGCAACATTAGTATTTTCAAAATAACAACTTCTTAAGTGAAAGTTATCGAGAGACAAGTTGTTTTTGAATCAAATTAGTTAAAACAAAGTTGCTATAAAATAATTTCATGAGACAAAACGTAATTAAGGAAATGTTATAACAGTTGTTAAAACAAGTTGTCATATCTAGTTGCTACAAGAGAAACTGTGATACAACTTGCTTAAACAATAATGTTATAGCAAGTCGCTAAGGGAAAATTGTCAATACAAGTCGCTACAGGAAATCCTGAACCAAGTCGCTAGCATGAGATTATTATAGCAAGTCGCCTTAAATAATTTAATAAAACAAGTCGCCACTTGAAAATTGAACCACCAAGTCGCTAACTTGTAAAGACAAGTCGCTATCTAAAATGACAAGGCCAAGTCGCTACATTCAAGGTTACTAAGTTGCTAACTTGTAAAGACAAGTCGCTATCAAAAATAACAAGGCCAAGTCGCTATGTGAAAAATTACTAAGTCGCTAACTTGTAAAGACAAGTCGCTATCAACAGTAACAATGCTAAGTCGCTACAAATCAATTCACTAAGTCGCTAACTTGAATGTATTCAGAAATAGCAACTCGCCATGATGAATTTATGCACCAACTCGCTACCAAGAACACTATCATAGCAGGTAAGTCGCTACCAAGAACACAAGCATATCATACGCATATCACCTCAATCCATTCACCACAATCAAACCGCTACTAAGAACAAGTACAGTTAATCCATAAACACAAACAATTTCAGAAACACAACCCAAATCGAACCTCATACACGTCGCTCACAAATTCATTAATACATATAAGTATGAAAAATTACATCAACCCTAGTGAATCCAAACAACCCTTAATCCATTAACACATATATATCAAGTGTTTCCTTCAAAAAGTTCATTAACAAACCTAGACGAGGAAAGCAAGTGACGAGGAACAAGATCGATGGAATCATAAGGAAAATGAGTTAGGGGATGCATATAATCCTCATATTTAGAGACAAGAAACTGATTAACATAACCTTACCACACACAAATCGCTAGGATGAATTGCACACGAGAGAGAGAAAGAAATAAAAAATTGTTTTTAAGTTTTTGAAACTAATGAAAATATGGCAAGTCGCTAGGGGTTGATGAAGGGTTTTTTCACAAGTATACCAAGTTTACAAATTCAGTCCCTGCACATGTCAAGTCTCTACCTAAGATGAATAGCAAGTTGCTACGTCTTAAGTTGCTAACCTAGATAAAAGCAAGTTGCTATCTATCATATTATGTATTATTGATACTATCAGTCCATGAACTTATCAGATTGCATGCAAATACAGTATTAATCACATGTTAAATTGACATAACATAGATAAGCAAACTAACACAGATGACACCATGAAACAGATAAGCAATCAACACAGAGGACACCACAAAACAAGACAAGACACAGACATGCATCTGAACACAATACATATCCAACAATGGTGCAGAGATAAACGAGATAACTTGTAAAATTCTCCCCCTCAATCAATGTCACCAATGAACATTGATTGAATTAAACTCACCCGTTATAAAACAAGAGTATATCTTTTGGTCGAACTTCATCTATGATCCCGTGTCATTATTGAATGACATTTCTAGGACCGTAGATGTTATCGATAACAAGAGATATATCTTTTATTAGATTGTGGGAAACGCTTTAAATTATGAATGAGTATATTCTAGAAAAATTTGAAAATTTTTTTTTTTTTTTTTATATATACTTGGTTTATATTTTTTCCTTAATTTTTATATTTTTTTAAACTGATTTGTACACTGATTTATAAGAGCGAGTCCTGATTCAAGACGAATAGGAGTCAAAGTACGAGGTACATCAATTCTGGCAAGCTATAACTCCTGAGTGAGCAATATTCATTTCTGATGGAAACCAAGTCATGATGTTCCTGATTGAATTGAGCATTGTACCTGAAAAAGACTGAGGACACATTGCACTAGAAGCACATGTAGTATTGCAAATAGATGAGTTAGTGACATGAGTAATCTCACTATTGGATGTTGCACAGTTTGATCTAGGCGTGTCATTAATAGAGATACCTTTAGGTTCAATATTCTTGAAAAGTTTTCCTGTGGGCATCCACTTAAGGCAAGATCTAGGTATGTAAGTCCGTTTGGATCCTGTAAACTTAAATAATCTGCCAGTGGGAATCCATTTGAAACAGCTGCTAGTAGATTTGGATGTAGACACTTCCTCTTTGAATATTGGTCCTTTGTAATTAGTTGGTTTCTTAGGGATTGATCACCATTTGATGTTTCTTATGAGAACTAGATGAACTCCTAGTATTCCCGATCTTAGAACTTTGAACATTAACCCGGGTTTGTTATTCATCATATCGGAATGAAGTAGTGAAGTGATCGGTTTTGTCAAAACAGTATTCGTGATCAACTTGGGAGGCAAGCCTAGATTTCGATGGTTTAAAACTTTTAGTTCTAAAAGCATCATCGCCTAACTACAAGATGTTTTGAGTTGTTCGAGCAGTTGGCTTTCCCAAGGTTGATGGTTTTACAAACTTAGTGTTCACCCTATTTCCAATAGTTTTCCTAAGCTCATTTTTAAGGCAACAATAGTGAAGCTCTTATCCGAATTTGGGCTTTGAGGGCATCAATGTCACCAAGAAGGAATTAGTTTGATCTATCAACTTGGAATTGTTCTCTAATAAGTTCTTTCTTAAGGACTCATTTTCCTCAATAGGTTGGACACACATTGAGCCAATTCATCATTCCTAGATTTAAGTGTATCACTCACTTCATGGTTAGGATTGTTCATCCCAATATTACATTTCTTATGCAAATCTGAGAGTTCTAATTTCAGATTGCATATTGTTGAATCTTTGTCATGAATCTCGGTTTTTAAGTGGTTAATTTCAAAAAATTCTCGAAATTCTGGGAATTACGGATTTATGCTGGTATTTGTAATAAGAAAACTTTCTTCTCTTTGTTGTATTGCAATTTCCAAGGAAATGCAATGTTTTTCAAGAATTGAGTATTTGTTTGAAAGTTCATCATAAACCCCTTTTTCAACCATGTCATTTGTTTCGAAGATTTTAGATTCAGGCTCAACCGAGAAACATTTATCAATATCGTGATCAGAGTTAGGATAAAAATGATCAGGCACATTAGTGGATGCATTATGTTGATCAGTTAAGGGTACCTCATTACATAACTCCGGATCATTTGTTGGGATGGCATCGAGATTCTCCTCATGCATAACAGAGGTAATGAGATGCAATCGATTCAAGCTTTTTCGACTCGACTCGAGCCTTTGTATTCAAGACAATGGTTTCATCATCCTTTGTTGTATCTCGATATATCGATTCAAGATCATCCATTCTTTCAATTGGTCCATTACCCGATTTAGCACAACTTTCATTTGATATTATCTCGACACCCATTCAACACATTCAACTCGAACATTCTCTTGAGCAACTTCCCTAATGTACATTTCCACATTATCCATAAGTTGAATAAATGTGTTGATGTACTCATGAATTTCCATTCCAAGATGTTTCTTGAATGAAATTCGGTCACATGTTGATCAAAGTCTGAGGAATATTCCCATTGATAAATGGTGAAATTGGTTGTAGATTACTTGAAGTGCAGATTCGAGTCATCCATTAATACCTTCTTTTGGTAATTTGAAGCTTCAGTTGTTCTAAGTTCAGCAACACAGTTCTTGTCAATGTGGATAAGTCCTGACGAAAGAGAGCACTGCATGTTCGATGCCTAGTTGTGGATAACAGATGTGTGAGGTGCTGATGAAGTAGTTGAAAAGACTCAATGTTGCATTCCATTTGCCTTGCATCATTTGTCAATACCAAGTGTGACTCATTAGATTTAGACTCAGATAGTGAAGTGTGTTGATCATAAATTGCTGAATCAATCAAGGTAGAACATTCAGAATAGCAGCCGGTTTCATTGTTCTGTGAGGTATCATAAAGTTCAAGCACTTTGGAGATTAAAGGGTCAGTGATGTAAGACATTGTGTTGATGGATAGTAACTTGCATCAATTTACCAAATTTCTATATAGACAAGTCGCTAACAAGACAACTTGCCAAGAACCATAACACCAAGTCGCTACGAATTAGAAGACAAGTCTTTAAGCACCAAGTCGCTAAGAATTATGACACCAAGTCGCTAAGTACCAAGTCGCTAGACATAGTTAAGTTGCTAAAGAACAACTCGCTAAGATCCAAGTCGCTAGTATCAAGTCGCTAACAATTTATACTACAACTCGCTAACAATTTCAAGCAAGTCGCTAACCTCACCAAGTCGCTAGCCGTAGTGGAGAATCCACTAACTTGTACTATTTGTCGGCTTGTCTCAATAGACAAGTCGCTAGGCTCAAGTCGCTAACAACTAACACCAGAACTCGCTAACTTTTAATGAAGCAAGTCGCTATGATGAAAAATACTACGAGAACCAAGTCGCTAGCAAGAAAAACTTCAAAACACAATAGCTAGAAGTAGCTAAAATTGTTTGTCGGTATGCACCCACGGATCACAAACAGTTCCTTTTTCACACTTTTCAATCTTGTTTTTCAATTGCTTTGACGAATTGTGTTTATTTAATCTCGCTAGTTGACGCATTAAGTTCCTGTACACCTAAACCCTTTTGATTGTTTCTCGTTTTAACACTATCAAGTATTATATCTAGAGTATTAGTACTCATTCTAGCAATCTTGGAATCAAGATTATCAACTAACGTTTGAAGTTGAACAAAAATCTCACATTCCCCATCTATTTTGTTAATATAAATAAGCCATAAAAACGTTTATTTATATTTTACGATCTTCTAATGTTTTGTCGATAACAAACATAAAATCATTTTAACGAAACAAATAAAATACCTAAATGGTTTGAGCCAATAGTTTTCTGACACACTTACGTTTTCGCATAAAACACTAAAACAACTAGTGTTTACATATTGGGCAAATATATACATAACTAGTATGTATTATAATGGGTAATACAATTGGGTAGAAACTTAAGTATTTGACCCATTGACCAAATACATTGAATGTAGTTGGGTACAACCCAAAGTCCATGACCCATACCCATGGAGCTTGACCCATAACCCATTGCAAGACATCATGCTTATTTCATATATGGATAATATCCATGACCCATGGTTTTAATCCATGGCTCATAGTTTTAATCCATGAACCATGGACTAGATGCATTGCATCTTATAGATACATTGTATCTACTTGGATACCCATGACCCATGACCCAAAACCCATGGGCAAAAGGGAGCGTCTCACGGATCCCCGGTAATACACTGGACGGATCCGTGGAAGAGTAGATATTTTTCTTCTATAAATAGTGAGCCATTTCTTCCTTTTGGGTTGCCACTCCCACACATAATTTCCCCAAGTATTGTAACCTTCTAACCACAGATCCTAAAGGATCTTTCTATGTAGTTTGTCTTTTGTTTTTGTGTGATTATCTAGGTTCCTCTTAAAGGCGAGATCACCACTTCTTGAAGTCGAGCAAGCTCAAGTCCATGAGTTGCCATGCTTCGTCATCATCAAGACTACTGAGGTTCTCTTGTTGATACTTCTTTCTTCCTCCATAGAAGTGTTGTGTCCAAGGCATTAGTGAAGGATGCCGAAAGAGTCAAGATGAAAGCATTAGTGAAGGGTGCTTAACGTCCGTGTCAAAAGCTTAGTGAAGAATGCTAAAGGAGTCAAGACGAAGGCATTAGTGAAAGGTGACAAGCGTTCATGTCAAGGTCATTAGTGAAAGATGCCTAGGAGTCAAATCAAGTGGCATTAGTGAAGGATGCCAAGGTCGTATAATCGATGAGGTGAATCGTTATACAAATAGTGATAGTTTGTTTCCAAGGATATTGATATCCTTGATGGTGTTGTAATAAGGAGTGGGTCTCCTTTGGGGTTAGGTGTTGTGTAGTGTTGGGTAGTAGTTTCTCCATTGTAATGGAACTCGGTACTTAGCCTAGTACCGGATAAAGGGTAGGCGACGTTGTGGTAGGTGTGGTTCTCCTTTTTGAAAAAACCCGGTGGTTAGCCTAGTACCGGAAAAAAAGTAGGCGACGTTGTGAAGGCTTCTCCGCCATAAGGAGTTGGTGTCGTGTAGTGATTACGAACTCTCGAGTAGGTGACTCGGGGAGTGGAGTAGGGCAAGGAAGGCGTCCTTGTAGCCGAACCACTATAAATACTCGTGTCGTAGTTATGTGCTTCTTACTCTTTATTTTTCATTACACATTTATATATCTATCTATCAATGTCCAACATACACATCTAAATGGATTGACATAAGTCGATCTAAATATTTTAAAAATGAAGTTTTAATTGGTAAAACTATTCAAACCCCTTCTAGTTTTCCACATATTTCTTCCCCTTTTCTAAACGTTTTAATTTATCTTTTAACTCAATGACTTCCTTTTCTAAACGTTCATTTTTGTTTTTCAAAATCTTATTTTTGTTAATTACTTTTAGACTAATTTTGCAAAGTTTATCATATTCACGATGAAATGATTCATCATCTAATGATGAGCTACTATAATAAAGAGATTCGGGACATACCTCCTTTGAGTCATTTGCCATGAGACAAATTTCTTCGTTCTCCTCCTGACACATTCCCCACAAACCACTTACGAACGCCTTTTGTTCGTCACGTTTGGGACACTCACTAATGAAGTGATTAGGGTCCCCACATGTAAAACATGAGCGTTCATCCCTTGCTTTCTTGTCGTCTTTACCTTTCCGGAAGCCCTTCTTGTCGTCATATGGTTGCTTGACATCTCCTCCTTTTCTTCTAAAGAACTTCTTGAAATCCCTTACCGCCATGGCATATTCTTCGTCATCACTTTCCGAAGAAGAGTTTTCTTCATCGCTTGAGACCTTCTTGGCTTTTAAGGCAAGATATTTTTTATTCTCTTTCTTTTCTTTTGAGGCTTCGGAGTCTTTAGCGAGGACAAGCTCATAGACCTTTAGATTTCCTATGAGTTCGTCGAGAGTGAGGATTGACAAGCCTTTGGATTCTTCGATGGCCGTCACCTTTGATCTCCACTTTAGATATCTCCTGACATGGTTACGACTAGAAAAAGACTCATCAAGTGCTTGTAATGAGGTAATAATAGTGTTAAAGTTAGCAAAAGAATTATCTATACTATCATCATCCGATATTGAAAATTGTTCATATTGTTGAACAAATAAATCTATTTTATTGCTTTTAACTTGTTGATTTCCTTGATGAGTTACAACTAAAGAGTTCTAATTTTTTAGAGGTTTTAAGCATAGAAATTCTTTCGAATTCCTTTTTGGTAAAGCATTATATAAAACCATTTTAGCTTCATTATTTTTGGAAAGTTTTTTCTTTTGATCGTTGGAGAGGCGATCATGAGGGATATTTACTTGTTTGTATGTTTTATCATCTTTTGTAGTGGCTTCAAAATCACCTTCAACAATGATGTACCAAAGATCAATATCTTTTGACTTCACATAAGTTTCGAATCTATTCTTCCAGTAAATAAAACCATTTGTTTCAAGTAGTGTAGGTCGTTACATAGATTGTCCTTCTTTATAATTTTCAAAACTCATTGTGATCGAAAAGTTTTTAAAATACGATTTACTTTAAAATTTTTGTAAACCTAGCTCTTGATGCCAATTGTGGAAAACTATAAGGGGGTTGAATAGTTTTGCCGATTTTAAGTTTAGTTTCAAAAACTTTAGATTCAATCTTATGTGAATTCGTATGGATGGATAGAAAGTATAAAGCAATAAGTAATGTAAGTAATGAAAGCAAGTAAAGTAAAGGATAGAAAGTAATGACACAACCGATTTATAGTGGTTCGGCTACAAGGACACCTTCCTTGCCCTACTCCACTCCCCGAGTCACCTACTCGAGAGTTCAAGCACTATGTCAACAAGCTCCTTCAACACGGCGGAGAAGCCTCACAACATCACTTACACTTTTTCCGGTACAAAGCTAAATACCGAGTCCTTAACACGGAGGACCAAACCAACACAACTATAACACAACAACTATGTGAAATATGAAATACAAGATCTTGCTACAGAAATCTTGTGGATGAACAAATCAATCAAGGACCCCTTGCTTGAATGACTTGTAGTATCTCGTGATCTCCCCTTTGAGAAGGACCTATATGAGAATCACAACAAAAGAAAGAAGAACTACTATATAGATCAAGAGATCTGAGATTAGAAGAGAGAAGTAATATATGAGAGAGTTTGTAAGAAGAGGGGTGAGTAACAATAAAGAAATGGCTCACTATTTATAGGCAAAAACCTCTAGCGTTCACCGGATCCCACAGATCTCTTACTTGAGGGATCCGTCCAGTGTAATCCCAGGGATCCGTGGACGCTCCTCCTTATTTGGGTTATGGGTCATGGGTCATGGACTTTGGGTTATGGGTACCCTAATAGATGCAATGTATCTAGACATTGGATCATGGGTATGGGTTATGGATTTGCACCATGGGTATGGGTCATGGGTCTTCGATATTACTCATCCTAATAAACTATTACAACAAATGAATTATTACAATAATTTATGTTAAATGACTATATGTAAATGCTTTACAAAAATAACATGTATTCTTATAATTTTATCAACAAAACATAAAGAGATCGCTAAATAAGAATAAACGTTTTTACGGTTTATTTGTATTAACACAATGCATTGAAGGCTCTTTTATCATCATCTTCCATTCTCAACAACAACAACAACCCACTTTTCAATTCTTCATCCGTCTGACATTTTCGTTCCTCTCGTGATCCATACAGAGACAGGTATTAATTAATTAATTTTTATTTATTTTTATTAAAGCAAGTAATTAATTAATTCTGGTGAATAATAGTTTTGAGAGCCCTGCTCCGCCTATGAATTGGGGGTTGTGAATAGTACCAGAGCACAAGGCTTTTGTTATCGAAATATTTGGAAAATACGCTAAGACATTGGAACCCGACCTTCATTTGCTCATCCTTTTTGTTGATAAGATTGCTTATGTTCATTCCTTGAAAGAAGAAGCTATCCTCGTCCCCGACCAGAACGCCATTACCAAAGACAATGTCTCCAAGAGCTTGAACCCAAAACCACTATTGTACCCTTGTATCAAGCTCTTGGAAGTGATGAACATTGTTAATACAAATAAACCGTAAAAACGTTTATTAATATTTTGCGATCTCTTTGTGTTTTGTTGATAACAAATATAATATTATCTTAAGTATAATTATGAGGATACATGTCATTTTTGTAAAGCATTTACATATAGCCATTTAAATACAAAAATGTAGTAATTAAGCATTTGTTGTAATAGTTTATTAGGATGGGTAAAAACCATAACCCATGGATCTTAACCCATACCCAAGTTGGCTAGATACAATGTATACTTAGATACATTGAATCTAAAGAAAACCCATGGACCAACCCATAACCCATGACCCATAACCAAAAACCCATGGGCAAAGAGAGCTGCCCACGGATCCTGTGTGGAAGGGATCCGTGGGATCCGGGGAACTGTGAAGATTTTTGCCTATAAATAGAGAGCCATTTCTTCATTCTAACTTACCCATCTTCTTAGTAAATCTCTCAAACACTCTCATTCTCTTCTAACATATAGATCACTTGATCTATAGTCGTGTTGGTTTGGTCCACCGTGTTACGGACTCGGTATCTAGCTTTGTACCAGAAAAAGTGTAAGCAACGTTGTGAAGGCTTCTCCTCCAAGTGAAGGAGTTTGTTGACATAGTGCTTGAACTCTCGAGTAGGTGACTCGGGGAGTGGAGTAGGGCAAGGAAGGTGTCCTTGTAGCCGAACCACTATACATAGGTTGTGTCTTTTCTTTCCCTTCGCTTTACTTTATTTACTTGCTTTATCATTAGATCTATACTTTCTCTATATCCATAAGATCTCACATATTAACGAATCTAAAGTTTTTGAAATTAACGTAAAATCGGCAAAACTATTCAACCCCCCTTCTAGTTTTCCACAATTGGCATCAAGAGCAAAGTTTGTAAAAGTTTTAAAGTAAAATTGTATTTTAAAAACTTTTCGATCACTATGGGTTCTGAAAATTATAAGGAAGGGCACAATCTATGCAACGACCACCACTACTTGAAACTAATGGTTTTATATATTGGAAAAATAGATTCGAAACATATGTGAAATCTAAAGATATTGATCTTTGGTACATTATTGTTGAAGGCGACTTTGAGGCTACCTCAAAAGACGACAAAGGGAATTTAGTTAACATACCTCATGATAAACTAAATGATGAAATGAAGAAAAAGCTTTCTAAAAATAGTGAAGTAAAAATAGTTTTATATAATGCTTTACCGAAAAAGGAATTCGAAAGAATTTCTATGCTTAAAACCTCTAAAGAAATTTGGACTTCTTTAGTTGTAACTCATCAAGGCAACCAACAAGTTAAGAATAATAAATTTGATTTATTTGTTCAACAATATGAACAATTTTCAATATCGGATGAGGAAACTATAGATCACTCTTTTGCTAACTTTAATACTATTATTACATCGTTACAAGCACTTGATAAATCTTTTTCTAGCCGTAACCATGTTAGGAGATATCTAAGGGCACTTCCATCGAAGTGAAGATCCAAGGTGACGGCGATCGAAGAGTCAAAAGATTTGACAATCCTCACCTCGATGAACTCATAGGCAACCTAAAAGTCACGAGCTTGTCCTTGCCAAAGACCAAGCCTCAAAGGTAAAAGAGAAACACAAATCTCTTGCCCTTAAAGCCAAAAAGGCTTCAAGCGATGAAGAGAACTCCTCTTCGAGTAGTGACGACGAGAGTACGCTATGGCGGTAAGGACTTTAAAAGTTCTTTAGAAGAAAGGGAAGATACGTCAAACAACCATATGACGATAAGAAAGGCTTTCGGAAAAGCAAAGAGGACGAGAAGCCAAAGGATGATCGTACTTTTTTTTTTGGGTAAAGGGTTTTACCCCGGTAAATATATATAACCAAAAAAATGTTAAGTACAAAAGGAATGTGGCAGAAGTACCACATTAACCTCAAGCTAAAGCTTGAAAACTAGTGTTTATGACATGCCATAAACACAAAGAACCTAGCTATACATTAATCATCTAACTGTGCATAAAACAAGAAAAACTTGTAACAAGCGAGCATCCGTAATCACCACACGCGCAAAAGGAGCAAGACGACCCAGGAAGTTTGCCTCCTTAAAAACCCTTTCCAAGAAAAACCCCGAAAGGAAAAACCTTGGAGAAGGGAAAAAGAGTACAACCCATTCCTGGCACTCCCTTTGCGAACTAGATAAACGCTGTAGAACTTCCATTAAGACGTTGAACAATCCGCAATGATCACCAATCCAGGTAGCTTCCAAGTATCCATAATCCTTCGAATCCGCATAGAGTTCTTCGTGAATCGAAACGAAAGGATCTTCAAATGAACAATAGACACAATATCATCAAACACCGAGTATATGACTTCATTCCTTCTTAAATGACCTTGAATTCGCTCACGCCAAATAGAGTAGCATGAGGCAGCAAGAATCAGATGGGATATAACACCAGAGGCAGATCGTCCCTTAGAAAATGGTATAAGGTACGAGACAATATCATTCAGCCTAGGAGGGATATTATCCATGCCACAAAGAGAACAAACTCTCGTCCACACCTGTAAAGAAAAAGGACACTCAAAGAAAAGGTGAGCATGAGAATCAGGTTGGTTGTCACAGAATAGACAACGAAGCAGGTTTAAGTCAGTGTCAGGACCGACATCCCATTTCCTCAATCTATCTTGTGTTTTAAGCTTGAAATTAACGACCAACCAAAGATTAAACGCATGTTTAGGGATACACTGAGGGAACCACACAACATGAAACCAAGGAACCAGGTTAGCACTACTACGGATAGAGTCCCAAACATGGAGATTGTAAACGGCATAAGATCACCATTGGGACTCTCCAAACCAGCTCGTCCGAATACCATCAAGAAGAATTGGCGAGTAATCGCAATAAGTCCGAAACCTATTAATCCAGTCACTAGGCCACCTCCAATCACCATCGCAAGCAAATCACCAACCGAGTTGTTCAACGAAAATCCGGACCTAGAGATATCTCTAGCAAGAAGCAAACACCCAAGAGGGCTCAAAGAACACCAATTATCAAACCAAATAAAAGCCCTCTTGCCATCACGGATATGGAACCAGAAAAAAGGCCGAATAGTGGGCGTATAAGAAAAAGTTTTCTCCAGCCCCAACTCATATCACCCGTACATGGAACATCCCAAAGGATGATCGTACTTGCTTTAAATGTGGGGACCCAAACCACTTTATTAGTAAGTATCCCAAACGGGATGATCATAAAGCGTTCGTGAGCGGCACGTGGGGAATGAGCGACGAGGAGGACGAAGAAATTTGTCTCATGGAAAATGACGAGGTGTGCTTAAAGGTCGATCTAGACCCCGATGAATGGGTCAAGGATAGCGGGTGCACAAGGCACATGACCGGCAATAGGGATCTATTCTCCACATATGAATCCGTAAATGGAGGTAATGTGATGTTTGGAAATAGCAAAAGTAGAATCATCGGTAAAGGTACGATTTCTAAAAAATCTCTAACCATTAACGATGTGTGTCACGTAGAAAACCTAAACTTTAATCTCTTAAGTATAGGACAAATATGTGATAAAAGTGCAATGTACTTTTTACCTAAACCGTAGTAAGATACTAAAAATGGCATAACTATAGGAAGAGGAATTAGGAAACATGGAGTCTATGTCATTAAAATTGGTAATGAACCTAAAGACAAAGTTTGTCTTACCTCTATGGATGATACTTGACCTTATGGCATCAAGATTGGGTCATGCCAATATGCGACTTCTTCAATCGCTATCATCCAAAGATCTAGTAAGAGATCTACCTAAGTTAAAATATGAACATCACTTTTGTGATGCTTGTAATGTAGGAAAACAAGCTCATTCTAGTCATAAAGCTAAAAACATGGTGTCAACAACTAGGTGTCTAGAATTACTACATATGGATTTATTTGGTCCATCCGCTATCCAAAGTTATGGAGGCAACTACTACACTTTGGTCATAGTGGATGACTACTCTAGGTATACATGGACAAAATTTTTAAAGAACAAAACAGAAACCTTTAATTATTTTGAAATATTAAGCAAAAAGATCCAAAGACAACTAGGAAGTCCTATAGTGTCCATTAGGACGGATCATGGTAGGAATTCGATAATGAAGTGCAATTTGGAGCCTTTGTGACGCTAATGGTATTACTCACAACTTCTCGGCCCACGCACTCCACAATCGAATGGGGTAGTAGAAAGAAAGAATAGAACCCTACAAGAAATGAGTCGAACAATGCTTAATGAACAATCCATACCTCAAAAGTTTTGGTGTAATGTCGTTGATACTTCAACGTACATACTCAATCGAGTCTTAATAAGACCAATCTTAGGTAAAACTCCATATGAGTTACCCGAGGCAAAAGCCTACGTTAAATCACCTTAGAGTCTTTGGAAGCAAATGTTTTATTCTTAACACTAAAGATTACCTTACAAAATTTGATCCTAAATCAACCAAGGTATCTTTCTAGGTTATTCGCCAAATAGCAAAGCTTACGCCATATTAAACAAAGAAACAATGAAGGTAGAAGAGTCATTATATATAAAATTTGATGAAAGTCCACCCAAACCCTCTCCACCTCTTGTCGATGACGAGATCATAGAAAGTGATGCTATAGTAATAAAGAAAAGATAAATGAAGAAGAAGAACCTTTAAATAATGAAATCATAAACATTAAAGAGTCCAAAGATCACCCCGTAGATAAAGTCATAGGAAAGCTAAACGAACGAACATTAAGGTCTCAAGTTCAAAATCAAAGTAGCTTGTTTTGTTTCATTTCAACCATAGAACCTAGGAATACACAAGAAGCCATAAAAGATGAGAGTTGGGTAATGGCTATGCAAGAAGAACTAAATCAATTCGTGTCTAATGATGTTTGGACGCTTGTCCCTCCACCTAGTAATCAAACCATAATAGGAACCAAATGGGTTTATAAAACAAATTAGATGCAAACGGAGTAGTGTCTAGGAACAAGGCTAGACTCATGCCCAAGGGTATAACCAACAAGAAGGAATAGACTTTGATGAGACCTATGCCCTCGTGGCTAGATTAGAGTCTATAAGAATACTTCTTGTGTATGCTTGTGCTAATGATCTAAAGCTTTATCAAATGGATGTCAAAAGCGCTTTTCTAAATGGTTTCATTAATGAAGAAGTATACGAGCTCAACCTCCAGGGCTTCATCGATTTTGAAAACCCAAACATGTATATAAATTAAAGAAAGCCCTTTATGGTCTTAAACAAGCTCCAAAAGCTTGGTATGATAGACTCAAGTCATTTTAATTAAACACAACTATACCATGGGGTTAGTTGACAACACAATTTTTACTAAGAAAAGAGAGTCTCATATAATCATAGTGCAAATATATGTAGATGATATTATATTCGGATCCACTTGTCAAGACATGTGTGATGATTTCTAAAATCATGCATGACGAGTTCGAGATGAGTATGATGGGAGAACTTAGTTTCTTTCTTGGTCTACAAATTAAACAAGTAGAAGATGGTATCTTCTTTAATCAATCTAAATACATAAAGGAGATGTTAAAGAAATTCGGTCTAGAAGAGTCGAAACCAATTAGGACACCAATGTCATCCGACACCAAACTCACAAAAGATGAAGACGGCGAATCCGTAGATAATACTAAATATCGTGGCATGATAGGTAGTCTTCCCTACCTCACGGCAAGTAGGCCGGATATCATGTTTAGTGTTTGCTTATGTGCTAGGTTTCAAGAAGACCCTAAAATATCACACCTAGAAGCCGTAAAAGGATATTTAGATGCATTAAGGGTACAACACAATTAGGATTATGGTATCCTAAGGCACGGAGTAGAAACAATTGTATATGCAGATTCGACCATGCGGTGATTACGTTGATAGAAAAGTACAAGTGGGTATGTACTTTCATGGGATGTTGTTTAACATCTTGGTTTTCTAAGAAACAAACGGCACTAGCTATATCAACAACCGGCCGAGTACGCCTCCGCCGCAAAGCATGCCAACAAGCACTATGGATGAAACAAGCGTTAGTCGACTACGACATTCATCTAAGCGACATAGCCATCCTATGTGACAACAAAGGTGCTATCGACTTAAGCAAGAATCCGTATTGCATTCTCGCACAAAGCATATAGAGATTCGACATCACTTCTTAAGAGACAATGTTCAAAAGGGGAACATCTCTATTGAGAAGGTAGCATCCGAAGACAACATAGCCGACGCCCTCACCAAACCGCTGAAGGGAACAATTCAACCTACTTGCCTTGGTCTTGGTCTAATGGAACCAACGTCAGAAATTATTTGACTCTACAAGGTATGTAAACACTAGCCTTCTTCTTTCCGAGTCTAGGATATCTATTTCACGCACAACTCACAAACAATACAGAATTTTCAAACCCAAGATAAGTTTTCAACTTATAGCTTTCTTATTTTTTTTTTGTCTTTTCAAACACATGCACATTTTCAAAGAAAAACTCTTTTCAAAATGTTTTCTAAAAGAATGATACATTCAGATCAATTTCACAAAAGCAATTTCTCACGCCTAGGACAAATCACTTTTCATTATTAATACAAAGTAAAACACGTTTTCATTGCATCTCATGTCTTTTGAATGCTAAAGGGACACATAACTAATATGTGTTTTCGGTACATTCATTTAAGCAACAATGAATTAGAGCATTGATAACACTCAATTATGTACTTGTGTACTAAATATGTGTTTTCGGGTTATCTCAATAGGATGCTTTTTCTACTTCTAGTTTATTTTTTCTTTTTTCCTTTTAGAGGTCGAGATAACCGCAACTCCAAATAGTTTGCATATAGGCACACAATAGGCAAAAATGTTTCCAAAAGGAAAATTTTGTGTCGCTCGAATCACTGACCACTGATCCCACTTCATGTCGGACGGATCCCTCAAGGAAGGATCCATGAGACATGTGTTTTTACCTTCTATTCTTCTCACTTTCGATGAAAATCCACATTTGTGTTATTTTTTGAGTATGCTCTTTAATGCTTGTGTTCTCATGATCACATGCCTTAAATTCATATCTAATCATTAGATTTTAATCCACATTTTGGGTCAAGCATTCATTACAATGATTTGTTTTTCTATATATAGAACTCTCAAAATGCTTGCATAATCCATCTCATCCTCACAAACACAATACACCATGTCATCCACAAATCCTTTAGATGAATCACCTAGTAAAAACAATCATCTTCATGATACCCAAACCTTTGTACTAACCACATCCAAAATACCACAATCAAACTCTAGGATATCCGCACGGATTAGTATCCGATCTTGTTGCTTAGCAAAACCAACCTCAAATGGTTCATCCTCAACAAACAACTCACCACAAGATGCTTCCTTTATAGCACCTCCCTCATCACCAACAAGTACACCAACTTCATCACCACCTAAAGTCACTTTTTTGGAACTCCTTAAGACTCCAACAAGATCCAAACAACCTAAACAAAAAGAAATAGTCTTTTCAACACCCCCCACATCTCCAAATACTATTTTTCAAGATCTTGAAACATCACCACCATTAGCTCCCATCACATTACAAGAACATCTAGGTTCTTTTCCACCACCATTTACAAACATTCCGGATGTTGATCCATATTTTCCTATTTTTCCACCACATCTTCCGCATAACTCAAATCAAAACAACCCGGAAAACTTTCGCACTAATTACCCACATCATTTACATTGTGAACATTGCCAATCCACTAGGGAAATCGTGATGAGTATGTAAATACTCATCATTTTTGGTTAAATCTGAACTGCAAAACGTTTAAAAATGCTCAGAAATGCATCAAAATACTGAAAATATTCCAAAATTGCATTTTATATGTTTCGGATGCAAAATGTTCAAAATCGATGAAAATGAGCTAAGTTTGCATAATTGGCGCTTCACCCCCAAGTTTCAAAATTGTCAAAATAGTCCCCGAGCACATAATTTAAAAGAAAATCACCAAAGGTCCTTTTAAAATCATAAGTTGTCAAAATTAGTCCTTTGGTGAAAAATATCAAAAGTTTTAAGAAATTACAAGTTTGGTCCTCCAAGTTTAAAAATTGGCAAAAATGGCCCTTGGAATTTTGAAAATGTCAAGATTGGTCCTTGTATTATGGAAGCTTGTCACTTTCAGTCCCTTTGTGCAACTTTGCAGATTTGGAAGTTTTGGTCCCTTGAATTTCAGAAATTGCAAATAGGTCCTTGTGTATTTAACCCTTTACACCCTTTGGTCCCTTGTCAAAACCTATTGTGACCCTGCCAAACCCAAGTGACCCCCTGTCAACAGCATTTTGGACCCCTTCACATATTAAACCTTGGTCAAATATCTGGTCAAACAAAGCAAACGCGCCTTTTTCCTGTCTTCTTCAACAAACACCTCTGCAACACACAACCTCCCATCCCCCCTCCTCAACTCACACATCCATGTCCCCCCACCTTCAACTACCTTCCAAGAATGCATTTAATGCTTCTTCACCCCCTCACTCAACCCAATGGCTAATATGAGTTTTGCGCCAAAATCCAATCAAACGGCTAAAACTCTTTAAGTAATCCAAAGGTCCGATTTTTGATGGGAATTAATCGCAGAAGTAGAAGAAGTTTGGGTATAAAAGAAGCAAGAAAGAGAAGAGGGGTAGTACTTAGTTTATTTTTAAAATGTATGTCGCTTTTAAGCTTATCATGTCTTAAATAGTTTCTCAATTGTTATTTCAAGTTAATTTGTATCAAACTTAGTAGTTTCAGTGTATTAAAACTCTTATCAAGTATCAATTCAAGTTTTAGTTCACATTTCATATTTTATGTTCACTGTTGAATATTTCAGTTTCAATCTCTTACAATCAAGCTTCAAACAGCTTATTTCCAAATTCATATAAGCTTATTATAGCTTTTTATAAGCTTATATTTAAGTTTCAAGTCACTTTGGATATTGGTCAATGAAAGTCAAACTGAGGCAATAATTGAGAAGGAAATGGAAATGGTTGATGCAGAAATAGAAATGGGTTGATTCTGAGTTCAATGGGTTGGTTTATATAGGCTAGTGGTTCTTGGGTTCACTGATTTCAAGCCATTGTGGCTAAGGACAAATTGTGAGTTAATTTCAAGTTTTATTGCATAATCTGTAGGTGCAGTCATAACTAGTTTTAATCTGTGTATTAAGTTGTAATTAGGTTAGGTAAACTTAGTTTGATCATTAAAACCAGCTAGTGCAGTCTTTAGTTCAGTTTAAATTGCAAATCAGTAGGATAAAGGGTGTTTGGATCAGTAGGTTAAGCTGTCTTTAAGGTTTGCTCAGTGGGTGAGCCTTGTTGCTTTAAGCTTGTGTAGCTTCATTTGACTCATATCTGTCTTTACATTGCATCTGCTAACACCCAAAGTCATAATCTCATGAAACTGTCTTAATTTCCTTAACTGTTGAGATTTTGGATAATCAAACTCTTGTTTTGTGTTTAAAGTTCATAGATATAGTTTGCATTAAGTTCATTTCATCAATTAACATCATAATCTGTCCTCAAATCAGTTTCAAAGTTCACCAAAGTCAACATCTTAATTCTGTCTCAAAAGTCAAATTGCAAAAAAGCCATTTTGAGCTCAACTGAGATGATTTATCATTGACTCATCTATGGGTCAAATTAAGTGAAACTTGTGGTTTTAAAAAGTTAAAATGGTCTTATTTCTTACTATCATTTTTGTGGAATTTTGTCTATTTTTTAGAAGTCTCAAAACTGCTTGTCAATAAGGTCTTATTTGTTCTGCATACACTCAAGATTAACCGAGTGTGCAAGTTTTGTGCAAGCCTTGCACAGTGCTCATTTTAGCTAGTCCAAGTCTGGTTTTTGGTTTACAAGCCCTTGGCCAGGTCTAGTGTAGGTTCCAATTTCTTGTTTTTGATTTCCAGCTTATTTAGTAGCTTATTATTAGGCTCAAAGTAGGCCCCCAAAACTGTTCTTAGCATAAAACTCAAAACAATCAAATATGTGTAAATGGTGATTTAGAGGTTTAAAGCGAGTGAGATTGGTTGCATTTGGATAATTTTAGCATATTATAGCTTCTGTATCAAGTTGGTAGCTTATTGTGTCTTTTGGCTTATTAAAAGTGCTTATTTATAAGCATATGAGATTGCAGTTTCATTTTCTTGTACACAAGCTACTGTTTTTCTATTTTTCCTAGTTTCATAATATTATTTTAGGCTTATCTTGAATTTTTCAGATTTTTGTAAGTCAGTTTGCTATTTTTCTTAATTTAAATCAGTTTTTAAGTCATTTTAATTAGCTTTTAATACAATTAATTAAGAAAAGTTTCAAAAAAATAATTTTTCATTTTTCTTAAGTTAAGATAAATATAAAAAGCCAAAAAATATTTTTCTAGATTTTCTTAGTTAAATTTGTATTTTTAAGTAATTTAATTAGTTTTAAATAGTTTTAATTCCTAGAAAATAGAAAATAATCGTAAAAATACAAAAATAGTTTTGAAAATTCTCTTTTGTTATTTTAGATTTTTCCAAGTCATAATTTTATTTTTCTAGCTTTATTTCATATTTTCTTATATTCTAGGTTATTATTTAATAAGTAAAAATAGTTTTTAATTAATAATAATTAGATAAATAGTTTTAAAAATAGTTTTCTTTTTCTAAAAATTTTCTTTTATCATTAGGATTGTAAAAATGTCATTTTCTTATTTTTGGGACTAATATTGTTTAAAGTTTTACATTTTCTTTGGTACGTCGCGTAGTTTTTTTAATTTAAGTTTTAAAAACAGAAAAATCAAAAACATCATTTTTGCAAATAGTGATAGCGTTTATTTAATATATTTTATCTTTTTAATTTTCTTTAATTTGCATTTAAGCCTTGTAATTTATAAACTTTTCCTTAGTTATAATAATTCAAAAACTCTTTTCCGTTCAAATCTCTCGATCACTATATGTTTGGTGATTCATCGCATAGCTCGCTGGGACATAACGACCCGGGGAAACACTGTATTCTCCAGATCTTCATTGCATTCGTTTCCAAACTGTTTTAAGTTCCTTACGGTCGGCCATTCACAAGTGGTCGGCTTGAGTGAGAAAACTTGACCGTTCGGGACCGAATCAAATTTTTGGCTTTCCTACTGACTTTGTTGTAGTAGACTTCGATGCAGATCCTATAGTTCCCCTCATCTTAGGGAGAGCTTTCTTGAGAACGAGTCTTGCTCGATTGATGTGTTTGTCAAGAGTCGACCATACGGGTTGACAACGAAGAGCTCACATTGAATATCAACTAACTCCAAACCTCGTCCAAACAGAGTGTTGCCACAATTGATCAAAATCAAAGATTCAATGCAACACTCTCAAATTTCACGGTTAAGAGGAGTCACCAAAACGCTTGAGCTAAAAGCTTTAAAATCAACCCCGGTTCAAACAAATGGTTTGAAAGTTGCACTGTGGAAGTCAAGAGTGTTCTTGATGATGATGATGATCTAGAATCGGAGACTTCATCCAAGTGGTGGAAATTGCTAGCTCTAAGAGCACACCACTTGTCCCACCTCCTAATCGCTTTATCGCATCGAGTTTGTTAACTCGTGGATGAAACCAAATTCTCTTGGCCATCCGAATTGGATGATGATGTTTGTGATCCAATGGGAGACATCTTACCCATTGATGAATTGCTCAAAATGATCCATCATCTTCTAGTCTTATTCCCGACTCTTCCATCCCTTCTCTCACCCCCGATGAGGAAGACGACAACTTTGGAATGAAGTCGATGCCTTTCTTAGTGATGAATCAATTCCAACAGAATTGATAATACTTACTTTGATCCGGAGGAGACATCCTTTTCCGGAAAACTGCTGATTGAAGAACCGCTTTCCACCCTCCTCCCGGACATCTTATTGACCATCACCATCTAAGCTTCAAGTTTAAGCTTAAAATGTCAAACCGGTGATTTGCTTTCTCTCGATGAAGAATGGACTTGCATTCTCATGTACGCCTTTATTCCATTCTTCATGATGGTGTGGTTGCTCTTTCCTTTCTCTTTCGGAATGAGGACACCATCTTCGACCCCGTATCATCCTTTATAGTTTCTACTATTAACAATACATGCGGTTATATCTCGTCGGTGTGGAACTTTCGATGTTCATATGTTTATTAACATTGTGAACGAAAGTCCGATCGAGATTGGTTTTCCACGCTACTTTCCCCATGAACAAATGAACCGGTCGAGTCAAGCTAGCGACTCGGGAATCAAAAAAAGAGCATGCCATATGGGTTTTTCACCCATATTTCGACTTCTTTCTATCTTTCTACCACCCTAGTGTGGGGGGTTGCCCACATGTTGTGTATAAATAAAAATAAATAAAAAAAAAAAAAAAAAAATCTTTCAAAATAATGGCCGTAGTATTTCCTTTCACGTTCTCGCCGCATAATGCAGACTTTGAATATTGAGGGCAATATTCATTTCTAAGTGTGGGGAATTCTCACGAATTTTATCATGTAATTATACCGCCTAATTCCCCTTTTTGGCCAAATTTTTTTTGGAGTAAGTGTTCAGACTTACTCATTTGGTTATCATCCGCCATGTCTAATAAACAAAAGGATTGGCTAATCCAGAGCAAACAACTCTTGGTAAAGATATCTCAAATCCGTTGACGGCTTGCAATTTGCCCAAAGTTGTATGGTATTCACCACCATATCCTTAAAAGTGAAGAGTTGGCTAGCCCGCAAGTTTATGGCTTGTGGTAAAGGCAAGTGGAAAAACCATAATTGGTAATCGACTCACCAAAGATAATATTGATAATTTATCTAAGAGTTGGCTAGTCCGTAGCAAACGGCTTCGGTAAAGACAAATCAAACCGTTGAAGTCGGTGGTTTGCTCAAAATCACATGGTTATTCTGTACCATGGTTCTTACTTGAACTAAAACATTTGGCTACTCCGTAAGTAATGGCTTTTGTAAAGAGATTCAAATCCATTAAGTTTTTCTCAAAAGATTGCTAGGACTAGCAATAGTTTAGTGTGGGGATTGATGAGTGTGTAAATACTCATCATTTTGGTTAAATCAATCGCAAAACGCTTAAAAATGCTCTCAAATGCATCAAAATACTAAAATATTCCAAAATTGCATTTTATATGTTTCGGATGCAAAATTTTCAAAATCGATGAAAAATGAGCTAAGTTTGCATAATTGGCGCTTCACTCCCCAAGTTTCAAAATTGTCGAAATAGTCCCCGAGCACATAATTTCAAAGAAAAATCACCAAAGGTCCTTTTAAAATCATAAGTTGTCAAAATTAGTCCTTTGGTGAAAAATATCAAAAGTTTTGAGAAATTACAAGTTTGGTCCTCCAAGTTTAAAAATTGGCAAAATGGCCCTTGGAATTTTGAAAATGTCAAGATTGGTCCTTGTATTATGGAAGCTTGTCACTTTCAGTCCCTTTGTGCAACTTTGCGATTTGGCGCTTTGGTCCTCGAATTTGAAATTGCAAATAGGTCCTGTGTATTTAACCCTTTACACCCTTTGGTCCGTTGTCAAAACCTATTGTGACCTCGCCAAACCCAGTGACCGTCAACAAAGATTTGGACCCTTCATATATTAAACCTTGGTCAAATATCTGGTCAAACAAAGCAAACGCGCCTTTTTCCTGTCTTCTTCAACAAACACCTCTGCAACACACAACCTCCCATCCCCCCTCCTCAACTTCACACATCCATGTCCCCCCACCTTCAACTACCTTCCAAGAATGCATTTAATGCTTCTTCACCCCCTCACTCAACCCCAACTGGCTAATATGAGTTTTGGCGCCAAAATCCAATCAAACGGCTAAAAACTCTTTAAGTAATCCAAAGGTCCAGATTTTTGATGGGAATTAATCAGAGAAGTGAGAGAAGAAGTTTGGGTATAAAAGAAGCAAGAAGAAAGAGAAGAGGGGGTAGTACTTAGTTTATTTTTTAAAATGTATGTCGTTTTAAGCTTATCATGTCTTAAATAGTTTCTCAATTGTTATTTCAAGTTAATTTGTATCAAACTTAGTAGTTTCAGTGTATTAAAACTCTTATCAAGTATCAATTCAAGTTTTAGTTCACATTTCATATTTTATGTTCACTGTTGAATATTTCAGTTTCAATCTCTTACAATCAAGCTTCAAACAGCTTATTTCCAAATTCATATAATATAAGCTTATTATAGCTTTTATGTTTATATTTAAGTTTCAAGTCACTTTGGATATTGGTCAATGAAAGTCAAACTGAGGCAATAATTGAGAAGGAAATGGAAATGGTTGATGCGTAAATAGAAATGGGTTGATTCTCGAGTTCAATGGGTTGGTTTATATAGGCAGTGGTTCTTGGGTTCATCGATTTCAAGCCATTGTGGCTAAGGACAAATTGTGAGTTAATTTCAAGTTTTATTGCATAATCAGAGGTGCAATCATAACTAGTTTTAATCTGTATTAAGTTGTAATTAGGTTAGGTAAACTTAGTTTGATCATTAAAACCAAACTAGTGCAGTCTTTAGTTCGGCTTTAAATTGCAAATCAAGAGGATAAAGGGTGTTTGATCAAGAGGTTAAGTCGTCTTTAAGGTTTGCTCTGGGTGAGCCTTGTTGCTTTAAGCTTGTGTAGCTTCATTTGACTCATATCTCGTCTTTACATTGCATCTCGCTAACACCCAAAGTCATAATCTCATGAAACTGCCTTAATTTCCTTAATCGTTGAGATTTTGGATAATCAAACTCTTGTTTTGTGTTTAAAGTTCATAGATATAGTTTGCATTAAGTTCATTTCATCAATTAACATCATAATATGTCCTCAAATCAGTTTCAAAGTTCACCAAAGTCAACATCTTAATTCTGTCTCAAAAGTCAAATTGCAAAAAAGCCATTTTGAGCTCAACTGAGATGATTTATCATTGACTCATCTATGGGTCAAATTAAGTGAAACTTGTGGTTTTAAAAAGTTAAACTGGTCTTATTTCTTATTATCATTTTTGTGGAATTTTGTCTATTTTTTAGAAGTCTCAAAACTGCTTGTCAATAAGGTCTTATTTGCCCTGTACACACTCAGTATTAACTGAGTGTGCATAGGTTTTGTGCAAGCCTTGCACAGTGCTCATTTTAGCTAGTCCAAGTCTGGTTTTTGGTTTACAAGCCCTTGGCCAGGTCTAGTGTAGGTTCCAATTTCTTGTTTTTGATTTCCAATTATTTAGTAGCTTATTATTAGGCTCAAAGTAGGCCCCAAACTGTTTCAAAGATAAAACTCAAAACAATCAAACTGTAAATGGTGATTTAGAGGTTTAAAGCAAGTGAGATTGGTTGCATTTGGATAATTTTAGCATATTATAGCTTCTGTATCAAGTTGGTAGCTTATTGTGTCTTTTGGCTTATTAAAAGTGCTTATTTATAAGCATATGAGATTGCAGTTTTATTTTCTTGTACACAAGCTACTGTTTTTATATTTTTCCTAGTTTCATAATATTATTTTAGGCTTATCTTGAATTTTTCAGATTTTTGTAAGTCAGTTTGCTATTTTTCTTAATTTAAATCAGTTTTTAAGTCATTTTAATTAGCTTTTAATACAATTAATTAAGAAAAGTTTCAAAAAAATAATTTTTCATTTTTCTTAAGTTAAGATAAATATAAAAAGCCAAAAAAATATTTTTCTAGATTTTTCTTAGTTAAATTTGTATTTTTAAGTAATTTAATTAGTTTTAAATAGTTTTTAATTCCTAGAAAATAGAAAATAATCTAAAAATACAAAAATAGTTTTGAAAATTCTCTTTGTTATTTTAGATTTTTCCAAGTCATAATTTCATTTTTCTAGCTTTATTTCATATTTTCTTATATTCTAGGTTATTATTTAATAAGTAAAAATAGTTTTTAATTAATAATAATTAGATAAATAGTTTTAAAAATAATTTTCTTTTTCTAAAAATTTTCTTTTATCATTAGGATTGTAAAAATGTCATTTTCTTATTTTAGGACTAATATTGTTTAAAGTTTTACATTTTCTTTGGTACGTCGCGTAGTTTTTTTAATTTAAGTTTTAAAAAACAGAAAAATCAAAAACATCATTTTTGCAAATAGTGATAGCGTTTATTTAATATATTTTATCTTTTTAATTTTCTTTAATTTGCATTTAAGCCTTGTAATTTATAAACTTTTCCTTAGTTATAATAATTCAAAAACTCTTTTCCGTTCAAATCTCTCGATCACTATACGTTTGGTGATTCATCGCATAGCTCGCTGGGACATAACGACCGGGAAACATCAGATTCTCCAGATCTTCATTGCATTCTGCTTCCAAACTGCTTTAAGTTCCTTACGGTCGGCCATTCATGTGGCTCATTGAGTGAGAAAACTCGACCGTCGGGACCGAATCAAATCGCAATAGAAGTTGGGGAAGAAATGCGTTTCATACTCAACCTCATCCTTGATCGCATCAATACCATCACTCATCAAAACCTCCATCCATAACCTTATGCAAGCATGGAAGGAATCACTACTACTATTTTCTATTTTTAGTATTTTTATTAAGTCATTGTTTAATTGACACTTATCCATTTACACTTTGACGCTAGATTTGATGCAATTATTACTATATGAATTTTGTTTTGAAACACTCGTTGATTATGACAATCTTTCATACATTTTTCAATCAAATTATAACTAGTGTACGTAATAAATGTTGAGACGATATGTGCAATAAGTATATATGGGCGGGTTTTAAATGTTTATAGCACTAATGACTTTTCCGATTTTCAATGCGAATCACTTACGAGTTGGGCTGGGCCGAAATGGGTTTTGAATGAGCAAGCGGGTCATGCCCAAAGTAGAAGGTATGGAGTGACTTGAGATCATGACCTTTGAGCTTGACATAAAACATCAATTAAGATACCAAAATGCTTTTACCAAACTTGAAGTTTTTCCTTGTTTCCCTTTATCTCGGCGGAAGACCAACGGACCCATTTGAACATACAATCACACATCAAGATTATAGCATCCAAGTCACTTGTTTCCTAGACATTTTATTTGGTTAATATATTCTTTATTTCTTGGTTTATAAAGCTCGACAGAAACATGTTTAGCAAGACAACACTAAAGTAAACTCAACTTCAAATTTTTCCTTCTTGGTTCACTTGACTTACTGAAGCAAAAGGAAAAAATAACGACTAGTAACAATTTTGCTAAGCTAATGTATCTTGACGAAATACCAACACTGCACACCATTCTCACAAATCGACATGGCTTCCAAAATCATACACAAATCGGTAGAACCAAAACCAAAATAGCAATCTTGCTTTATACAAATTTTTCCCAAACTTAACATCATAAGAAAAGAAATAACATAAAACATAACAACAAAGAAGAAGGTGACCTCAATCCAATGTGATGAGCAAAGGACGAACGGTTGATTCTTGGTTTATTAAGACTTGTAATTTTTTTAAGATTTGGTGTTTGGGGCTTTGCAATTCGGATGAAGATATAGAAATAAATGAGAAGGACTTTGGATAACTTTCTCCTTTAGCGATTTGGGTTGAAGTTCAAGAACAAGTCTTGTTCTTCTTGTTACATGCTTGACGTTACAACGGAATACAAAGGAAGTACAATGGAAAATATAACTGAAATACGATGATAATGACTAACACTAATCGTTATAGCTCGGTTTAGTGTACTACAATCATGCAATGGAATCTAAGGATGATCGATGCGTAATCGCTCTATGATGGCAATCGCTCTGTATCCTCCAATCTCGATCGTCTCATCTCGTGATGCCAACATAGACTCTAAACCAAGAGTCCTCTCGCCATCCCTCTCGACAAGATCTCTCGCAATCCCGGAGCGCTCTCTAGCTCCTCTAGTCGTCCGTGTATCCGAGTCGACCTCTACCCAAGCTCGTACTCTGTCTGTCCAACTCTCTCGGCGTCCTCAACACGAGTCTCAACCCTAAAATCCAGTCGTATCCTCTCGTGTCTCTCGAGTCCCATGCTCTCAAACAACACATCGGTAACTCGGTCTAAACCTCGACCCTGCGCCGCAAGCTTGCAAGCGTGTTGGATCGATCTCTCTAGGCGATCGGAATGGACTCCTAGCAATGTCTCATGAGAGTCCAAGCGAATGAGTATCCTCTCGTGAGGGTCGGATCATCTTACGGAGATCGACAAGTCCGCCTCGATGCGTGCCTCAACCGGTGCGGCTTCCTCAATGGTCTCAAGTTGTTCAGTGGTGCGCTCAAGGCGCTCCATGTCTGCTGCAGATGGTACAACGAAGGCGATGACGGGCTATAGCTCGGACTAGTGACAAGTGGTACCGAATCGATCAAGCAATCAATATCCTCTCCAATCAATCTCACTACTCTCCTCATTTGTGGAGAAAAGCGGCTCTGTCCTAATCCAAATGGTGCATCAATATCCATGTCATCGTCTAATCTCGAGCCATCTGGAGCTCTGTCCTAGCTCTGTATGCTCGAACAATCTCAAACCACCTGTACTCACATCTCGCTATGCTAACATAGCCTGGGACACTCTCGGTCGGTATGGGCTCAGGTAATTCCTCCTCGGGATCCTCTTGGGATCTTCTTGGATCTTCCTCGAGTAAGAATCGGAGATCTCCTAAGTCTCGATGAGGTGGTGACTCGGTGGGTGATGGTGTCGGTGACTCAAGTAGTAGAAGGACCCATATGGCGGTAGCAGGTCATCCAGGAAGCTAGTGCGGGCACATAAGAATACCGCCTCGATATCCGGTACTCTCACAATCATACGGGCTTTTGCTGCAAGCGTCAACAGGCGATGGAGTGGTGGTGAGGGTAGGTATAAGTGGAGTAGGTGCAATAGCCGGTTTGAATTGCTAGTGTGGCTGTACATATGGATCGATGGTGAGTGTGCAAGTTGGCGGATGGTCGGTGAGTGAGCTAACGGGATGTCCTCTGAACATCGTGAGGAAAGGTGGGAAGGCATAGTCTGTGACAAGACGGTGCATATGTGTAAGTATGTGGAGAAAATATGCTTATGATGTATATGAAATAGTGCATAAGTAAATAGGAAATAAAACATGTAATCCTATTAAATGAACTTTAAGTAAAATGGCAAGTAAAAGCGACAATCGGTGTCGTAGTATGATGTTTTGGTGAAAAGTAGTTATAGTTTAGGGTTTATATGTACCTAGTTCTCTATAACTTAGGCTCGATGCCAATCATAACACCCCAAATTTGTTTAGCGGAAGCATACGTGTTATTCGGGAGCGTTACGGAGTTGGTGAATCATAACACAAGTAATAAAGAACGGAATACATACTCCGTTTGATTTCATAAAATAGTTTTAAAACGTTGCCTTACAACATAATTTAAATAAACGGGTACATCCCATTAGATTTAGTGGTCCCAAAGTAAAACATCATTTTTGTGTAAAAACACTTCTTTTGTACTACTACGACCATACATCCGCTTGCCTTGCCTTCATGAACATAACTTATACACCTGAGAAAATATGCTAAAAAGGTCACTAAAAGTCGGTGAGTTCATAGGTTTAAATCAAAGCGATAAGTTTGGACCATAATCAAAGTCATATAATCATTACAACGAATATAATGATATATGGATGAAAGTCTATTACGTTAGTTCTAAGTTCATGCAACCGATACTACGGACGATTCAGTATGCTAAAAGATGTCATACAATATAGGGGCCCATAGCAAGTGTTTTGTCCTCAACACTTGATTCCGACATGGTATACGTTTCGCCTTGGCCTAAGCATGGCCAACCGAGCGGAGGAATCACCCTCAATAGATCTATTTATAACATTCGCGTTTCCCAATGGGGAATTGACGGTTCATGAAAAAGGGCATTCTCTAGGGACATAAGGGCTTAGGCTAAACCACGTAATAGTAATCATGTAATAGTTTTGGTCCATAAAATGTTTTGCATATTTCTCACCCCAAAATGTATAAAACAATTTATCAAGTAAAAGTATGAAACTCACCTTAGCAAATGTGCAAATCCAAATGTGGGATTAGTGATGATTGTGGAGCGGCACCGACACGCGACCTAGATAAGGAGGGCAATGTTTTAGTCCATTGTTTTAAGTATTCTTTACTTAAAGTAATTCAATGGTTTTTATAACGATGTTATTACAAAAAAATACATTTGTAAAATTTGTTAAAATGATTTTACTAGTAAGTATACGAAGTATATATACTTTTCGTTTTGATACTATAACAATATTAAAATTCAAAGTTTGGTTTGAAAATATTTACGTCATTCTTTTAGTAAGTATATAATGTGTATATACTTATTTAAGTTAACACATGATAGTAGCGTCAAAATTCATGTTGGTCTATTTATTTTCTAATTGTATTTAGAAAATATTTGAGTTAAATTGAAGACTTTCAATTTGATTGATGAAAAGGATAATATAGTGATCCTAGTTTGTTTACCAAAAATTGATCTTAGTATATATATATAGTCCTAATGAGAAGTTTAATTGACACTTATCCATTTACACTTTGACGCTAGATTTGATGCAATTATTACTATATGAATTTTGTTTTGAAACACTCGTTGATTATGACAATCTTTCATACATTTTTCGTCAAATTATAACTAGTGTACGTAATAAATGTTGAGACGATATGTGCAATAAGTATATATGGAGGCGGGTTTTAAATGTTTATAGCACTAATGACTTTTCCGATTTTCATTTCATGCGAATCACTTATGGATTTTGGAACATCTATGGGTGTGGCCCGATGAAGTTTAATGGTTACACGAGTTGGGCTGGGCCGAAATGGGTTTTGAATGAGCAAGCGGGCATGCCCAAAGTAGAATGGTATGGAGTGACTTGAGATCATGACCTTTGAGCAAAAATAGTACCGAGTTGACATAAAACATCAATTAAGATACCAAAATGCTTTTACCAAACTTGATTTAGTTTTTCCTTGTTTCCTTTATCTCGGCTGGGAAGACCAACGGACCCATTTGAACATGACGACTCAAGATTCACAATCACACATCAAGATTATAGCATCCAAGTCACTTGTTTCCTAGACATTTTATTTGGTTAATATAAACTTGTGCTCTTTATTTCTTGGTTTATAAGGCTCGACAGGAAACATGTTTAGCAAGACAACACTAAAGTAAACTCAACTTCAAATTTTTCCTTCTTGGTTCACTTGACTCGACAGAAGCAAAAGGAAAAAAATAACGACTAGTAACAATTTTTGCTAAGCTAATGTATCTTGACGAAATACCAACACTCGCACACCATTCTCACAAATCGACATGGCTTCCAAAAATCATACACAAATCGGTAGAACCAAAACCAAAATAGCAATCTTGCTTTATACAAATTTTTCCCAAACTTAACATCATAAGAAAAGAAATAACATAAAACATAACAACAAAGAAGAAGGTGACCTCAAATCCGAATGTGATGAGCAAAGGACGAACGGTTGATTCTTGGTTCCGGACCAATTAAGACTTGAATTAGCTTCTACACACCTCCAATTGCAAAACCCCCAATTCAATTTTTAAAACCCTAACTTTTACAAACCCTAATTTTTTTTTGATAAGATTTGGTGAGAGACTGAGTTTGGGGCTTTGCAATTCGGATGAAGATATAGAAATAAATTGAGAAGGACTTTGGATAACTTTCTCCTTTGGCGATTTGGGTTGAAGCCGAAAATGGCTAACATCCAAAATAATCAAGCGAATCTTAAGGTGGATTTGTTGTAGAGATTTGCTTCTCGCTTGAGATTCGTTTTGCTTTTTCTTGGATTCCTTATAGCCGCGCATCAAAGGATTTGGGAAGAAAAGAAATCTTACATGAAGTGAGTATGAGAGATGAAGAATCTTTGGACTTGAGATGTTGGTTTACTCTTTTTGGAGAGAGAGAGACGCCTAGGAGAGGGATTTTCGGATTAACTGGACATAAGGGAGGTTGAAGATGAGAAGTAAAAATCTTTCCTGGTCTTTCTTGGTTCTTGCATTTTGACGTGGGAAGGAGTGAAGACAAAGGGGGTTTTCATCCTTTTATTTTAATACCCATGTGTACATTTAAGTAAGTAATTAAAGGTTTTACTTATTGTGTAAATCTTGGAAAGGTAAGTGCATTCATTATACTTATATACATAAGTTGTCTTCTTATAATAGTTGTGGTTCAAGTGCAAGTGTTTTGAATATTTGGTGTCCCGTGGCTTTACGTTGTGACCGAGGTGTCATCGTTTGACAACTTTTATAACGTAGTGTCTTATTGTTACGTGCCTGAAATATTTTATCTTTGTAATATTCCAAGTTGCTGACATTTGTTAATTGTTTTAGCGAGTCCTTATCATAGTGTCGGTACGCGTGTAGTGTCGGTCACTGGGAAGAACGAGATAACCTCTCGTCTTATAATTTAAATTATAAGACAAAATAAAATATTCATAAAATGATATGAATGCAAAAGTGGTGCAGTTACCTACTGTATGCGAGTTAGCTACTCAAATGATCAGGTAAAGCTTATGCGTGCTTAATAAATTTGGCTTAGTAAAATGAATTACTAATTATCAGTTAAATTTTGGTGAAAATTTACCGTGTGTCACACATAAATACCACTACAATCTGTTGTTTTATTACAAGGGCTTGTTTACATACCTTGGCTCCCAATCTTGATTCTCGTCAATCACAAGATTATTTAAGCATGTTACTAACCTCTCTTTTGTAGGATTTTTATTTTTCTTCACTTGACGCCCAAACAAGGGGAGCTACCGTCGGGGAGTTAGCGTTATTTCTTCCAGGGTTAACTTTTGTTTCGACAAAAGGGGAGAAGAAGTAAAACTTAGGGGCTTTCAAAATTACATCTATTCTTAAGTTTTACTCATCATAACATTATGTTTTGTCATCAACAAAAGGGAGATTGTTAATACAAATAAACCGTAAAACGCTTATTAATATTTTGCGATCTCTTTGTGTTTTGTTGATAACAAATATAATGTTATCTTAAGTATAATTATGAGGATACATGTCATTTTGTAAAACATTTACATATAGCCATTTAAATACAAAATGTAGTAATTAAGCATTTGTTGTAATAGTTTATTAGGACGGGTAAAACCATAACCCATGGATCTTAACCCATACCCAAGTTGGCTAGATACAATGTATACTTAGATACATTGAATCTAAAGAAAACCCATGGACCAACCCATAACCCATGACCCATAACCAAAAACCCATGGGCAAAGAGGAGCGCCCACGGATCCCTAGGATTACACTAGACGGATCCCAGTGGAAGGGATCCGTGGGATCCGGAATAGTGAAGATTTTGCCTATAAATGAGAGCCATTTCTTCATTCTAACTTACCCTCTTCTTACTAAATCTCTCAAACACTCTCATTCTCTTCTAACATATAGATCACTTGATCTAGAGAGTTGTTCTTCTTTCTTTCTATTGTGATCCTCATATAGGTCCTTCTAAGGCAAGATCACGAGCATTCTACAAGTCATCCAAGCAAGGGGTCCTTGATTGATTTGTCACTCCGCAAGATTTCGTAGCGAAGATCTTGTATTTGATATTTCACATATTTGTTGTGTAATAGTCGTGTTGGTTTGGTCCACCGTGTTACGGACTCGGTATCTAGCTTTGTACCGGAAAAGTGTAAGCAACGTTGTGAAGGCTTCTCCGCCAAGTGAAGGAGTTTGTTGACATAGTGCTTGAACTCGGAGTAGGTGACTCGGGAGTGGAGTAGCAAGGAAGGTGTCCTTGTAGCCGAACCACTATACATCGGTTGTGTCTTTTCTTTCCTTCGCTTACTTTATTTACTTGCTTTATCATTAGATCTATACTTTCTATATCCATAAGATCTCACATATTAACGAATCTAAAGTTTTTGAAACTAACGTAAAATCAGCAAAACTATTCAACCCCCCCTTCTAGTTTTCCACAAACATGATGTTATTATATGTAGTGGTTTTGACATGACATGTACTGTTGTTGATTCATGTGCGCTTTTCGCTGATGTTGCAATTATAAAAGCATCAAATATTGTTAAGGTGAATGGGAATGAATCCGTCGATGATGGAAGTTCGTCGGATGAAGAACATAGAACTGGTGTTCAGTCCATCGGTCAAATGATAATAAAGATGTCATCTTAAAGGTTGAATTATAAATATATATGTTAATACATTTCGTGTAATCTAAGCACTTTAATGTGGGAGTTGTAAGCTATTCAGAATTGCATATTCTTAAGCGCTTTAAGAAGGTACCAACCCGCTTAATTTTAAGTTGTTTTATTCAAACACTCACAACTGCTTATTTGCTTAAAGATAAGCAGGTAACAATACAAAAAATAAGCATCCAAACACCCTTTAAGAGTTTCATATAAAGTCATTGTATCATTTATGTATGTTTCAAGTAATATGATTCTATATTTGAGCATTTAAAATTCTATGAAATGAAATATATGATTAGTTTGGTTGAAATGGATCAAACGTTAGGTGTTGGTTGCCGCATTTATGGATCATCCCAATTATTTTGTTGGTTTTGATATTGTGTGTGGGTAGAAGATGAAGAATGAAGATTGGTGTTTGATTTAGGTGGTGTTTGTTTTTCATAAAGAGGCTCTTAATGCCTCTTAATCGAACCATTCGTGACGCGGCCGACATTTTGGTCGCTCGCACCATTTGTTTTTTTCCCGCTCGCACGCGCTTCGAGGCAGAAGATCTTAATGGTCTGACTGAGAGGTGTCCGAATGCTCTCACGAAAAAAAAAAAAAAAAAAAAAAAAAAAAAAAAAATGTGCGGTTCATTTCAAACATGAGTTTTTTTTTCCGCTCAGACGCAATGATTCTGACATTTACGCCCGATCTGATTCGGATGTGCGGTTCATATTCGAGTCTCATAAAAACAAACACCACATTAGTTTTTTTTTTTTTTTTTGGAGTGTATGGATGAGATTTGAGAATGGGTTTGGTGTTAGTTTTTAGAGAATCGAAATTTAGAGAGAAAGAAAAAGAGATAACGTGACGGTGGTGGTAGTGATGGATAACTTTTTATTAAGACACCGTCGTCCCAAGGTTGTACTCACCAAAATAATCAACCAATACGACAAAATGACTATTTTGCCTCACGTGCGCGCATGAGAGAAGATAATGACGCCGACTAACGGAAAATAAGTCGCTGACCGATTTAGACTATAAAACCTTGCTTTGACTCTCCACGATGAAAAGCAAATTTTGTCCCAACGTGATATTTAGGTACAAAATTAAGGACCAACCGTGTATTTTACTCTTAATACTTATAGAACCATCTAAATTCACTAATTTAAAAAGTTATTAGGCCATCTCCAATGAAGGTTTATATGGCATGTTCATAGTGACATAGAGCTTAAGTAGAATTCATGTACACAAAAGAGTATCAAGTTTATAAACGAGGGAGAAACATAAGTTCATGTGTATGAACGGAGAAAGAAAAATGAGTATGCCTATTTACAGTTTTAACCAATTATATAATTTAAAACCTATAAAATGATGATGATTATGGACTTAGGCATTAGTAAAGTTAATAATATTAGAGTAAGTTTATACAACTACTAGTTAACAAAAATAATAATGTGGCAATATTTATGAAGTTGATAAAATGTATATCATTGAAGATGCTCGTGGTCAACCTAATTTATCGAGTGAATTTGTACTGTATTTTGTGAGGCCTTGTATTGTTGAGGGAGGATGTAAAATAGCGTTGGAAAGTAAAAAGTTGAGCCACATCTCCAAAAATTATCTTGAAAACCGATAAGCTTTGTCCCCTCCCATTAATAAACACGTGGCATCCATGTGGCTATTGACTTTGTAATTATACAATTTATTTGGGGGAAATCCAACTAAAAACCTCTGTACATGACGCATCATTACTTGTACCTTGGTCTAGGCTCTTGTATCTGTGATATGTTCTCCTCCTAAACACAAACCGATGAGCTGTTTGTTTATAGTAATCTACCAAAATGCATTCACATCACTTACTTTTGGAAGAACCCATCCGAATGGCTTCAATTCTCGAACCTTCTAAACCTGTTTGTTACTCATTCCTAACATTTTACTCGTAGTATTATTTTCACTGTTGCTGGTGTTTATGTTAGTAAATGTTTTGTGTTTGTTGTGTAGAGCTTTTTTCCTGCAATGACCAAGATTGTAGGGACTCTAGGGCCGAAATCGCGCTCGGTTGAGATCATTTCCAGCTGCCTTAATGCTGGCATGTCAGGTCATCTTCACTTTCTATTGTCGATTACTTCTACTTTGACATTATAATACTGCTTTTCATATATGTAAGTCAAAATCTTTATTAGATGCTGGTGACTTCTCAGGCCTCTGTTTTGACATCTTTATGGTTAGAATATCAAATGCAGTTAATAGCTTGAATTTTGTCATCAAACGAATCTACTAGAAACTTGTTATCACTCTTTCCTTTTCTCTGTGTAGTGGCACGGTTTGATTTTTCGTGGGGTCATGCTGCATTTCATCAAGAGACACTGGAAAACCTTAAGGTGGCTATCAAGAGGACCAAAAAGCTGTGTGCTGTAAGTTGTTTCCCTGCATGTCATTTACAGTACTTGTGAAATGTACGTACATGTCCAATATTGCTACTACGCCTTTAACCCATACCTTTTTATCAGGTCATGTTGGATACTATTGGTCCAGAGTTGCAAGTTCTCAACAAAACCGAGGCTCCTATTTCTCTGGATGCGGAAACCTTAGTCACTCTCACACCAAATCAGGAAGTAGAAGCCACTTCAAATCTGTTACCGATAAATTTTAGTGGGCTTTCAAAGGTAAATAAATAACTAGAAATTGATAATCACATTTCAAGAAATGCTTGTTGATAAAGGGGATCATGACCTCTTACACTTTGATTGCTTTACAGGCAGTGAAGACTGGTGACACTATTTTCATTGGGCAATATCTGTTCACAGGAAGTGAAACAACTTCCGTCTGGCTGGAGGTAAGGCAGCACAGAAGAACGTTTAACATACTAAACTGTATGTAGTAATTTAACCCCAAAAAAAAAAAAAAAAATAGATTTACAGACCAGGTACATGTTTTTGAACATATTAAGTCACTGATTCTATTGTATTTCATTTCCTTCTGCTCATCTCAGTCTCTCATATGACAAATACTTCAAGTGGTAACAATTTATGTGAATCTGCCGTTTTTATGTCAAGTACCTTGCTAATTGGAGACTATTCATGAAGTTCTTGTTGACCTCCAAAGTCCAAACTATTAGCTGATAGACAAATAGGCCCAAGCCGGTTTGTGGGTTTAAGGTCCACTAGATTTCTATGGTCTACATGTAATTCTCATTATAAATTGTCAATCAATATATTATAACACCTACTGGGTTCCATCATTCTAACATCGAAATGTTACATTTTTTGGAGGTTTTAGGACTTCAAACAGTGCTGAAACTCAACAATTTATAACCTTTGATGTTTTCGCCAATAGTCAAATTCTGCTTTCCTGATACACACAGGTAAATGAGGTCAAAGGAGAAGATGTTGTTTGTCTTGTAAAGAATTCTGCTACTCTATCCGGGTCACTATTCACATTACATGTATCTCAAATCCGTATTGAGCTGCCAACTCTCACTGATAAAGATAAGGAGGTGAACTTTGTTTTATGATTCTGTTAAGTGCTTTTTACAGTTATAAAATCATTGTCATTTGTGTTTTACAGACCTGTTTCGAAAAAACTGCATATTCTCTCAACATTATAATTACAGCAATAAGTAATACGATTATTGGATGACTATTACTTTATGTAAAATCAAATGTATCTTTTGGAAATATGCTGATGGCAGTAGGATTGTTAAACATATATCTTTATGAGTTTTAGGACATACAACTTGTTTATCTACTTATGGCATAACTTAGGTGATTAGCACATGGGGAGTGTGTAACAGTATAGACTTCCTTTCTTTGTCATACACCCGTCATGCAGAAGACATTCGACATGTAATGATTCTTTCCCTCTTCTATTCTTTTGTAAAGTGGTCTATTTAAAACTTCGCTTCTTTCATAGACCTACTTGTTGGAATGCAAAACTAATTTTGTCCATGTATGCTGTCATGCAGGCTCGTGAACACCTCTCCAAATTGGGTGATCTCAATCAAACTCGAATATTTGCGAAGATTGACAATTTTGAGGTCAGATGCCAAATTTTCAAGCTACAAGTGAAGTGATCTAAGTGTCTCTTCTGTTATGACTGACACTTATTTTTTGCTGTAGGGCTTAACACATTTTGATGAGATCCTACAAGAAGCAGATGGTATAATCCTTTCTCGTGGAAATCTGGGGATAGACCTGCCCCCAGAAAAGGTTCGTTTTATGACTAGACGTGATAACTTAATTGAGTGCTGTACCCGAAGAAGTTCAATTCCAATGACGACATCATGCACTATAATGAGCAAATTAACACGATCCTACATCCTAACATCTATTGGTTCTGTTCGGTCTTCTTAGGTGTTTTTGTTTCAAAAGGCAGCTGTTTACAAGTGCAACATGGCTGGAAAACCTGTAGTAATTACCCGTGTCGTGGACAGCATGACCGACAACTTAAGGCCCACTCGCGCTGAGGCTACCGATGTTGCTAATGCCGTATTGGATGGTAATTTTATTATCTCAAGGAGTAGTACATTGCAGCACTGTGTTTAATGAGGGGGGTAAACTTGTCCTGAAAATTGTGTTTAAGTATGTTGCCATTAATTCACTATTCTTGTTATAATTCAGGTTGTGATGCAATTCTTCTTGGTGCTGAGACCCTGCGAGGACTATACCCTGTTGAAACTATCTCGATTGTTGGTAGAATTTGTGCGGAGGTAGGCTGTTGTTGCTTATTACATAGAAAGTTACTACAATATATGGATACGTTTAACCTGTTGGGTAATATTTGCAGTCAGAGAAGGTATTCAATCAAGATTCATTCTTCAAGAACACTGTCAAATATGTTGGAGAACCCATGTCACACATGGAATCTATAGCTTCATCTGCGGTATTGAACTTTCTCGGCTTAATTTGGGTGTTTTATCTTGTTTATGTTTGTTGTTAACATTGTCTAAAAAAAGTGGTTACTCATGTTTGTATGGTGTCATTATTTTCTTGACCCAGGTTCGTGCTGCCATCAAAGTCAAGGCTTCTGTTATCATTTGCTTTACAACATCAGGGAGAGCTGCAAGGTCTGTCCGTGTGTGTGAAATTATAGATATTGAGATAGAGCAAGTCGTATCTGACCTGTGGCAGGTTAGGTACTGCAAGAAGAGTGATTTAGCAAACCACGAGTTGCATATACTAGAGAACCTAGAATGGTTAAAATTTTCACTTGTATATAAGATAAGTTGGTTGGGAAAAAACCTTACTCTTAACGTGTTAATAGGGAATGACCAATAGCTTAAAAGAAAACGATCAAATGGGTCACAACCTTGTCAAAAAACACTCCAACTGTATTTTTGAAATTATATAATTTTTGAATCACACTTGAGACACTAACAATTTATAGTAAAAAATAATAGAACTTTTGGACAATAGATGTTTTGGGTCAACCCAACTTGCACACAAAATCACCTTTCAAAATCACTTTTAAGTGAAACAAAAAGGGGAAAATAATGGGTGAGAGAGGCTCGAAACAAAAAGGAAAAAATAATAATCTCAGGATACCTCTTTAGCTATGAGACGTACATACTAGCCAACTGCGCCACCACCCCATTTGTGACTGAGATTCCAAAGAAAGATGATGAATGAAAGATAGAAGGATGATCTAACTTTTCAATTGTTTTCAGCCATAATACAATAATTAATTCCAAGAGACTACATGATTATGCAGATTGATTGCAAAATATAGGCCAACAATGCCTGTGATATCTGTTGTCATTCCTCGGCTCAAAACAAATCAATTAAGATGGACATTTACCGGTGCTTTTGAGGTATTAATTCATCTCAAGGCTTATAAAGAACTACTATAACTACTCGCACATCCTAGTCGTGTTGGGCTTAAAACAACTATTACTTGATCTAGCTTGAACATTTATTTTAGTGCACTCTATTTTCTGTTTCTAAATAACAGCACATAAATTTCCAAGCCACTTCTAGATGTATCAGTTTTTGAATTTCTATTTTCTACTATAAAGGTTGTAGTTCAGCATACTCATTTGATGGATAGATGGTAATGGGTGGGGCATTTTTGCACCTAACAACCACAAGGTCAAGGGTTCAATCCTTGGCACCCCATAGCCACAACCGCTGAGTGAGTCATGTATGCTCCACACATTATGGAGAGGCAGCCGATGTGGGCCGGTTCGGGTCACCGGTTATTAACCTTTTGCACCTAACTAAATTACCATTCACATTTTTTGGATAGATATTTCTAGCACTCTCTCTTACCACACTCTAATTTGTGCTCTTGAATGATGTTGTTATGCAGGCAAGACAATCTCTTATCGTAAGGAGCCTATTTCCCATGCTTGCGGATCCTCGCCATCCTGTGAGATTCTTCCACTTTTTAAAGCCTTTTTAATTTGAAACCATCGTTCATGAGCTGTACACAATTCACATGATGTGCCAAACACTTGCATGCAAGCAAAACAGTGAATACTATTTTTTGTTCCATCATGTGTGTTTGAAGTGCTAAAGTGCATAACCCTTCATATATTGTAGGGATAGTTTGGCTAGCTCATAGTACCATGCCCACCATAGTATTCTAAATGTTCCTAGTTTGATAAAGAGCTTAATAATGATGTTATTACTTATTTTGCATATATTGTTATTTATGTGGCAGTCCGAGTCAACAAGTGCAACAAATGATTCAATTTTAAAGATTGCATTGGATCATGGAAAAGCTAGTGGTATTGTCAAGTCACATGACCGTGTTGTCCTTTGCCAAAAGGTTGGGGATGATTCTGTCGTGAAGATTATTGAGCTTGAAGACTAGATGGTGATGCTCAGTTCTCAAATTAGGCTATGAAGAGTTGACGGGCCTGTATAATTGTGAGTTCTCTACTGATTACTTGTGTAATGATGAATACAATTGAATACCCTTTTCAAGAATAAAGATCTTACCGATATAGTTTTATATGTGTATGAATATGATAAATCACGCACCTTGGCTAAAAGAACCTTTTGTTTTGCAATATACATAAGATTTTCTTCGAGCCTAGTATGCACAAACAGACTTGTATTTTTAGAGACTGTTGTCTTGATGTTAGCCCCATCCATAACTCAGTTAAGTAAGACTTGAGAAAACACTAGATATAGTGTCATAAAGAACACAGTTTGAGAGGGGAGAAAGCCTTATTACTTTCTATATTCCAACATTGGGTGGTCTTAAGAGAGAAAATAAAAGATTGTTTTAGATCTACAGACCATTTATTTTGGTACAAGCCAACAAGCATCAAGAATATTTCTAGAGATTACTAAGTTTAAATTGTACTGCAATATCTTAGGGAAGCCTTCATCAGGTCAAATTTAAGGCATCTTAGTTTTCTACTCAGTATTAAGATTTCTGTTCAAGAAGTACATGTAATTATTTTGAACCAATCTCCTTGACATTTTGCATTTACATGTGAAGTAGTTGAATATTTTTGTCATCGCGCTGGCTTGATAGCGCCTTTTTTGAATGTTATGAGAGCGACCATTGACGCCTAGAGCCCAGAGGCCTTGCTGACCCCTTTTAGTGGAAGGTTTGTCCAATTTTTTACTATGGGTGTGTTTGTTTAAGCTTATATGTGGCTTATGAGTTTATTTCGGCTTATATTACGTAAGCCCCAAATTTTTGGCTTATTTTGAGACTTGTGGGCTTATATAAGTTTATTATGATATAATAAACTCATATAAGCCTATAGGTTCCAAAATAAGCCAGAAAATTAGAGCTTATGTAATGTAAGCCGAAATCAAATAAGCTCATAAGCCCCATATAAGCTTAAACAAACACCCTCCTATGAATGCATATCAAATTAATATCATTATGTTAATATATGAAGGGGGAATGCTTTAATCAACTTTTTATCTTAAAAGAGAATTCCTTTTATTTCTAAAGTTACGTACACATATTTTAGAATGAAATGACTATCAAGAACGATAAAAGGTGGTCTAGATACGCAAATTGTGTTCAAAACAACTAGGATTTACTTTTTTTTTTTTTTTTTTTTTTTTTAAACACATCAAACCGATGGAGCAACTATACAACAAACCGATTACAAAATGTTAAAATGGTACCACTCCTTCCAATCAATAACACGGTGATTAAACCGATTCCTAAACCACAAGAAGCTAAGGGATTTGACGTCTTGAACGATCTTCCGAGCATCAGACCTCAAGTTGCCAAAACGTTTGTCATTTCTAGACTTCCAAATACACCAACACGTAGTTTGACTAGGAGAACGTGATCCACACTTTCTCTTACCTCATATAATATAATAGATTATCAAACATACAAATAACGAGCACATAACAAAAACTTGACTCCTTGAACATGGTTGCTTGCTAGTCTTCATAGATTCTTTAGTTACTTGTGTACATAAATGGTGCCATTTTCATGCCAAGTAACTTCCCTTGACTACATTATTAGTCGAACCGGATGCATTGCTTGTGTCAAGTTTGACTATTGGAATTTGGAACAAGACAAATACAAGAACCATAATCACTAAACCGAAACTAATTATTGATGGTAAAGATCCAAACTTTCTCAAGCTTGAACCGATAACAATACAAGAACCACTAGATATCCAGAATGGTTCAACAAAACTACGTACCTAAAGGTTTTGTAAAACACGATTCATGCATCAGTTCCCCCCAAAAGACTTAGATAACTTGTAACAAAACAAGACACATAATACTTGAACATAACAGAAAGATCAAAAACAGAACAACCAACAACAAAACAAACACTAAACCCCAAATCTAACCATGTTTTTGTTGAAACTCCTTCATAAAAGCAACCAACTTTTCAACACCAGCCAAGGGCATAGCATTATAAATGGAAGCCCTCATGCCACCAACCGACCTATGACCCTTCAACTGAACCATCCCTTCCTTGGCCGCCTCCTTAACAAATTCACCTTCCAGTTCACTCTTCTCAAGCGTAAACGGCACATTCATTAACGACCTAACCGACTTCTCAACAGGACACCTATAAAACCCTCCACTGGCATCAATCGCGTCATACAAAACCTTGGCCTTGTTGACATTCTTCTTCTCAACCTCAACCAAGCCACCTTGAGCCAACAAATCCTCAAAAACCAACCCACACATATAAATCCCATAACAAGGAGGTGTGTTATACAAGGAGTTATTATCAGCGTGAATCTTATAATCCAACATGACAGGGGTAATCTCCTGAGCATTCCCAATCAAATTCTTCCTAATAATGACAATGGTAACCCCCGAAGGTCCCACATTCTTCTGAGCACCAGCATAAATAATCCCAAATTTGGACACATCAACAGGCTTAGAACAGAAATTGGAAGACATATCAGCAATCAACAAGCCATCCTTATTGTTGGGCTCAGGATAATCCTTAAACTCGACACCATGAATAGTCTCATTGGCGCAAATATGCAAATACCTAGCATTTTGATTCTGGTCCAAACTTTGAAAAGTGGGCAAATGGGTATATTTGTTAGTTTTACCAGACCAGATGACATTAGGTTTGCAATATTTCAAAGCCTCCTTATAGGCTTTATCACCCCAAGAACCCGAAACAATAAAATCTACAGCATCCTGAGGCTTACATATATTTAGAGGAATACCCGCAAACTGGGTAGTTGCGCCGCCTTGTAAAAACAAGACGGCGTAATCCTCGGATATTTCCAACAGTTTCCTCAGATCTGATTCTGCTTTTTGAATAATCGACATAAATTCTTTACCTCGGTGGCTCATTTCCATCACACTCATGCCGGCCCCACGCCAGTTGTAAAGCTCAGATTCAGCTTTACGGAGGACGTTTTCCGGCAAGGTGGCTGGACCGGCCGCGAAGTTGAATACGCGATCTTGGCCGGTGGATGAGGGTGCTGGGGTGACGGCGGTCGCGGTCGAGTGGGCGCATGTCATGGAGAGGGGTTTGGTGGTGGCGCGTGAGATCGGGAGGGTATTGGGTGTGGTGGCGCGTGATGGTGTGAAGGTGTTGGGGTTTTTTAAGAGGAAGGTGTTTGGGGTGGTGGCTGCTGAGGTTGCCATGGCTGTGATTTGGGGTTTTGGAAGGGTGGATACAGATTGTCAAAGGAGGTTTGGGTGTCTATATATAGGTCAAGTGGAGCTGAAAATGGGAGAAAATAGCAGATCTTATTAATTGCTTCAATTATATTTAATTATTTACTTAAATAATTGCATATATGTCCCATCAAAACTCATAATTATATATAAGGGGAATTGAATATATATTCTTGCAAATTTAATAATTACATATATCTCCAACCAAAACTCATAATTGCATATATATCCTTCCAAAGCCTTAAAATTGTCATATATATCCAACCAAAACTCATAATTACATATATATCTTTTCAAATCCTTAAAATTGTCATATATATCCAAATGATTATTTTAAGTACATTTAATAGTAAAAAATGTCTAAAAATTATAGTTGATATATAAAATAACGATTATTATTATTATTATTATTATTTTATTTAATTATTATTTTTATTTTATTTTTACAATTACAAAATATATTTTATTGGTTTTGTTAATACAAATGTTCGTAAAACGTTTATTTATATTTTACGATCTTCTAATGTTTTGTCAATAACAAACGAAATCATGTTAATCTAAACAAATAAAATACGTAAATGGTTTGAACTAATAGTTTCTAACATATTCACATTTTCACATAAAACACTAAAACAAGTATAAGTGATTTTATGATTTAGTAATACATATGTACAACAACTAGTGTTTACATATTTGGGTAAAATATACACATAACTAGTATGTAGTATATTGGGTATTATAAATGGGTAGAAACTTAAGATCACAACCCATCGGGCAAATACATTGAATGTAGTCAAGACAACCCAAAGCCCATAACCCATGGATCTTGACCCATAACCTATTGCATGACATCATGCTTATATCATACATGGATAATATCCATAGACCCATGGATCACCCCATACCAGTGACTAAGTGCATTGCACTCAAAGATACATTATATCTAGCCAAAGATCCATGGTTCAACCCATGACCCATAACCAAAATACCCATGGGTAAAGGGAGCGTTCCACGGATCCCTCGCTTTGTGCTAGCGGATCCAGTGGAAGGGATCCGTGGGATCCGGAACGAGAGAAATTTTCTATAAATTGTGAGCCATTTCTTCATTATTTCCAACCCTTTCTAACACACTTTCTCCCCGAGTTAAATCTCACTAACCTTAGATCCAAGAGATCTATGTTTGTAGTTTTGTTTTGTGTGATCTTTAGGTTTCTCTTAAAGGCAAGATCACCACCTTTGAATTCGAGCAAGCTCAAGTCCATGAGTTGCAAGCTTCCTCATCATCAAGGCCATCAAGTCCTCTTGTTGATGATTCTTTTATTTCTTCAAAGAAGTATAGTGTTGAAGACATTAGTGAAAGGTGTCTCAAGTGTCAAGACAAAGATATTAGTGAAGAGTATCTATCGCCTATAGCATAAGCACTTGTGGTAGGTGCTTAGAAGTCAAGACAAAGCATTAGTGAAAGGTGCTTTAAGTCAAGACTTGAAACATTAGTGAAAGGTGCTTTGAAGTGAAGACACAAGACATTAGTGAAAGGTGTCTTGTAGATCTAGTCAAAGGCATTAACGAAAGGTGCCTTAGATGTACATTCGATATGGTGTGTTTCGATGTACTAGATAGACTAGCATTAGATCCAAGGATATTGGTGTCCTTGATGATGTTGTAAAGGAGTAGATCTCCTTTGGGATTAGTAGTTGGTGTAGTGTGGTAGTAGTTCCTCCATTGCAATGGAACTAGGTGCTTAGCCTAGTACCTAATAAAGGGTAGGTGACGTTGTGTAGGTTTAGTTCACCTTGGAGTGAAAGAACTCGGTGGTTAGCCTAGCACCGTATAAAGGTTAGGCGACGTTGTGTTTAGGTGTGGTTCGCCTTGGTGTGAAGGAACTCGGTATTTAGCTTTGTACCGGAAAAAGGTTAAGCGACGTTGTGAAGGCTTCTCCGCCATAAGGAGATTGGTGTAGTGTTTACGAACTCGAGTAGGTGACTCGGGGAGTGGAGTAGGCAAGGAAGGTGTCCTTGTAGCCGAACCACTATAAATACTCGCGTTGTGGTTTTGTGCTTCTTACTCTTATCTTTTCATTACATATCTTTATATGTTTGCTTATCAACATCCAACACACACAACGAAATAGATTGACATAAGTCGATCTAAATAGTTTAAAAGGAAGTTTTAATTGGTAAACTATTCAACCCCCTTCTAGTTTTCCACAATTGGCATCGAGCTTCGTTACCAAGTTTCTTGAAGTATATTGTACTTTAAAAACTTAATACGATCCATGGTTAATTGAAAACTACAAAGAAGGTTTTTCATAAAAACAAACACCATGTCTTTTAAAACTATATGTTTGGATGTTGATTCAATAACAAGATTTTTTTTATATATTTTTTGTTTGCACTAATCTTCCTTGTCATGTTGATTAGTCCAAGCTCATACCCACCAAGCTTTATGAGTCGCTTGGTAACAATAATACATTCCTTAAGAAGGTATCTTAAACGCAAAGGAGCAGGAATAGTCTAAGTGACATTTGCTGTGTCATTTGTAAAGACATTCCTAAGTGCGCTAAATGTATGATTCTCTTTTTACTTTGCTTGATAATTAAGTATACCTATTTAGGTATTTATATGATTATCTTTTGTGCAAATTACATGTTTTACATGAAGCTTCATTAGGAAGCCTTTTTCTTACATACGTGTCTTATTTCTAGTCTAAAGTCGTGGCATATAAAACTTATGTTTTTCTTTTAATCCAACAATAAAACAAAAACACGAATTTCAAAAATTCCTCCTTCCCTATAAAAACTCCCACCGTCGACCTATCTATCAAATCTTCACTTTTTTTTTTCAAATCTTCCAATTTCAAAAATTTCCTCTGACTCAAAAACTTCATCTTCCTCCTCATTCCATCTCAACATAAACCAAGAAGATCCGTCATCAACATGGTTTACATCGCACTCGTGCTCATCGCCCTAACACTCATCGCACTTGTGTTCCCTATGATGAAGTTCACATATGGAGACATTTACTTTGTGTTGTTAATCTACATTGGGATCATATACCCAATCCTTTGTATCATCCTTAGCATTGAAATGCAATATTACTAATAATCTTGTTATCTTTGTTATTATTTATTTTCTTGTGATTTATGTGTTTCGTGATACATTAGAAGTCATGAATGCATGCTAAAAGAAAATGTAGGATAAAACACTTCTCGTGGTATAAAAGCGTAAAACCTATGTTTTATCAAAGCTTTACATTACTACAGATCCACGGATCCCGAAAGTTATACTAGCCGGATCCCTTTTGAAAAGGAACCGTGGGATCCGTCCTACTAGAGAACAGTTTTTCATGCAAATTAAAAACCATTTTTCTTCTAGAAGTAATACTCCACTAGAATGTCAAAACCATAAGTGAGTCAAGTGTCTTTCTTGTTTAAAAACCATTGTTAATAAAAATCTAATAAAAACGTTAGATAATTATAGGTCAACCATAAAACATCACCTCTCATTAACCCATCATTTCTATAGGTTCAACTATGACGCATGAATATGAGTTTGATTTTTCACTCACTAGTGTCTACACTCCGAACATCTCTCTCGAACCCAACACACCTAGCAATCATGTCCGGTTCAATAATCTCGAAACCGTCACTTCCACGAAGGACGACAGACACCTCTCTACAATTCAAGAAGGTATCAATACCTCCTTCCGAGCCATAGGACTAGAATGTCTTCTTGAAATCAACGAGAAGATATGTCCAAGGTTCATAATGGAATTCTTCCGTCAAGTCGAGCTCGTTCGTAACGAGGATCGCTCTCTATCACTTTGGTTTTATATCAAAAACCAAAAGTTCACTCTAACCCTGGGGCATTTTGCTCACATCCTCCGGATTCCAAATCATGAACAATGTGCCTTCACCGAAGATTGGTCTCTTGATTCTCTCTTCAACTTTCGTGAAGAAAATAGTCCATATTGTTCACACATACCCTCTCCGGAAGATTTAAATCGCATAATATGCAAACCTCGACCATATTACTCCGATCCAAACATTATCTTTACAAGGGATATCCGAGAAGAGTACAAGCCTCTTGCACTCATCCTACGTGAAAATGTTTGGAGTCTTAGGGGAAATCGATAAATTCTTCCCGCTTGTTGTGCTCACATGTTGTACTGTTTGCTAACACAACAACCATACAATCTCGCCTACTTCTTCGCAAGGTGAATTGCAAATCTTCAAGGCTCCAAGAATAAACTCATCCCTTATGGAATGTTCTTGACACGCCTATCATAATGTTATGCACTTCCATCCTCAATTTCAAAGTCCGTTATACGTGCTTGTGAACAAGATGATGGAACCGCTAAACATATCTCTCGTGAAGACTTTCTTCATTCTTGATTCCACCAACACTCATCAATCACATAATGATCCTCCTAGCGAAAACACTCAAGAAACCTAGTAGTATTCCAAAATAGGATCAACTCTCTTGTATTCGTGCTTTCATCAATGTAATCCAATTTCTTTCATGAAATAAAACATCTTACATTTGATATCTTAGTATTAGAACTCCTTTAGACTATCCTTGAGATATAATGCATTGTCAAGATCATTGCATACCTTTAGTAAAGGTCCCTGCTAAGCGAGATAGGCGGATCCCAAAGATTGTGCTAGACGGATCCCTACACTTAGGGAACCGTGGGATCCGCAAACGTAAAATGCAATTGCAAGCATTATATTTCAACCATATCCTTAGAATACCTCACACTAAGCTAAACATAGTGTCTTAAGGTAAATTAAGTCCTTATCAAGATAGGTTGATCTTCTACATAACTCACCTAGATCACACTCTAAGAAGCTTGTAGATCTACCGTTTCATTTTTTAATCCATTACTCTTCCTCTCTTAAACTCACACTTCATTTTTTACTTGATCCCTCACATCTAGTCTTAGAAATCTTTCGATTATGACCAAAATTGATCATAAATAATCCTCACCTCAAAATTGATCAAAGTTGATCAAAATCTAGTTTTCCCATCTCAAAAGCTTCTAGGATACTTTCCAAAACACTATCCTAAGACACAACCTGATCTCTAGGATCATTTAGCTTCAATTGACACTCTAAATCTTTAGTGTCATCCTTGCTCATCCATTGGTACTCTTGAAAGTTCCAAATCCTTCCATAAATGACAATCATTAGCTACATCATTCATTACCTTCAAGTACTCAAGCACCCTTCATTTAAAACACTTAGGAGGACCTGAAATACTCAAGATGATATAGGTCTTAGATCTTAGAAACATCATTTCCACTCTTTCATAATCACGAAAGCCGGATCCCTAGGATTAGCCTAGACGGATCCCTCTGAGGAAGGAACCGTGGGATCCGGATGACAATTTATGTCAAATCTTGCTAAATCAATCATTTCAACTCATCTTCCTAACTTAAACACTCCATCTCATTTTAAATGAATTCATAGATCAGTACAACCTCTGAAGTTGACTCTTGTGCATGTTAATCATCACATTCCAATGAACTCTAGTGGCTTAAGGCTTAAATGCACTTGCCAAATCTCTTGGTTTATAAACCACCTTGTTAGAACCTCCATAGTCATCACTCTCATCCTAACTTTCAGCTCTTGCAACCTCTTGAAATCATTTCATCATGAGGAAAACCCCAAGTAGTAACTTATCCACCAAAGAACCACCAATGAAAAAGACTCGTGTTATACACAAAATCTCTTCAACCGAATCATCTCCGGTCAAGCCAACAAATGATAGGATCCTTCCTCATCCAATCAAACCAATTCCTAAAAGGATAGTACCAACAAAACTACCTATGCCAAACACCATACCTCCTAGGCCAAACAATATTATCTCCACTAAACCATCACCATTGGTTCCTAGAGCTATTTCATTTACATCCCCACTATCATCACCTCATCTCTACAATTTAGAGGACTTGCCTCCTAGGCCGTCTCATCCGCTCACGACAACATTCTCCTCATTAGGAGGAATAATGGTTCAAAATCAAGGTGTTGAGTCAACACTTGCTCGGCTTCCTTTTCGCCGATTCCATCATATAATCCCATTTGGATTATGAGAAATCATCAAAGTCAACCACCCGATCATATGGAAGTTGACACTTCTACCACCACCATCATTATTGGTTGAGTCATTCTCAAATGTACCTCCACCAATCCTCCATCGTTTGAAGCTCCATAAGCCGCTTCACTTGATCCTTCGCATCAAGCCATTTCATTTCTTCCACCACCACTACCTAGCCATGACAAAGATTGCTATCATTGTCAACATGTTGAAAGTTTGATACATGAAGTACGAGAAGACCAACGTTTCATGTTCTATCATCTCCTCGAACGTTTCGACGAGATTAAACCTAAACAAAACTTGAGCTAGAAGATTTTGGTGGTGTCCTAGCATCAAGCGTTAGCTAGTCTAGAAATTCCTAGTGATGTATTGTCTATTTTCTTATTTTTAGAGTCATGTATATCATAACTCTTGTTTTATTAAATGGAATTACATGCTACTTGTTATTTTTCCGAGCATATGATTACCTTGTATTCATATCTCATTTTGTGATAACATTACTTGTTATATCACCATTCTTGAAATTAATCGCCTACTACGGATCCTCAAGATATTGCCTAGACGGATCCCTACTAGAGGGAACCGTGGGATCCGTGAGATGTAAAGTTTTCTTTCTACTAACTTAAATCACATTTGCAGGAAATTGTGAATTATACTTGCTTTCTAATCTTTGTTTTGTAGTTATTCAATTTACACATGAAGACTTTGACATCCTAAAGCTGGGGAGCTTTATGTCAAAGCAATACATTGCAAATTACTTGCAATCTTAGATTTATATTTCATGACTTCCGCTGCATAATTGCAATCATCTGGGGAGCACACCATCACATAGACGTAATCTTTGCAAAGTTAATTGCAAATGAACTAGATTAGAATTAATTTTCTTGACGCCTTACTTAGGGATGGACTCATCGAGGGGAGTAACGACGAGATCCTTTCTCGTTACTTGCTCTATATTTCTTTTACTTTTATTTCTTTCACATTTTTCTTAAAAGCGATGTGTTGCTTTTCTTCAAACACTTTTGTTTCGACAAAAAGGGAGAAGAAAGTAAAATCTAAATTCAAACTTTACAATTTTAGCTTTTCCTTAAAATAATTTTATGTTTTGTCATCAACAAAAAGGGGGAGATTGTTAATACAAATAAGCCGTAAAAACGTTTATTTATATTTTACGATCTTCTAATGTTTTGCCAATAACAAACGTAAAATCATGTTAACGAAACAAATAAAATACGTAAATGGTTTGAACTAATAGTTTCTAACATATTCACATTTTCACATAAAACACTAAAACAAGTATAAGTGATTTTATGATTTACTAATACATATGTACAACAACTAGTGTTTACATATTTAGGTAAAATATACACATAACTAGTATGTAGTATATTGGGTATTATAAATGGGTAGAAACTTAAGTATCACAACCCATTGGGCAAATACATTGAATGTAGTTGGGTACAACCCAAAACCCATAACCCATGGATCTTGACCCATAACCCATTGCATGACATCATGCTTATATCATACATGGATAATATCCATAGACCCATGGATCAGCCCATACCCAAGTGACTAAGTGCATTGCACTCAAAGATACATTGTATCCAGCCAAAGATCCATGGTTCAACCCATGACCCATAACCAAAATACCCATGGGTAAAGGGCGTTCCACGGATCCACGGCTTTGTGCTAGCGGATCCCAGTGGAAGGGATCCGTGGAATCCGGGGAACAGGAGAGAATTTTCTCTATAAATAGTGAGCCATTTCTTCATTATTTCTAACCCCTTTCTAACACACTTTCTCCCCTGAGTTAAATCTCACTAACCTTAGATCCAAGAGATCTATGTTTGTAGTTTTGTTTTTGTGTGATCTTTTAGGTTCCTCTTAAAGGCAAGATCACCACCTTTGAAGTCGACCAAGCTCAAGTCCATGAGTTGCCAAGCTTCCTCATCATCAAAGCTATTGAAGTCCTCTTGTTGATGATTCTTTTATTTCTTCAAAGAAGTATAGTGTTGAAGACATTAGTGAAAGGTGTCTCAAGTGTCAAGACAAAGATATTAGTGAAGAGTATCTATCGTCTATAGCATAAGCACTTGTGGTAGGTGCTTAGAAGTCAAGACAAGAAGCATTAGTGAAAGGTGCTTAGAAGTCAAGACTTGAAGCATTAGTGAAAGGTGCTTTGAAGTGAAGACACAAGACATTAGTGAAAGGTGTCTTGTAGATCTAGTCAAAGGCATTAACGAAAGGTGCCTTAGATGTACATTCGATATGGTGTGTTTCGATGTACTAGATAGACTAGCATTAGATCCAAGGATATTGATGTCCTTGATGATGTTGTAAAGGAGTAGATCTCCTTTGGGATTAGTCGTTGGTGTAGTGTGGTAGTAGTTCCTCCATTGCAATGGAACTAGGTGCTTAGCCTAGTACCTAATAAAGGGTAGGCGACGTTGTGTAGGTTTGGTTGACCTTGGAGTGAAAGAACTCGGTGGTTAGCCTAGCACCGTATAAAGGGTAGGCGACGTTGTGTTTAGGTGTGGTTCGCCTTGGTGTGAAGGAACTCGGTATTTAGCTTTGTACCGGAAAAAGGTTAAGCGACGTTGTGAAGGCTTCTCCGCCATAAGGAGATTGGTGTAGTGTTTACGAACTCTCGAGTAGGTGACTCGGAGAGTGGAGTAGGGCAAGGAAGGTGTCCTTGTAGCCGAACCACTATAAATACTCGCGTTGTGGTTTTGTGCTTCTTACTCTTATCTTTTCATTACATATCTTTATATGTTTGCTTATCAACATCCAACACACACAACCAAATAGATTGACATAAGTCGATCTAAATAGTTTAAATGGAAGTTTTAATTGGTAAAACTATTCAACCCCCCCTTCTAGTTTTCCACAGGTTTGAATTTTATTATGTTATTTAATAAAGAAGTTTACGTTTAGATGGAACGACAGATTGTGCAGTTGGTATTCTTATTCAAGATTCGTCGATAACGAACACGGTTGAGTAGCCGAACATGGTTGCCCTTTCTTTTCTTAAAAAATGGTTTAAGGATATTTTGTAATTATTAACAATAGATCAAATGCACCATCTATTGTTCCATCTAAACGTAAACTCCTATATATATATATATAGATCAAATGACATAAAAAATTCAAACCAATAAAAAAATATTTTGTAATTGTAAAAAAAAAGAAGAAGAAGTTATAATCGTCATTTTATATATCAATTATAATTATTAGACATTTTTTTCTATTAAATATATATTTAAAATAATCATTTGGATATATATGACAATTTTAAGGCTTTGAAATGATATATATGCAACTATGAGTTTTGATTGGATATATATGACAATTTTAAGGCTTTGAAAGGATATATATGTAATTATGAGTTTTGGTTAGATATATATGCAATTATGATGCTTTGGAGGGATATATATGTAATTCCCCCTTATATATATATCTTTTCAAAACCTTAAAATTATCATACATATCCAAATAATTATTTTAAATATATTTAATAGAAAAAAAATGTCTAATAATTATAATTGATATATAAAATAACGATTATACCTTTATTATTATTATTTCTTTTACAATTAAAAAACATCCTTTTGTTTGTTTGAATTTTATTATGTCATTTGATCTATATATATAGGAGTACGTTTAAATGAAACGATTGATGGTGTTGTTGATATTATTATTCAAGATTTGTCGATATCGAACACGGTTTGGTCACCGAACATGGTTACTCTTTTTTTCCTTAAACATGGTTAAAGGATATTTTATAATAGTAAACAAAATAAAATAATAACAGTAAGAGTATAATCATCATTTTATATATCAATTATAATTATTAGACATTTTTTTTATTAAATATATTTAAAATAATCATTTGGATATATAGAAAATTTTAAAGTTTTGGAAGAATATCTATGCATTTTTTATTTTTGGTTGGATATATATGCAATTATGAGACTTTAGAGGGATATATATGCAATTCCCACTTTTTTTTTTATAACAACGATTTAAAAAAATAAACGATAAAAAAAAATCCTTAAAAAAGATTTCAAATTTAGAAATTTAGGATTATGCATTCAAGTAATCTAATCGACTAAAAATCCATAAAAAAAAACATTTGAATGATGTCATAAAAATAAGCTCCTTTCTATGCTGAAGAGAGCCAATCAAGCAGTGATTTTAGAACCGCCAAATAAGCCACCATGTAGGGGTGTTATTCGGGTTGACCCGGTCTGGTTCGGGTCAACTCGGGTCGAGTCAAATCGAGTCGAGCCTTAAAAAAACATACCCGAACCCGACCTTGTTTAGAACTCGGGTCAATTCGGGTTCGGGTCAACTCGGGTCGGGTCAATCGGGTCGGGTCAATCCGGGTTCGGGGTCAACCCGAGTATTTTTACATGTAAAAGTGTTGTTGGGCCGGGTTAGTCGGGTTCGGGTCGGATCCGGGTCGGGTCAAGCTAAAAAAACATACCCGAACCCGACCTTGTTTAGAACTCGGGTCAATTCGGGTTGACCCGATTGACCCGAATATAACTTTGAACCCGATTGATATGACCTGAATTGACTCGGTTCGGATCAGCCCGAATGACACCCCTACATGTCACATAACAAGTGCCTTCGAGGATCTCCATCATGCGTTTAGATAAGTAGGAATTAGAAAGCCAACTAAGCCGCTCGACATAAGAATTGAATAAGGAGTCTTCGAGCTCTTACCAGCGACAAACTTTGCGAATGACTTGCCGAGCTAGAAAACAAGAAAAAAATATATGGGAAGTGGATTCCGCAGCCTCATTACATTAAAGACAAAGGATTGAAGGAATCTCCAAGCCACGAAAGGATAAATTCAACCGATTTAGCAATATAATCCAATTTAATCCTCTAAGCTAGAACATTAACCTTGACAGGGATCAACTTCACCCACCTAACAGGAACATCCAACTTTGCCAAAAGAGTATCATCAATAACTTACGAACAGATTTAACTAGTAGTAATTATTATTTCTATAACAATACAATTTTAGGGGTTAATTCATACTCTTTAATCTTTAAAGTTTAAACCATTCCAAATCCAACTCAGAAAAAATATCATCTAACAGCAATCATTTATTATTATTTTATTAAAGTTATTCATACTTTTTTTTCAACTATAAAAGCTAGTTATAAATTATTTCACTAATATCACTTTACAAAAATTCAACTGTAAAACCACTCAAATTCTAAATTGTATTAATTTGTGAATATCACCAGAAACTTGATAAAAGTATCATTTAAAATGTTAAAACATGCATCAATTACATGTACCTTAAATATTAATCGAGTTTTTTAGTTGACTATAGTGTTTTGAAAACATAATTAACAAAGTATGTACTTTTATAACTAACGAGTTGGGTAGCCCGCGCATTGCTGCGGGAGTCTTTTTGCCGGAGATAACTTGTAAATGTTGTTTGTATAGGTTTTGTTGTTTTATGTTTGTTTATATTGCGTAATCCACTTGTTTAAAAGTAATGGTTTTTCACTTATGGTATCGTTTTTATAGAAGTGTCTCATGAAACAGGATTCATTTGTTATTAATTGTTTCGAAGAGGGATTTGAAACATTTAAATATTCGAAAGTCAATGAAAGAAAGACCACGTAAATACATATGTCAAATACAATATTGGTAAATCAAATATACAATATAGCTATTGAACTATTCTCAATGTATAAACGTTTCCAATATTTTTATATCATGTTTCCCGTTCTTGTATGACACGGTTATTGTGATGCTAAAAAAAACCAGTGCAATTCAAGAAAAAAAAAGTTAAATGTTGCAATTAAGTATACAATATCATCAAGTGTTATAACATCAAGTGCAAAAAAATAAAAAAAATAAAATAAATAAATAAATAAATAAATAAACTATGGAATCTAAGAAGAAAAAAGTTAAATGTTGCAATTATCATGTTTTCAGTTTTTATAACTTTTTTCACAGTCGGTCCGTATATATATATATATATATAACTTTTTTTTTGCTTGTTTTCTTGTACGGTTTTGTTTTTTGTTTTTTTTAATAAGTGTAGATGAGTTTTTTTGGAGGACACTTGAAAATAAATGGCATGGTATGTGAAAGGCTTGATAATTAATGCTTGTTCATGGGGAAGGCAAAAACATCATTAGCTACAATGCATTTGGTGGCTCTAGGGTGGCAATCAAATCAAAAGACCTTAGAAGTCATCTACAATTAGAGTTTGTCAATCATAACCAACAAATATTTTTCACTTTAAACACACACACATAGCAGAAATTGCGTGCTTTAAAAACCAAACACAAACAAAAAAAAGATGATTACACCAATGCCTTTTTGCAATGAGTTAGCTGCTGCTGTTGGTTCTAGTTTGGTTAGGCATATGATGGTTGTCCGATTTCAGAAGGTTCTAGTTTGGTTAGGGATATAAGGGCTCGTGTTGTTGAGAGGGATTGTGCGATTGGAGAGTTGGAGCTTTTGTTTCCTTTTGATTCTTGTGTGCAAAGCATTTCAGAGTTAAATAATTTGCAAAATGAAGATTTAACAGAAGCTGCAACGATTTTGGTGAATGTCATGAAGAAGCAGAAGTGAGCAGGGGAGCTTCTGTCATTCATTGAGAAGTTGAAGGCTATGGTGTACTGATCTAGTTTATTTTGGTGTTTGTGAAATATATTTTGGGTTTAAGGTATGGTGTAAATGGGTAGGGTTGTGGGGGTATGTTGGGTAAGACTTAGTAATGGTTATGTGTATGGATCTTTTAATATATGCTCTTTTCTGGGATGTTGGTCCTAACGTTGACTTGGACTTGCTTAGATGCCCGCTTTGTGAATTGGTTCCAGATTCTCATTCTCACTTATTTTTTGAGTGCCAGTTTTCTATGCAGGTTTGGTTTCAGGTCCGGGTTTTATGTGGCATGGAGGTGGTCCCACCTTCGTTGGAGAGTATTGTTACAATCCTTATTCCTATCTCTAAGGGGTGGTCGGTCAGTAGCATTATTCCTCGGTTACTGCTCGCTGCTACTACGTACTTCGTCTGGATGGAGCGTAATGCTAGGATTTTCAAGCGTAAGAAGTCTACTGTTGCTGAAGTGGTTAGCATCATTGTCTCTACTATTCGGTTGATGCTGGTTACCTTCAAGTTCAAGAAGTTAACCTCGCGGTCTCGATTGATCCTGGATAAATGGAAGATTCCAAGTATTTGTATTTCACACGAAGGGAGTGCTGGGTAAGGGTTGTAATCTTTTTCCCTACTCCAAGGTTTTTCCCTTTAGGTTTTTCTTGGAAAGGGTTTTTAAGGAGGCAGACTTCCTGGGCTAACTTGCTCCCTTTGTGGATTGGCTGGATGCGGGATGCTCGCTTGTTACAAGTTTTTTTACTTGTTTATGCCTAGTTAGATGATGTAATATAGCTAGGTTCTTTGTGTTTATGGCATGTCATAAACACTAGTTTATCAAGCTCTTCGCTTGAGGTTAATGTGGTATTTCAGCCACATTCCATTTGTACTTAACATTATTTTTGGTTATATATTTACCGGGGTAGAACCCTTTACCCAAAAAAATATATGCTCTTTTCTATTTATGTTTTAGTAGTGAATGAATTTAAGATTTATGATGCCTAATTAATGTTTCCGGAACATACATGTGTTTTCATATATGTTGTAGCCTGCCGGGTTGGTATGATAGTGTTGTAATCTTGGCAGCCGTTGCTTTGTTCCATAAGTGGTTGACTTTAGTCCTAGGTTAATGTGATACCTGTTACAATAAGCTAACTGTTAGTGTATAAGAACCCAAAAAAACTTTTAAAGGTTTTATCGATATGATAATTGAAATTTTAGTTTAAATGTAAAGGGTGATTCAATTTGAAACTTTGAACTTGAGTTTGATAACAAAGAATGGGATAATCAGTTTTAGAGAAGCAGTTGGTTAAATATGGTAAATTTAAGTGTTTGTTGTTTTAGATTCATGATTGGGTATACATGGCAAAAAAGAAAGCATTGTATTAGTAACTTATGGTAGACAAAAAGAAAGTATCATAGATAGATTTTACATAACCATTTTAAATTTCTAAAGTAATTGTACCAGTTTTGTCAACCATATTATCGGACACTGTTATTGACGTTGGCTATTCTATGCTGGTAAACCATAGGTGCACAAACATGTTTTAAAAGTGCATATATTTATTCGGGGACCATTGCGATCATAAGTAAATGTGTGTGTTACATTTTTTGATTAATCTTTGTATGTAGCAGAAAGTTTAGTATATAGTTCAACATAAAAGATAGATAAAAGTTATACCATTTGAAAGAGGATCTGCTGCATATCTTTTCCATTATCTTCAACCAACAAAGTAGAAAAAGGCTTTAACGACACATGTATGACTGGTTGAGTGACTACAACGGTAGTAGGAAACAAAAAATGAATATATGTTAAGATATATGGAAACAGAGTGCAGTGTTTGGAGTGACCTAAAAAGACATATGCAAATAGTAAAAAATTTGGCTTTTAGTTTTGAATGATAATGTTAGATATTGTATAAGTGAAATGCATAGAGTGACAGTAGCACATGTGAGCAAATTGTTTTCATCTGTGGAGGAGAAGTGCATGTAAAAAAAAATAGTATTTGGTTTATTGTGTGTCTTCAAAATGGTTTACTTACATGATATCTGTTCTCACGTAGCAGCTATTCTAGCCATAATTTCATGTATGAGTTGGAGCAAACTGGTTGTGGCACTTACATTTTTTCTTAAAGTTTAAAAGTGGTTTGTACCTGTAATTCATGGGTTACATTGTGATATAACCTTTGTTGCAAAACAATGTATTCAACAAAACATATAATAAAAGACGTTTATGAATTATTTGTGTTAGATACCTTCCAAGCGAGTCAAGATGAAATCTGAAGAAACAATATCGATTCTGTGCATTTTGTTTTCAAGCAAATGGTATTCAATGTGTTATACATGTGCGATGCAAAAGATATAGCCTTCCTTTTGCTATTTAAGAGAGTCTAAGTGGACATTTTTTTTTCATAGCTCATGTCATAACTTGTAATAAAGAAGGAAGAAAACACAATGCCTAGACGTCCTAAGTGTGATCAGCTTAGAGCAGAAGCAAATACGAATAACTGGTCTGAGATGCTAGTGTTGTACTGTCGCCAAGCTGCAGGTCAGGATATTCAAATGTCACAACAAATGAATGTCCTATGCGCTAGCTTGGTGAGTGTTACTCGTGAGAGGCTTACTTTTATTCAAGAGTTAGAAACAGTTGGGAACATTTATGCCCAGAAAACTGGAGAATATCTAAGAGAAGTTCATGCAAGAGATGAACAAAAGCTCATGCAAATGCGCATTTTTGCAACTGAATTCGAGCTAAATTTTCGTAATCATGATGTGTTCATTCAGAAACTTAAAGGCTTAATGGATTGGTAAGTGTGTGTGCACAGTTGGGGGAAGCTGATGTTGGTGATGATGTGTTCTTTATGTTGGTCTTTGCATTTGCAGTTATGTACTTGGCTTGAATTTTATTTTGAATGTTGTTGTAATATTTGGCTCTAGCCTTTGGCAGGTGGTTGTAAAATATTTTATCAAATAAAAGCAGTGTTTGTGTTAACTAATTTTACGATGCTTACCTTTTACTGTGTTTGCATTCCATGATCCATTCTGAAACAACATCATTTTGACTGGTTCAAGATTAATTTGTTGAAATGGCTCTCTTTATGGATTCTGTTTACCTGTTGCTGCAAGTAAAGCAAATGATTAAAATTTTCATATATGAATGTAAATTTTCAAAGTAACAAATACTATTTATTCATACGGGATAATAGGCATCAATAACAGTGTTATGTGAAAAAATTTAAATACCTTATTATCGCGATTCACATAAATATATCCGCAACATAAGCAATCGCCGTATAAACTAAAAGATCGCTATATTGTTGGCATATTAAATGCTATGTTATGACACATAGATCTATATGCTACATAAGATTTATGTCTTATAAAATAGCATTTAACAACTCAAGAATATTGGGCCTTTTTTTAATGTTACTTTGAAAGTGACATTAGAGAGCATTGTTGGAAAGATAACCTACAACATCAAAATAATGGATAATCATATCAGATATGTGCCCTGTGGTAAGTGTGATCATACACTAAACATCCAAAGGATTGTGCGATTAATGGTTCTAACGTAGTTTTTTTTAACGTGTTATAATTTAATTGGTAAATCAGACGTACCAGCAGGATACCGAGGTGTTTCCTTTATAAGACAAGAAAAAAAAACGCTATTCCTGGGCTGTTAAATGGTATTTTGTGACACACAGATCGCGTGGTTCATTAGATTTATGTCTCACAAAGTAGCATCTAATAGTTCAGGAATATCGTTTTTTTTAATAAAATGGGTGAAGATCCTTTTTATGCCTTCTGCCAGTGTGGGAAGTTGAGAATAAAGGTCAGTAGGTATAATAATCAGTTAATGTGTAAAATGTATATTAAAAAGGAAATCTTTAATATGATTACTTGAAGGTACAAAAGCACAAAATAAATTAGGAAATCACCTTGTTCCAATGAGACCGTGCACCTACAATTTTCATGTCAACTGCTGCTGATTCCAGCCGTTTGCATATACATAACTGCAATAATAACAAATATGGAATTAGTATATGCCAATCTAGCAATGACATCAGTAATAGCCGAATGTAGGTGTAATAAATCTAAGCTAAATCCTGATTGCTATGAACCATTTAAGAAATGTTGCCTTAATTTCACCCATTATCCGGTAATCTTTTAATAAGAAATTTATTTCAAAGGGATAGGAAGGTATGGCATGGCAATATAGAGGTATATGGTTGCAAAGTTACCAAATTGGTAAGGTCTGCCCAGCAAATACACGGGCCTAACTAAACCCATTGTTGCCGATACACGCTCTAAAAGCCATTCTGAAACCGTAAAAGTAGATATTCAGTTAGGAAAGAATGGATGGACCCGACATGGCTGCAATTTTATCAGGTTGTCTTGCTAAAATACGGGAAATTTCATTTTTAACGTAACCCGTTGAAACCCATCACAAACTCAGATCTGCAAGTCTGATAATGATTTCAAATACCCGCCATGGCTGCAACCATATTCGGACACGGTTGCCCGCCAAGATACGGTAACTCTTGGATTACAATAATCTGTTTGGACTTAACGTTTGGACCCACCAACATAATGCGTATTACTACATGCAGAGTCACTGTTTGGACTTATCGGTTGCTAGCATGTTGTTACAGTTTGATTAAACTATAGAAATTCACTCCAGACAAAGAATCTGTAGAATAAGAATAAGGCAACATATTAATTATACCCTATCAGATTTGGACGCAACACTATAAGTCGTTACTATTCATCAAGAGTGCTGCCTAAAGCAGCTATTTTCCCTTTTACCTATATCTATTATATGATTAGTATGAAAGTGAAAAAAAAGACAGCACATTCATAAGCAAATGGTTTTAAATTTGTACCTCTAACGCACCCAACTGTCAGACTTTTAACTGTGCAATGAATTACCCTTTAATAAAAGGCATACATAAAAAAGAGGCAATGATGTTCGGTTTTGGATACTTAAATTGTTGAATCACCCGTTAACCAAACGCTTAGTAAAAAAAAGAATTGTTTGTTTCTTGATACTTAAATTGCTGATTTACCTATAGATGGTTCATAGGAAGTTTTGGCCTTCATAAAGACAACGACTACTAGCCACGGTAGCAAGAAACTGAAACCGATGATTAGAAGTAGATGTGAGATCTTCGCTTATCATAATATTTTGTGCATCATTCCACTGCGACTGCTTCTCCCCTCGCCATCGTAATTCCAATGTTGCATAAACAGGCTACCTTACTTGACGTTCTTGACCAGGCCAACCTGTTTTTTCTGACCTAACACGTGTGCCTGTGTGTTCCTATTGTCACGTAGCCAATTAAACAAACATGTATCATTAGTACCTAATCAGTAATCTGAACTATGCTATCGTGAGAACAATATATGGATATCTTACACAATATCATTATCAGCCAATGTCAATTATATTTTAGTGATCTTGCTGGAATTGTGTAATGTAGTATGGCAATAAGAAGTGGCGAAGATTTCTATAAGCAATTAAAGCACATCAAAACAACCCCTAAATCCCCAATCTAATCAGATTCTTACCAACTCGCTTATATATACATAAAAACATATATAAATGAGGTTAACAGCTTGGCCTTATGTAACTAAAATAAGATGAGAATCAACACTGTTAATACGATTCTTAGCTAGTCAGCGTTTTAGGTTACAACGACTTCCCAAATTTCCGCAAATGGTTATATGCATATAAGCTAATGGAAACACCCCTAAGTATTAGAGATAAACAAATACCTTGTTAAATGTACTTGTTTTTTTTTTGTCAATTCTACTTTCTAAAGTTTCCGCTCTATGCGTGTCTGACAATCTGCACTTCCAAAGTGACCGGTGATTTTCTTCTTGCTTCACCACATCATAATCTGCACTTCGAAAAAAAACCAACATGGTATATCAGGAAATTGATTGTACACATTAGGTATGGTTAATTGGGTTCATCCCTTGACAGTAGTATGCTTCTAAAACAACTACAATGTGATACTAAATTTAAGTTTCAAACACGAAAATAGTGCAAAATTTATTATAATATCGAATACTAACAAACTTACCATTTAAGGTCTTGATGCCGTCTTGTCTGACTTTTTTTATTAAACCTTTCCTTCTCCATCTGGACTTTCGGCCGGAACATAAGCCTGATTTCCACCAATATGATTCCGTGTAATATTCAAAATTCCAAATAAAAGTGAATATTTGCAAGGAAAATAGTGAAAGTGTGTACCAAAGGCCAAAGCTGTTGATGGATGCTTGATGCGAAAGGCGTAAAAAGATGGGCAGAAATCATAAGTGGTGATCAGTATTCGACCAAGAAAAACAATCCCAGTACACCAGTGCCAGGAGTCTTTTTTTTTTCTTGGCCGAATACCGCTCACCACATTTCTTTTCCCGAAAGTAGCCTGAAAAAAATATGGAATCAGTTTACCAATTCTGAAGCTTAAATTTGACATTACCGGCTGGAATACGTATATGCCATCTTTACTGGTTAAGTCAATATATACCTTTTTTCACCAAAATCATTAAAAAAAATAAAATACATAAACACATTTCGCGAAGACAAAAAAACAATGTCAAATATAGCATCTTTATTTATTTTTATCGAAACTATTAGAATACCTAAATTTAAGTATATCGTGACATTTTCACCTAAATTAGTGAAAATCGCAAAACGGCCATTTTGCTAAAAAAAATCTTAAACTTAACCTAGTGTACCAACTGCGTTCGATTGTTTGATGTGCTTATCAGCTATTACACCAACTAATATGAAAACTAAATACCCGATAATACGACAACTGAACACCCATTTAAAACACCCCAAAACCCACTCTAACATTATCCCAAAGGTAAATCAATTACATTATCACAAATGCAAAAGGATATAATAAAACACTCTTTTCATACCTTTTTAGGCAGCGGTTGATCCTGATGAAAAAAATGCATTTTTAAGACGTGCTTTAGCCACAAAGAAGAACTGCAAGACCAAAAAAAGGGGGGGGGGGGAAAGGAGAATACAGTGAATCACAACTTAAAGTCAAAAAACCCCTATCACGAAAAAGTTAATCTGCATCCAACATACCTGACTACTGGTTCTTCCAAGATAACTCTGTCTCCAAATAAAAACTGACCTATGTTAAGCAACATAAAAAAGTCCAACAATTAATAGAACCAAAAAAAAAAAAAAAAAAAAAAAAAAAACCTTCGCAAACCTACTTCCCAAGCAAAATATTTGGAAGATGCCACAGCGAAATCAAATAGATCGCACCTCAAAACCTGTAAATGAATTAAAACACGAAAAAAAAGTAACTATAATAGATCACGGATCGTTCGATTTGAATCGAATTGGGATTATAATTAGGATACCTTATTGGTTTTAAATTAGGGTTTTCGATATAGGAAGATTGATTTAGTGTTCGATTGATTTTAGAGGGAAGGCAGAGATGCGTGGATTTTTTTTGTGCGTGTGGAATTTGTTAGAGCGATCTAGAACATGTGGGAGACAAGAAGCGGTGCATTGACGGAGAAACAGTTGTAACAATAATGTTCTACAGTTGGAAACAACTGTAGAAAATCACACATAAAAATATTTCAACCAATAAGAATAAGACAACAAATGCATAAGAACCAATCATTATTTGACACATCATTAACAGTGTTAGCAAAAGGGCAAACCGTTAGTTTCACATTTAGTATATAGTATAATTAACATACTACGTAGTTTTCATTCATAGCATTATTTTCTCTACTTTTATCACAACAACTACTGAACAATGTGAAAACCATAATTATCACAAGTTCATGCGAAAGTATTGTATATTCGATTGATCCGCCAATCAAATGCATCAGAAATGCTATGACTATATGAGAGGGATTGAATTGAATCAACATTGAATGATGACGGTATTTGCGGCAATCACATATGTCAAATATCAACTTGAGAAGATGCGGACAATAACACATCGTCTCGTCAGATATCAACTTGAGAAGTGTATGAGGACGTTGAAGAAGATGCAGACAATGATGTCGACATTGAACGATGACGGTATTTGCAGCAATCATACATCGTCTCGTCAAATATCAACTGATAAGTGTATGAAGATGTTGAAGAAGATGCAGACAATGAGATTTTTAGTTTTAGAAAAGAAAATAGAGAAAATGGTACCATGAAATATGAATACTACCTAGTATGTTAATTAGTTCTAAAAATACGTACTTTGTTAATTATTTTTTTTCAAACACTATGGTAAGCTAAAAAACTCAATATTAATCATACGTACCTGAATTTCTTGTCTCAACGAAATTTATATCATAAAATAATATACAAATTTAACAGTAATTGTCCTTGTCGGTTTGGTTAAAATAAATGCTCTACCATTGCATAACAACGAAATTTTATAGTGGCATATAATTATAGTGATATTTTGGCATAATATAGTAACCTCAGCATTAACATTTTCTTTATAATGCATTTACATTTTCATAAAATTAACTATAGACTAAGACAAGAGCAAAAAGAAATTTATGGTAGTTGTATATTAGAGAGTAGTATGATTTTTTATGAATCTATTACTAATTAAGTTTGTGCTAACTTACTATTTATATTAAAGGGTATAATAGGAAAAAATATATTACTCAAAAATTAAAAACTTTTAAAATATTAAGAGATGTGATGTATACCTTATAAATAATTAAAATTATAATAAAAACACTTAAATGATTTAGTTTTAGTGGTTTTATTAGTGAGATAATAATAAAACTTGAGCGCTTCTTATAAGGAAAACAAAGCTTGTGTCACTCTACTAAAATATTAATTAAACTTGGTTATTATTTATGAATCGGGCTTTCACTTTTTGAATCATGTCTTAACATTTGTTTCACTCAAAGATGAAGGAATAGACCATGGATGTTAAAACTATAAAATCACGTAATGTTGTTCCTTTTTATTATGTTTGCAAAGGTTTATGCCTTTATGGTGTCTTTAAAAGACTTGTCCATTGTATAGCGAGATTTTTTTACTTTTTTATTTTTTATTATTTTTTTATAATTTTTTTTGCTAAGTTTATTTCAAACTAGCCATCTTTTATTTTTCCATCTTAATAAGTACTCCTTAATTGCTTTTCCTAAGTGCATTTTCCTCTCGGTCGGAGTATCTCTTTGTAACTCACATTTCTCTCTCTTTCAAAATGGAGGTGATTTGCACACTATAAAAAATGATTGAGATACTCATATTTTAAGTGTTTAAACATTTATACCTTTACAAAATAAACATAACCAAAAATAATGTAAGTGTGTAAATGTCTAAACACTCAAAATGTGAGTGTCCCAATCATTTTTGAGAGTATGCAAATCACATCTTCTTTCAAAAAGATTATTAGCCCTAGTTTTATCTCTCACATAGTATATTTTCTCTCTCTCAAATATTTTAAATGAATTAAAGATATCCTTAATTGCTTTTTGTTAAAAAGAAAAATAAAATAAAATCAAGTAATTGCTTTATCATTGAAGAGTTCTACTAAAATAGGTGTTGATATTTATATATTACTAATAAAAGATGTGAAAGTGATAAAACTAATAAGTAGGTTTAGCGCACCCCATTTTATTATTATTATTATTATTATTATTATTATTTTTTTTTTCAATTTTCTATATTTCATTTTTGCTCTTATTTGTTATATGAATTTAGGTTGGATAAAGTTTTCTTCTTTTTGAAAAGGTGACATGATCATATGAACACTTCACATTAATTTGCAGTTAGCAAAATTGAACACGAGGACTCTTAGTGAGTGGCAGTCATGCCTAATAACATATCTCATACATAATCATCCACCAATAATATCATTCAATCTCATCTCATACATATCTTATACTTAACCATAGATTTTTATTGGCAATCATGCCTAATCCATACCTCATCTAATTTTTTTTATTTATAATTATATTAAACAATTTAATAAAAACATAATATTTTATTAATACTTAAAAGAAAATTACATAATACTTATTAAAAAAAACACTAGTCATCAAGGTATGGTAAATCTTGAGCGTCTACATGCTCCGTAAGATCATATCAGAGACGATGATGGATATTTTCGTCGAGTAACTCCGGTAGTACATTCGGGTCATAAACTGGCGTGACCGGCTCCCGTCGTCTTTTAAAATCATATTGTGTAATATAACACACGTATGAACGATTTTTCGAATCTTTTGGACGGACATAGCCCGGAGAGGATGACCGAGAATAATCCATTTTCCTTTAAGACGACCAAAAGCTCGTTCGACATCCTTTTGATTCAAAACATTGATGTCGTTATTTGCACCGGAAGGACCAAAAAACGAATGCCAAAACCACAAATCATTTGACGCGACGGTTTCAAGCATAATAGTCGGGTATTGGTGATCACCTCTTTTATGTTGGCCTCTCAAATGCCTAGGACAATTTCGCCAAACGAAATGTGCTACCAAGCATTCTAGGAATGTGATGTTGTTCCTCATGTGCCTCGAATAAGCGTGCAACGTCGTGGGTTGTCGGCCTACGTAAGAACTCTTGCCTATATAATTGGATTATCGCATCGCAAAAATGATCAAGGCATTCACCTACAAAGTTAAAAATTAACCGAATTATAAAAAGCTAAAAAATACCGAATTATAAAAAACGAAAACATTATAAAAATATACCGAATAATAAAAAGCTAAAAAATACCGAATTATAAAAAACGAAAACATTATAAAAATATACCGAATTATAAAAAGCTAAAAAATACCGAATTATAAAAATAACATGACGTTCTTCGTGCCATGTTTAAGTAATCATCATATCTATCCGGAGGTCCACCCGTTGCGAGTTGTCGAATGGCCGATGTGCATTTTTGTAACGCCGTGAAACTTTTTTTCCCCCTAGCGTCTACGCCTTCTTGAAACCATTCGAAATTCGCTTTAATATCACCAACAATTTTTAGAAACAAGCTTTTATTCATACGAAATCTTTCACGAAAAACATGGGGGGGGGGGGACTTTGGGTTTTCTTCGACGAAATAGTCATTCATTAGAGTTTGAAGAGCTTTTTTCACAAAAACGGGTAACATACCATCGGGTATCGGTTGAGCTTGCCGTGTCTTCAATGGCATCGCACGCGGCTAAAAAAGTTGATATGGTAGAACCTGTGGAAAACAATAGTTTGGAAGAGTCGGAGGGAAAAACTAACTCGTCCTCGGATGAAGAAGATGAAGATGGAGTTGAAGCCATTTTGTTTGTGAAATAGAGATGTTTTTGTTTGAGTAAAATTAGAGATGTTTTGTGTGTGAAATAATGTTAAATGGGTAGTGTTTAAATAGGTAAAAAAAAGAATTTTTTTTTAAGCCAACGGATACATTTTTTAAAAGCCAACGATTTGATTTTTGAATCTTGCTCCCACACCTAATCGGTGAAGTTTGCCGAATTAGACCACAAACACACCACACCGATTCATAGGCAATGGTCATACCGATCGGTATGGTGCAAACCGCAACCCACACCGATCCCACTACCACCCCCCTTAGATTTTGTCATGATAGTTAAAAAAACATTATCACTGTCAACCGTCTCTATATCAGTCTTTTCGTGTCTTTGATAACAATTTAGCAAGAGTTGTGTGGAGAATATTCTTTGAAATCTGTAATTAGTCAAAATGTTGCATTTAGTTTAACTTTTAAGACTGAGGGCATCAAGGTCGGTCAACCTTCGGTCGTCACAAGGTCAAGTCGGTCGCCTGGTTGTGTCGGTCGCTGGAGGTTGGAAGGAGATTTAGGTCAAGCAGACGACCAAGGTTGTGTATGTGTTTGTGTGTGTTTTAATTAAATTAAAATATATTTTTGTAGGGTATTTTTGCAGTGTAAACCGTTTTGATATAGTAAAAAATCGTCTGTAAATTATAAGAGAAAAAAGCTGATATAATATGCAAAATGAAAATCGTTGGAAATCGCTGATGTGCCCAAAAACTGTTATTTCCAAAAGAATAGCTAATGAGTAGCGGTATTTCTTTTCTACTTGCACCAGAAAAAATAATAATAATAAAAGAAAAACTTAGGTTGGTGGTGGCCTTGGAATAAGTAAAAGCAACGGTGTGTGTCGCTTTTGGAAGAGTTGGTGAGAAAGTGAGATTCCAATTAAACCCTTAGATTTTCCATAAATATCACTTTTACAACTTTTGGACTTCTTTCTATGTTCCAAAAACTACAACTATCCCACAAGTCACAACGATTTTAGTTTAAGGTTTCGGTTACTTACTTGCTTGATACTCGTATTACTTTAATCCTTTTTTTTAATCTTTGTTGTTCAATAAGAAATAAAAACAAACTTGACTTACGTGAAACATAACAATTCAACGTTGGATAACAATATATGACGTTTGATTTTTAACATAAATTGCAACTAGACATTTTATTAGATTGCATCTTTTATCATATCTAGTTGCATAAGTTTAATAAAAGAGATTGACGGTCATATATTTGTATTTTCGTAAGCCAATTAGTTGCACTTTATTTGGTTAGTTCTAATCGAATTATTTGAAACGGTCGATCAACACAAAATTTGATTACCAGACCGGCCTCATTGATCATGGAATGTTAAGGTTATTAAGGGACTTAGGATTATTACCTATGAGAGGACTTGAAGAGCATCAGTTGCTGCTACCCAACAAAATCTTCGAGGTAGTTCTCTTAAGACACTTAAAAGTGTTTAACGAGCTACACATAGATGATCAAAATCATTCCATATGTGATTTTTCTTTTTTGTATATCTCCAGCGAACTAATTTCTGTACACTTTGGTATGTTAAAGCTAGCCGGGTAAAATTCTATAATGAATGTATAATGATTCTGGACATAAAGCCATAAACAGAATTTAGTCTTTCATATAAAAGATACATTTCATATGTTTCCACAAAACAAAATATTAATTTCCGATGAAGGTTCACTGAAAACCTCTGGCAGAAGGTTTGCTCACATTTTCTGGGACTCAAATCTGCATGTATCGATGAAGAGTAACCACATAGTCATATAGATCGTTAGATCTATATTTTTCTTTTATAGAATGTCACGTGACTCTAGAATTTTAGTTTTAAAATTGGTGGTAGGTGGCTTAAAAAGAGTCTTATCAACTTGAAGTAGGGGTGTTACGGATCGGGTAATATCCACAGTAACCGAAAATCGAAACTGAACCGAACCGAAAATAAATGAATCGAATTCGTAACCGAACCGAATTGGTCAAAACCAAACCGAATCGAACTAAATGTTTGGTTATCGGTTTGTATATAGTTTTGGAAATTAAAACCGAAAACCGAATTCATATAAAATATATATATTTTTTTATGTATATATATGGAAAAAAATTACTAAAACTCTTTTTTAATATAAATATAACATGATTTAACCTTAAAAATATATATAATTAAATAAAAAAATAATTAAAATTATGTAATTCGGGTTATTCGGTTCGGTTTTTGGTTATAGGGATTCGGTTTTCGGTTCGGTTGAATCAAATTTGAATTCGGTTCGGTTTTCGGTTATACCCAGAAAAAAATTTAACCAAACTAACCGAACCGAATAAACCGAATAACCCGATAACCGAACCGATGAACATCCCTAACTTGAAGACCAAGTATAAAGAACTTGGAGAACATGTTGGGGGTATATTGAAAAGAAGTATAAATCTCATTTGCATCTTCATCCATATGAAATTAACCCACTTTGGTATGGTTATTTATTGGGCAAATGACACAACAAAAAAAACTTATTTTAGAGTCTATTTTCAATCAAAGTATCCAACTTTTTTTCTTGCACATAAAGGATTCTAACTTTTTTTTAGCCGATTGAGGTTTTTCCGTTAATCTACTAATGACCATTTCGTTAGTAAATTACATGTTTGGTCCTTGAGTTTGTATATGCATTTCATGTTTGATACCTTTTCATCTGATCAATACGTTTTCATCTGTTTTTTTACTTTTGCATACGTTTTTATCCGTTTTTACACATTTTCTTCTGTTTTTATACGTTTTTATCTATTTTCTAGGTTTTCGTCCTTTTTTAAACGTTTCCGTATGCTTTCTTACGTTTTTATTAGTTTTCATACATTTTTGTCAGTTTTCGTACGTTTTCGTCCGTTTTTACACGTTTTCTTACATCTTCTTTCGTTTTCTTACGTTTTCATACACTTTTGTTAGTTTTCATACGCTTTTATCCATTTTTATGCGTTTTCATATGTTTTTATCCCTATTTTGTCCGTTTTTATACATTTTCGTCCGTTCTATACGTTTTCGTTCGTTTTCTTATGTTTTCTTACGGTTTCATACGTTTTATTAGTTTTCATACGTTTTCGCACGCTTTCGTCCCTTTTTTTACGTTTTTTAACTTTTTCGTCCGACTTATAATTTTCTTATGTTTTCTTCCGTTTTATACGTTTTCGTATGTTTTCATCCATTTTTATACGGTCACTTATCCGGTCAAGGTGAGCTAGTTGGTAAGTAGAGTGTCGATCACTAAGAGTGGAACGTTAACACTTAAATATCTACCAGTATTTAAATTATATAAGTTAGTCTAATTAAAACTAATCTAATGCAACAAAGGGTTTTCAGCCTAAGAGACTGGCACAACGTTTAGATTTACAAAAAACTTTAAAAGCAATGAGACAAATAACACACACAAGCAAAGACACAGATAATAAAGAAGAGGTCAAGCCAATAGTAAGGAAAACGTATAGCCATTGTTTAGTCATATAAGATGTTTGATAAGTCTAAGACCTGTAGCGACGGTACTCACAACTTGACGTTTATCAGACCTAAACCTAGCTTGTCACAAGGATCTAAATTCTCGTATTAAGCATTTTTCAGCAGATCTAATCCTGTCATATTAGTCGAAATCCGCATAAAGCACACCTTAATGACTATCAATTTTATTATTTATCCCTTCTAGGGCCTACATTAACATGCAAAACAATATTAATGAAGTAATAATGTAATCAAAACACAATCTTAAGCTGCCTATCGAATTAATAATAGATGAAAACATCTAATAATCATTAAACATGGCTAATACCTATGGGTGTTAGCCCATAATCTCAGTCATAATACAAGATAACATGTTCTGAAAGATTTAAGTATAAATCAAAAGAGAAAAATACGCTAACCGAATGATTATAGTATACTAAAACAAATTAAGTGAATTCCCCTATATAAATATGCACTAGCAGGACCTTCTTGGTCTTCTTTATGTCTCTGGTCTCGTAATTGGTGGTTATGTGCTCTTTTTCCTCTTTTAAAACCGGATGTAGGCTTTTCTATTTATACTTTCTGGAAATAGGGTCGATATGGCGTATCAAGGTAACTTCGCGTGCGGTCCAAGATTATTATATTCTGGAATATTCGTACAATCGCCATAGTGATATGGCGTATCACAAATCTTCATACAGCGTATGCTGTCTTCTTATCTTGGAATTCTAGTGAAGTCATTGAGGTTGATAGGGCGTATTCAATTGTCTTCATACGGCGTATCAAGGCTAAAGCAAGTCAGATCTTCATGTTGACCAAAGTTTCATATACGACATATCCAATATTTAGATACAACGTATTCTTCAAAGTCAGGTAATGGTCTTCATAATCGTTGAAGTCTTGGTATACGGCTTATCTATCTAGAATGATATGGCATATTCTTGTCCGTTTTATGGTCTTTCTTTAACTTGATCCATTTAGCTTCAAAATGTGTCCATAATAGCCAACTTTCACCAATTGCTTGTAAATAACTGCAATATGAACATTTAAGCGATTAAGTATCAAATCTTATAATAATGATATAAAACAAGCAATATACATAGGATAAATGATGCTAATAATATGCACTTATTTGATGTAATCAAATATGCCCCCACTTAAACTTTAGTTTTCCTCAAGTAAACTCTAGATAAAACTTATGAAAATGTATCCTAAACATGGTTTAGGATATTTTTAGTTAAGCATTCATTCGTTTAATCTCAAGTGCACAACAAAACACTTCACGAAATGATAAGGATTTAAAACATACATTTTTAGGGGGTCATTTAAGCCCTAAATCGACATATTTTATATCTGTTACTACTTAAAATCATTCCTTTTCACATTTTAGGTCTTCTGGAAGCAAAATGCTGGAATCAAGCATATTTTGACGAAAAGGAGCGAAAACATGAAGAAAACGACAAAGTCAAGAAACAAGGCTGTTTTGCAAGCCTGAAGGTGTCCTAACCCAAAGGGCGACGCCGTCGCTAAGGAGGATTTCTAATTAAAATTCAAGTGACGGTTCAGGTGTGAAATTGGTTCTACCAAATGACGGCGTCATGCCTATTTTCTGGAAGGAGTCTCTCTTAAACACTAGACGTCAAAGAACCATTTCAAGAAGACGTCCCTTATGAAGACAGACGATGTCACACATCTCAAATAACGCCGTCCTAATGATGACTTGGCCCAAACGAAACTCTAAAGACGGCGACCAGAAGGTGTCACAAGAAAAAGGCGACACCGTCGCATTTGTAAATCTATATATAGAATTCGAGTTTTCTGCATTTAAAAAGTAGAATTTTGGAGAGCAAACCCTAGTTCGTTAATAGTACGACTTGGACAATATTTTAGGGTTCCAAACCCTTCTTTACACATAAAGATAAGTTTGTTAATCCATTATATCTCCATGTTTATCGTATGTTTAATTGTTTGTGTGTATGCATGCTTATCTATAATGAGGAGCTAAATTACTATTGTGTTTGCTTAGATCTATGAAACCTAGTTGTTAATTATTGTTAGGTTGTCTCTTGTTTTAATTGGTAGACGCTATAGTAAGGCGAACTGGCTTCTTCTTTAATTGTTGCGAGCTTGAACGTCCTAAATAGCACAAAGCTTGAGAGTGCACTTAAGCCATCGTTGTGTTTATTGCATGAGTTGTAGCTTTAGGATAATAGAGTATTCGGGGGAGATACTACGGTACTTGGCGATCCCGGATAGTCTAGAGGAGAGTCACAATTCATAGAACTAGGGAATTAGGCACCCCTCTATGACCACACGGAATACATCGCACCAATTAAGATGAGGATGTGACAATTCAACCGACCAATAAGATATAACTAGGGAGTAAGAACATCTAAGTAAACACGCTTTTAATTATCACAAGAACACACCAATCAATACATAGCTTATATTTTCTTTTTTATTAGTTATTAGTTTAATTATTAAGTAGTTAAAATTGGTAGAAGTACCACCCCCACTCCTATACCTCGATATTTTACTTGTTTTCCTAAAAAATATAAAAAGCTAAAAAGAATCACCCTCGACCTCACCTTTTTGTCATACATCTCTACTAGCATCTCTATTCCCCTAGAGAACGATTAACCCCCTGGGCTTACCCATACTACACTGCAACGATTAAATACACTGCCTTGTGGGTTGTAAAGCTTGCTCGTAGAAAAGGACGTCTTTCGACCCCGAACCCTGCTATCAAGTTTTTGGCGCCGCTGCCGGGGAATAGAATAACTAGTTAGTTTTCTATCTTGATTAGGTCTACTCGTTTGATTCCTATCAAGTGAGATTTTTTTTCTTAGCTTTCTTTTAGTCTATCCTCTTTCTTTGTCTTTTTGTTCGTAACCTTCTCACTTTCCACCATGGGTGACAATCCACCAAACAACGATCCACCACATCATCCACTACCACCACCCAATCAACCACCACTCGACCCACCAAGAGGCCGCACTCTTGGTGAATACTCTAGACTGAGCCATCAAGGATATAGGAACACCATGGAGCTTTCACATCAAGCTCAAACTACGGCCCTGCGATCCGACACCATCCGGTTGGTGCAAAACGGATGTGCATTCTATGGACTTCGTTCTGAAGATCCTAATAAGCATCTCAAGGATTTCCTTAAAATCGTTGAATCCATTGACCTTGATGCTACCACACGGGAGACCATGCTGTTAGGATTTAGAAAATCCATGCAGAAGTGTCGGTCACCCCAACGTATGTTTAGCATATTATAGCTCGTAGACGTAACAATATATTAGTTAGATAATTAGTAGTATAAGTAACACCGTGGAAGAAGGACGGGTCTTTACCCACTGTATGCCTGATCCACAGCCCGAAGGAGGGCATAGTCATTTGTATAAATAGCCCTCTCCCCACAAGGGAGAGGGTTGGATGTTCTTTTGGTAATCTAACCTTTATTTTGTTTTATCTCTCTAGAACATCTCAGTTTCTCTCTCTACAACTCTAAATCATTCGCCCCATTATTGTGCTTAATTGTGTGTTTATGAAAACCAATATCTGACAATTGGTATCAAGAGCCATGGTTTGATCACTCATCTTTCATGTTCTTGGATTTCTAGTGGTTTTCATAAGGTTTTTGGGTTTGAATGAGTTTAGAGTAATTAGCATCATTTGGATCACTTCTTGTGTTAAAGTTTGGATTTTGATAGTACTTTTGTATTTAGAATCATTATAAGTGTTTAGGTTTTGATTTGGAAGGCTTGAATCATCGTGGTTGGGTTGTTTTTGGATTGAAAAGTGATGTTTTTGAATATTTCTTGGATGCGATTTGTGTCTCGTTAAGGCATTCTTCTATGAGATTTGTCATATTTTCAGTGCGATTTGTCCCTTTCATGATCGTTTGTTGATGCGATTTGTCTATTGAGACAAAACGACAAGAAAGGACAAAGTAGTGGAAGTAGTGGGTGTACTTGTGTACTATGAGATTTGTCAGTTTATGCGATTTGAGTGTTATGCGATTTGTCTGCCAAGTGTTTTGACACTTATGCAATTTGTCTAGGGTGCGATTTGTCTGGGGTGTGATTTGTCTGGGGTGCGATTTGTCCTGTGTGCAATTTGTCGGATGCGATTTGTCATTAGGAGGATTGTTTGAAGCGATTTGTGCTTAATTGTCTGGTATTTTATTGAAAATTAAGACTTGCCATCTGATATTAACACAATGTCTTACACCACTGATCCCTTAATCTCCAATGTGCTCAAACCATATGATACTATGGACAACAAAGACAGTATTTGTTACTCTGAAAGTTTAACCATGATTGATTCAACCAATGATGATCTGAAATCTTCATACTCTGAGTCCAATGAGAAAGAATTGCACCTATTAATGCTACAGAATGCCATGCAAAAGCAAAAGGAATGCGGCATTGAGCCCTATCAGCTACTTTACTCTCACCTCATATTGCTTCTACCCATAACCATGGAACGAACATGTATTGCCCTCTTCCGTCAGGACTTATCCACATTAACAGAAACTTTGCTGTTAAACTTAGAACAATTGGAGATACAACTTAACAAAGACAAGGTTCAAAAGGTTGGTTCCAGTGCTGCACTTCAAGTAATCTACAAACAGTTTCAACCATTCATCAGTGGGGAATATTCATCAGATTATGATCAACACATGACTGCAATTTCTTTCAAAAAACATACTGGAATGGAAATCCATGAGTTCATTGAGACATTTATCCATCTTATGGACAATGTGAAGAAGTACATTGAGAAAGCTATCCAAAACAGTGATTACATGAATGAATGTGAGATGCAGTCAATGGAGAGGTGTGATGAGTTGGGTAACCTATCGGGTATTGCTGAAGCCAGAATTACAGATACATCAAAAAGATGCAACAAGTTGTTCAGAAACTCTTGCCTCACAGAAGGAGGATGCCAAGTGCAGAATGATGAATGAACAAACATTGAGTGCAGAATCTTCGATAACTATTGTTAATAATCCATCTGTGCTTAATTCTGTAAAAACTACTGACCTTACGGAACAAAATCCTAATAAATGTTCTGAAACTGAGGTTGAGTCAATGATAAAACGTGTCATAACTAATAACGTGGTTGATAAGATAATTTTTGACGAACTTTCAAACAAATACTCAATTCTTGAAAAACATTGCATTTCTCTGGAAATTGCAATTCAACGAAAAGAAGAAAGTTTTCAAGCTACAAAATCCTGCATAAATCCAGAATTCCCAGAATTTCGTGAATTTTTTGAAATTAACCAGTTAAAAACTCAGCTTCAAGACAAAGACTCAACCATATGTAATCTGAAAAAACAAATCTCAGACCTGCAGAACAATCTTAATATAGAGGTTAGTGATACTGTTAAAGCTAGGAATGATGAATTAGCAGTATGTGTGGCCAAATTATTAAGGGAAAATGAGTCTCTGAGGAAGAATCAATTAGAAGATAAGACCAAGTCTCTAGATCAAACAAGCTCTTTGTTAGCAGACATTGAAGCCCTCAAAGCTCAACTTCAGGACAAGAGCTTCGCCATAGTCACTTTAAAAAATGAGCATAGGAAAATTATTGGGAATGGATTGAACACTAAGTTTGCAAAACCATCAACCTTGGGGAAGCCAGCTTCACAAATTCCCAAAGAACGATCTGTAGTTAGGCAGCCCAATGCATTTAAGTCAGAAAGAATTAAACCCTCAAAATCAAGGCTTGCCTCCCAAGTTGATGAGAACACTATTTTGTCAAAACTAGTAACTTCATTAATTCATTCCGATAAAATGAAAGACAATGCTCAATGCTCTAAGATCATGAATGTAAGAAGATCATCTAGAGCACTTAAGAAGTATCAAAAGGCTGACCACTCCCCTAAGAAACAAGTTACATCTTCTACTGTGACTAAGGGATCTAACACTCCTAGCTCTTGTCTACTGTGGATGCCTACTGGTAGATTATTTAAGAACATAGGATCCAAACGAAATCACACTCCTAGCTCTTGTCTTAAGTGGATGCCCACAGGAAAAATCTTTAAGAATGTTGGACTTAAGTAGATTCCCATCAGAACACTGGCCACTAATGACATTTCAAGGCCTGACTGTAAAACATCCAAAGAACAGGACACAACTGCTACTAACCCATCCAATTGTTATTCTACATGTGCTATTAGTGCAGATATTCCTAAGTCTTTTTCAGGTACAATGCTCAATTCAATCATGAACATCATGATTTGGTTCTCAACTGAATTGAAGACTACTCATTCGGGAACTTTAGCTTGTCAGAATTGATTTGCAAGAACTATGAATCCTGATCGCCTTTGCTCAGGACTCGTACCTCATCGGTTGATTAAAAAAAAAAACTTTTTATATTCTTTTATACACATATACATGATAGTTAATTAAAAAAATTCTTTAAAATTCATAAAAATTTAAAAAATCAGAAAATCACAAAAATAGAATCTAAGACATGTCATCTGTTATCGATAACATCTACGGTCCTAGAAATGTTATTCAATAATGGCATGGGTCTTTAGATGAAGTTCAAACAGATGTTCTACTATTCTTTTAAAACATGTCTATCAACACTCATATACCTAAGAAGTATTGGATTCATAAATGGGTTAAAATTCAATCAATGATCACTCATTCATATCCGTGTCACTGATTGAGGGGGAGCATTAATCATTCTGGCATTCCTGCCTGCCAATTCGTCTCTGCATGATTACAATTATATGACTTTTTGTGACTTCTTGTGATATGCATGTGTCTCTAAGTATTTAACTGGTGCAACAAGTCTTGTTCCATTCATGATATTATGCCTTATGCTTTCTGTGCTGTGTCTGTATTGGTTTGTGCATCTGTTGAATAACTGTACCATATGGCATTTGTCTTGTTTGGTTATCATGATCTCAGTACTGTGGATTGCCATTGCATGTTATTTAGAGTGATTTAATCTGAATTTTTTGTTTTGATATGTGTTATGTGGTATGCGATTTGTTAATGTTATGGTTGTATGCTTTTTGTCAATTTCATTAGGGTATGCGATTTGTCAAGTATACGGACTTAAAGTGTCAATACTGATAACTTGTTCTTGATATATATATGATGCGATTTGTCAAGTATAGGGACTTAAAGTGTCAATACTGATAACTTGTTCTTGGTATATATCGATGCGATTTGTCCATACTTGGTCAAAACTTTTGAAATTTGGTCAAACGCATCACTTTTTCTCTCTTATCATTCCACAAAGCAACTTGATAAACAAGTAGGTATGATATATTGTTTTAATTACATCTAAGAACATCAATGTATACATCTCAAACACTTCTAACTAATACTTTATCTGCAGATTTCCTCTCATTTATTTCATTCGACAAATACATCATCTAGGTTTGTGCTTTTACTGTGTGCGCAATCTGGGTTAGAATGAATATGTGTAGAGGGTTTAGGATTATGTATTAGCCTTGTTTGTGATTGTCTCCCGTTATGCGTGCGTGTCCATTTGAGAGGGTTTTTGGTGAATTGGTGTGTAGTACTTTGTTTATGGTTAATGAGATGCGTGATAGAGCAATCAAGATGTTTGTACCTCAGTTAAGACTTAAGTGGAACCTTTATGCCTAACTAATGAAGGATGTATAAGTTGATTGTTTTTATTGTCTCTCTCGTTAGACATTCTTGAATGCGATTTGAATATAGTTTCTTGGATGCGACTTGTCCCTTAATATTCTTGTATGTGATTTGTGTGGTGTTTCTTGGATGCGACTTGTCCTTTAATATTATTGTATGCGTTTTGTTCCGTATGATAGTTAAATGCGAGTTGTTGTCTTAAATAAGTGATGCGATTTGTCGCTTCAAGTTCTCAATGCATTTTGTCTATATATACTCTGTATGCGTTTTGTCTCATGCGTATTGATGTATGCGATTTGGTATGTGCGATTTGTGCAATTTGTCCCATGCGTTTTGACGTATGCGGTTTATTAAATTCATTGTGATGTATGCGACTTGTGCTTTGACCTATGCATTTTTGACAAAATGCGATTTGTCCACTATGCGACTTGTCCTATGCATTATGTGATTTGTCCATAATGCGATTTGTCCACAATGCGACTTGTCCTATGCACTATGCGATTTGTCCATAATGAGACTTGTCTTGACAATATGCGATTTGTCTTATGTGACTTATCCATAAAATGATTGGTTCCATGCGATTTGTCCTATAGGCTGTTTAATCTGTATCTTTCATTATACTTCCTTGGTCATTGTATGTTGATTGTATACTTGATATGTCTCTGTGCATTTAACCATCGCTCACTGTCAATTCTATGTGATGTCTATGAGTGTCCAATACTTAATCTGTTTCGGCCTCATTCGTATCTTGTTCACTAATGTGTGTATGCTACTTCGTATGCTTAAATCACTAACTTAGTGTCTAAGATATGATGTTGCAATAAGGTTGATCCGTTGACCTTGTCTAACCTAACAAAATTTCTGGATATTGTTGTTGTTGTATGTGTGCTCTACAAAATTACAATGGCAAGCACATCATCCTCTAAGAACCTTGCTACCGCTGCACCACCCACTGTACTTATCGATGAGGAACTTCTTCCGTATGAGGAATGGGTGGATATAGCTAAAAGCAACTGCTTTGTGGATGTGGATAGAAACCAACCTAATCCAATCTACCGAATAGCTGTTGACATTTTGAAGAACACCAATTTTTTTGGTGCTTTAACCATGCGATGCACGATTCCTTCCATTTACCTGCAACAATTCTGGAACACTGTAACATGGGACAAGATCACAGCTACATACACTTGTAAACTTGAAGACAAGTGGTATGACATCACCTCAGATACTCTCAGGGAGGCTCTTCAAATCACTCCAAGAGACCACGCAAATCCTTTCGTCACTCCACCCACAGCTGAAGAGCTAATTGACTTTGTTGAAGAATTGGGATATCCAGAGAAGATTACAAAGGTCTCGGCGGTCATCAACAATGAAGTATATCAACCATGGAGAGCCATTGTCACTATTCTCAACATGTGCTTGACTGGGAAGACTTCAGGGTTTGAAAGAGTGAGAGCACCAATTCTACAAATTATGTGGGGGATAGTTAAAAGGGTAAACATCGACTTCGCGGAACGCATCTGGGAAGAATTTATCTTGGCTATGGACACATTCATCGATAAACAAAACTTTCTAAATCAAGTCAAAGGAAAGAAATCCAAAGACAAGAGGGTGATTCCCAGTGTAAGATTCTTAAAGATCATTATCCAGCACTTGCAGCAGATACATCAGTTTACTCCAAGAAGTGAGTCAGTCCTCCATGAAGCCGGTGATGATTTGTGCTTGGAAACTTAAAATTTGTTGCCAAAGGAGTGAACAAAGAGGTTTTTGGAATGCCAATACCTGAAGCACTTCTCACTGAAAGAATTAAGAAGGCTGATCACTTCAAGAAATACATGAAAAAGGCCTCTAGCATAACTGTTGATGACACACCCAATCCTACTCCCACACAACCCAAATCTACAAAATTGTGCCACAAACCAAATCATCCTCAAAGTCTACTTATTCAAGTCTCCCTAAGAAGAGGCAAGATAGATCAGAGACTACTGATTCACCATCCCAAAAGCAAAAAAGGAGAAGAAGAGATGCTGGAAAGGGGAAAGGAAAAGGGTCCGAGGTACCCGAGAAAGAGATGACTTTAATGGATGAAGACGATGCTGTGCTCCAACAAGGCATTCAAGAGAGCCTGCAAAGTCTTGATATGTCTCAAAGACAACCATTGAAGGGGGTTAGGATACAGGAACCAGAAACTGTATCTCACCAAATCACTCCCGTCTCTCAAGACAAAGGTAAAGGGAAAGCAGGAGAAGAAGCGGAGCAAGCTGCTCAGATGTTGTTAACCATTTCCACTCCAACCCCAAAGACTACAACCAAATTTGTGCTCAAGAAACGAAGTGCTGAATCATTGTCTACACATGAGCAAATTGAAGTAGAAGAGGAGGACTCTTCTACACAGGAAGAGTCTCATGACACCAGTGACTCACAATTAGAGAGTCATGGACATGATGGTGGAGATGTTAACATGAGCGAATCAGATCTTCAAGCAAAGGTGCAGACTGAAACTACAACAGGAACTATACCAGAGGCAGAAACTGAGCCAACAAATACTGAAGGTCAAGACACACTGATAGGAGGAAATGATTTGTTGCAAGAATCACATTCCAATCTTCAAGATGTTCAAAAACCAAGATCTGAAGAACAAATACAACTTGAAGAAGTGAACGTATCAACAGTCTCACTATCTTCTCTAAAGAACCTTGATACAGATATTACATTTGGTGACCAATTCCTTGTTGACAGATCATCAGATGCTGAATTAGAAAAACAGAATGATGAAAAGGAAGAGGTTGAGTCCATGTTTTCTATCACTATTCAGCAGGATACTTCCACTGTTCCTCCAATGGTTGCACCAACAGTCTCTACAACAATGCTCCCACCACTTGTATCATCCTTGTCAACCGTACTTCCACCACCAGTGACTTCAGATGCTACAACAATTGTTACTACACCTACTGTCATCATTGTCACTAACACTGCCACGCCACCAGCATCTCCACCTCCTTGCAAGACGACTGAACAATTGCTAGAAGAGGCTATGAAACGGATCGAAGTATTAGAGAAGCACAACCTGCCAGAATCCGTCAAGCAACTGGATCATTGTCTGTCTAAGCTGGAACGCCTCAACTTTGATAACGAAGTGATGATTGCTATTGAAGATCAAGTCAAAGAGCTTGTTGAAGGGGCTATGAGAACTCCTCTGTATACAAGATTCAAGGATCTACCTACATCAGATATGAAAGAAATCCTTGAAAGGCGCATGTTTGAGTCAGAGGAATATTTAAGGATGAAGCACATAATCAACTTTATGAAGCTCTCCATAAGTCCACGCAACAAGACGACCATGATCAATTTTCAAAAGATGTCAGAGAACAAAAGGAAAAGAAAAGAAGGAGATATGACTTGCCAAAACCATCATCAGAAACACCGAGACCTCCTCCAAGTGGCGGTTCAGGATCTTTTGGTGCAGGTGGATCATCAGGAGCAGCAGAAACTCAAAAGGCAGATCCACCTTCTCCACCTCCTAAGACTTCTACCCAACCTGGTTCCTCAGCAGGGCAAGGGTCTTAGAAGTCCTCAATGACCTCATCTCATGCAGCATGGACCACTGTTGATTCCCGGTTTACACCCACCTTCACCTCAATCCCAGAAGAACAGATGTTAAATGAAGAATCTTACGTTGTACAAGAGTCAGATTCAGAAGATGATGATGCTTCCACCAAACATATCCCAAACTCTCTGAAGATGAAGATTGGTGGGATGCATATATTAGGGGAAAACATATTAAACCATCTAGAGCTGCACCATCTAAAGATATGACTCAAAGCTGGTGGACCGAGGAAAGACCTGAAACTCCTGAACCTTCATGGGCTATTCCGGAGTCTGAATTGATTGTTCCTGACAATAACTGGGCAACCACCATTGCTCAGCCCACCATGAAGCCCCTTCGGAAGAATCACTCTTACATATTACTGGTGACATGGGAAGTTTCATTAAATGGTTTTGTGAAAAGCAGGGAATCACGTCAATCACTCCAAAGGATCTTGAAGGCCCAGCTTTTGAAATTGTCAAAGTCTTCCATTCTGATGCCGGTCATCTTCAATACCAAATGGAAGAATGCCACAAGTTGTTGACTGATCAAATAGATGAGAATATCAGTCGTTTCAACGTCAACAATCCTCTTCCTCTTGGCGGTGAACCCGGACAGAAGACTATTCAATCAGAATTCTTCTTCAACAGAGATCTAGATTACCTACGAGCTGGAACACAAGGAAGAAGACCGACTTTATCTATTTCCAAGATGAAGGCTGCAACTTATTCTGATCCAGGTCTTGAGCAGATGGTACCCGATCAATTCTGGACTGACAAGGAACATGTGTATGACATTGCTGCCTCATACGGCGTCTCTCATTGGTGGTTCAAAAAGAAGAAATTCTACATTGAAAGACATGGTGCAGAAAAGAAGCGCAGAGCTGTTCGCTCTAAACTGCGAATTCTCAGTGTGGTCAGTGTGGAAATCTTTCCAATTTATGGTTATGATTATCTGAAAAAGATCGTCCTTAGAAGAGCTGATTTAAAAGACCATGTAATTGAAGAAAATGACTTCAAGCATTTGTTTCCAAGTGATTTTGAAGATATGTACTTATTGAACCTCCAAGGGCACCTTGATCATCTGCCCATTTGCAAAAAGAAGTCTCTTGCTGCAGCAGTCAATCTATGGATTAGAGGGTTAGTGATTCGACAAAGAGTGGGTGACTTTCAGCTTGGCATGGAAAGCTACCAGACTCAAGTCAATCTCACAAGACCTTAATGCGAAGCTACAAGGTATGAATTCAAACGCGACTACTCAGTGATTGACACTCCAAGAGCAGTTATCTTTACAGACAAATATAGATCAAGGATGCTACTAAGACTGTGCGAGCTATATAAGTTCAGTGATGGTACGCTAAATTTTTTTGAAGAAGAATTGGATTCAAGGGTCAAGGAGTTTAAGCTTAAGATGAGGCCGGGGAACAACACGAGGTTTTGGACAGAACAGGATGTGAAGAGATGTGAAGAGTTCATTGCTGCTATCGGACGAAGACTTAAGACAAGAAAGATTTTTCGCAGCCTTGAAAGTTTTGTGGGAGGGAGAGTACGTAAAGGACACTACAAGCTACTCCAAAGAACAGAATGATGATATCTTCTCTTAGTAGGTATTTTTTGTGTAATATGGTGGCTATACTATGAACAACAATAACTATAATGTATATAGTAGTGATAGGTTATGGCTTGTAGTTTCCTTCTTGTTCTGAAGAGGGAACATAGTAGTGTTTCGTTTCAGATCAAATAAAACCGGACACATTTTTCTCCAACAAGGTTTTTACATATTTAAATCACTTGAGATCCAAAATCTCAAAGGATTTGAAATTTTTGATTGGGGGAGAAAATGTGATATAAATATGCAATCTGATAAAATGTGATCCTCAAGTATCAATAAACTGGCATCTGTCCCCATGTGTGCTAAATCTTTTCGTATATCGAAGCACATTGTTAGGAATTGGAAATTCCATGAGGAAGTGTCGGTCACCCCAATTATAGTCTAGCATATGTTAGCTCGTAGACATGTCGTTATTTACGTTATATAGTAGTTAATTAGTTAGTTATTAGCTTAGTGCAACACCGTGGAGGAAGGACGGGTCTTTACCCATGTATGCACGATCCACATCCGGCGGGAGGGCGTAGTCTTTGTAGTATAAATACCCTTCCATCCTTGGAAGGGGTGGTGCTCATTCTCATTCTAATATTCTCTTTTTGTTTATCTCTCTAGAAACACCCTCTCCTCTCTTCATCTCTCTAAAACCATGGCATACTTGTATCATCACCATCCAAGGCCACCCGAATCATTATAACACAATATATGTAAGATCCTACAAATGGTACCAGAGCCAAGGTTTTTGTGTTTTGTTGATTTGTGTGGTTTTGTACCAGGTTAATGTTTGTCGACTTCTATGGTTTTTGAGTCGTGTGTAAACTGCTTTCATGCTATTTTTATTGTTCGGAAAATATTTTTTCTGTCCTTGTTGTTGTTTTCACACATGAGTATCCTTTTATTTTGGTCAAAATGATATTTTCCTGTCCTTGTTGTTAACAGTTTTCACACATGAGTATCCTTTTATTTTGGTCAAAATATATCATGGTCCCTTCAAAGTTTAAAGTTTATATCTGTTTTGTGTCTCTTTTGGTCCAAACAGCATATATCATCCTTTTTAGACATCTTTTTTGTTACCAAAGCTGTGAAATATGGTGGTCAAAGAGTGGTCAAAATGGGTCAAAGAGGAAGTTCTTATGCATTTTTCTTAGGACATTTTTCTGGTCATATTTGGTTATTCAAAAATGAGTCAAAAAGAGGCATCTGTATGATATTTTTCTGGGTAAGTATGAAGATGATCGGAATACATAGTCAGAAAACTCATCGGAAAAAGTCAACGAGGGTCAAAACCCTAATCTTATGCCTAAGGAGCCATCTTCAGTGATATTTACGCATAACTGTGAAGTTATGCGTAAGAAATGATTTTTACGCATAAGCATAAGCCTTACGCATAAGCCTTACGCATAAGCCTTACGCATAAGCTTTACGCATAAGCTTTACGCATAAGCCTTACGCATAAGCTTTACGCATAAGCCTTACGCATAAGCTTTATGCCTATGCTTACGCGTAAGAACCTTGTTTACGCCTATGACCATGACTTTACGCATAAGCTAAAAGACCTGCTTACGCATAAGCTATAACCAGCTTAAGCATAAGCAACCAGTTTTACGCTTAAGGTTCCGAATAACAATGTTACGCGTAAGACCATTCGACCAATAATGTTTAAGTCTAAGACTTTGTGACAGAAATGATGAAGAAGATTTGACTCTTTGACCTTGACCAAACTAAAATACCAAGACCCTCAATCGTGGCCTTCAGCATATCAACACAAGTCCAGGAAAAATATAACAAATCTCGACACTTGAAACTATAACGTTTTCACACAACACATTCCCAATAACCAACTTCGACTCAATCACATATCACATCCTCCTCTTACCACAATCTCTACTCTACCATGACACGAACTTAATTGACAAATACTTATAGATCTCAGTTGTTACTTTCGATATATTCAAGGACATATCATGACTCTTGAAAGGTCAATAAAACGAAAGTAAACAATCCTCATCGATCAATCTTTGAAGCATAGATTCTTAATTTCTATCCAAAACTTAAAAGAAAAACGATTTACAACAATTATGTTATAATCGTTTTCTTGGTTCGTTCTTATAAGCAAACACAAAACAAATTGGTACCTACCCGTGTCCATGAATCGATTAACACATCTTCTGAGGGTATACTTTTGTAATCCTTTGTTGAAGAATGAATTAAATGGGGTTGCATCTTGTGTATTTCTTATTGGGGTCGAATGATTATCTGTGATTTGGATGAATTTGTATTATGACTGAGATGTTGAAAAGAATGGGGGCGGACATATTTTTTTGTGTGTGATTAGGGTTAGGTTTGTTGAGTAATAGTTTTAGGGTTTATGTTATTTATACCCGATCTATTAGAGGTAGTATTTTTGGACTAGGCCCGGGTAGGTGTCAAACGAAAAGAGATCAGGCCTCTTTCTTTCATTTTGGGCCGAGAATTAGTTGATTTGGATAATTATTCCGTTTGGGTTGATGGGTTGATATTGCTGATTTGAGATGAAATGGGTTAATACATTGTGTTAATTATGGTACATCTTTGGTAAATGAGTGGTATTTTGGTATGGTATATTTTCACGAAGGATACAAATTCACGGCTTGAGCGAAAAAGTGAAAAATGACTACGGGGTTTTTTTTTTTTTTTTTATTGTATTATTGACGCGTTATCTCCCATATGTGGTCATTACTATTAGCCGTTGAATCAATGGAGGTTCAATTTCAGCAATTCCCATGAGTTACTCGACGCCACAAAATGTCAATGATACTTCATAGTCTAAGCAAAATCTTTCAAAAATTCGTCAGCGTCAGTCATGATTTTTCAAGATGTTTGCTTATGACAAGAACTTCTCGTGCAAATGGTCGTACACGTTATGATGCTTCCGAAAGTTCGAAACCATCATGGGGGAGAAACGTGTACTTTGATGTGTTACGGTCAACCTCCAGGGGGAAGTAGTATATACTACTTGACTTAGTATGGTTTGTGAAGTTGTCTACATTTGGGTATAGAATTGTTCATGGTGGAGAAGAATCGTTGAAGAACCAATGCATGTTCCCCTAAAACAGATATTCACCGAAACCAAAGTTGTCTTAACACATTCAAGCTGACATTGTTTACGGTTTTGTCTTGATTTTGTAAAATCCATGAAAGAAATTATTTCTCGGTTTAAATCATAGACTTGTAAAATCCGTAACAATGGAAACATCTGGTAAAAGTAATGAGCATTTCGGATCTATCTTGCGGTTTATTCTTGGTTTTGTAAAATCCATGAAAGAAACTATTTCTCGGTTTAAACCATAGAATTGTAAAATCCGTGATGATGGAACCATCACGGAGAAAGGAAAGTGTATTTCGGATCTTATCGATCTTTGGAGCTACGGTTTCTACTTGAAGAAAGGATAAAGGGTGTACTTCATGAATTGGATGTGTGTTTGGATATTCGTCATGGCGGTTTGGTTATTACATGGTTTCTGGGGTTATGTGCTTTTAACCATGGTCGGGATGAAACCATTATCATAGTTCACTTAAAGCGTCAAAGGAGGCTAGATTTGAGTTTTAATCGGAAGATGTGACAACGCGTTAATTGATATTATTTATTTGAGGTTGAAGTGAAATATCACGGCGAGTGTACTTAGTATCCGAAGGTATCGGGGATGGTTGGATGAAGATTCTTGAGATCCTTGTTCGAGCTTAATCAAAAAAAAGACTTGGAAATCTAGTTATTTTTGGGTGACTTTTCCTTTTCTTTTACCACTTGGGGAATTGGGCTCATAACACCACAAAATAACTATCACTTTAAGGAGTTACGTTGTAGTGCTCGATGTCACATTGAATTGTGGAGTTTCAAGAGGTGATGTACTTCTATTACTTGATGGTTGGTTGGTTGAAGAGTATAGAGTACTTAGAGATTCAAATGCTCATGAATTCTCGGCACCGCTCTTTGTTACATATGTGCAAGTTTAAGTCACGAGTTCGGGTTAGTTTACTTCAAGGTCAAATTCATCATATTGGGTTTTCTCCATCAGCTGTCACGAGAAAGAGCCTACTGAATGATAATGAGGTTGATTACAAGTTTTGCCAAAGAGAGTTGAAAAGAGAGAGATAATGACGTATGAACACAACAGTTCATGCCTCGTTCTCTAAAGCAAAGAAAAGGTGTATGCTTCAGTGCGCTTTATCTTCAAAAGAAGAGAAATCTTCTTATTATGACCATTCTCATCAACATGCTTCATACTATTTCCATGCGCTTCAATTATCAAGTGAACCGGGCTACCGTTGATTGTTCTCTTATTCCACTTGCTCAACTATAATGACGATGGCGACATCATGTGCTAATTTTTGGGGAGAAGTGTGAGTAGACTACATTTGGATGATTTCACTTATTTAGTCAAGAATGGCAACTCCGTACGCAATTCTTGAGGGGGAGAAGAAGTATGATGACACTACATGTTGTGTTATATGAGAATAAATGGTCAAACGGCTTCTAACTCATGTAAGAACCGAGCTTCTTCTTATCGGGTCATCTTTACATGGAGTTTTCTTCTAAGAGCCGTTAGTTGACATCTTCTCACGGACTGATGAGTTTAATGACAAAGTGCTTCCGGTTAATGCTTCACGTGCACATCAACATGATGATTCCGAACAACCTTCTGTTCTTGTTTGATGTGATTGTTTGTTTGGTGTTACCACTTCGTGTGTTCGTTGCGGGCTGATTGTTGATTTCCTTGATGAACATCTTTCTGTTCTTGTTTGATTGGGAGGGATCTTAATTAAGGGGATTTGCAAGAGGTAAGTTAATTGGGATGCTTTTTGGTGTGTTGAAGATGTTAACCTTTGATCCCCAATGGACAATCTTGAAGAAGGTCGAGTCTGATCGGTTCTACATTTTCGCTACATGTTAGAAGACTAAAGGCGAGTTGCATTTAACGATCTAAAGACTTCTTCTTATTCGGCATTTATCAAGCAGTTTGTCGGTTTAGGGAGAGCAATAATTGGGGAGAGTGAAATGTCGAATTTAATCCCAATTAGACTTGCTCACTTTCTTGACAAGTTGATTCTCACAAGAGTTCAAGTGTTCTTCTCAACATGATTTCTAGTATACGGGCTTACAAAGAGTTCTTGATTGAATGTCAAAAGTGACACACATCTAAAACCGAGTAAACTTGATGAACTTAATTCTTCTAAGTGATTGAAGATAGGAAGACAAATGTTATTCGAGAGAAACTCAGGTTTGACTCATGGCGAGTAAACTTGATGAACTTAACTCTTCTAAGTGATTGAAGATATCCCGGAAAACAATTGTCATGACCATGAGAGAATCTCAAGGTTTTACTCATCAAGGCTTTTAGTGTTCTTATTCCAACTATGTGGGGAAGAGATGGAAGAGTTAGTTTCGAAGATATAAGAGGTACACAAGTGTGTGATGATCTCGATGTTATCGCAATCATCGGGGAGAGAATTGTGTACATTGGGGGCGCCATTTGTCTCACTTGAGGGCTTAATCGGTGATTTAGAGATATAATCACTCATTCGGTGTTGACATCCGAGATTGTCATCCGAGAGATAATCGATGATTCGGCCTGCTTCTTCAATGTTATCGGTTATTCTCTCTTTGGGAATGTGTGTACTTGGTCCTTGAGCTTCATACACGATCATCGGGAAGAAAGCCATTGTTTACCACAAACATTGAGGAGGTATTTTCTCTCCGGGCATGATGTGTATTAGGGAGAGTTCTTGGATATTTGTGTACTTGGGTTCTTGAGCTTCATACACGTTCATCGGGGAAGAAAAATGTGAACATGGGAAGGTGTTCTTCATTCCCTCATGAAGTGTATTCGGAGAGTTCTTGAGCATTATACTAAGAGGCAGACCGCATCATTTCAACTACACGGGAAGTGGTCTCTTGACACCTTTTGGAATGGATTGCGTCGAGACTTGATGGAATGAAATTTGAGAAGAGTTATTTATGTGTGGGATGATACGTTGTTGTTCTTCTATTGGATGATATAACCTCGAGCGATGAATCACGGTGATTATTCTTAAAAGGAGCGACAAGTTCGATGATAATGGTGTGCTTCTTTGTGCACACAGCTAAGAGAAGCTTGAAAGAAAGCTTTGAATCGCTTTCACTAAAGGATTTTCGGTTTGGGGGGAAGCTGCCAAAGTCTCACTTTCAGATGGTTCAATTTCTATCTTCTATTCTCGAGCCTCGGAAGCTTTGGTGGTGGACGTTTAAGAGATGATGATTTCTATCTTCTACAACGGGGCTGCTCGATATCCTTATCTCGGTACTCGTATCATCATCTTCTTATACTATATCATCTAATCTATCTCTGTAAATATTTTTTAAAAAACCAAATACAAAAATATAAAACCAGCAAAACAAAATAGAAAATTATAAAACTATCTAAAACCCATAAAAATTAGAAAATTCAAAAATACCAAAAATATGTTTTCTTAAGACATGTCTTCTGGTATTGATAACATCTGCGGTCTTAGAAATGTCATTCAATAATGGAACGGGACTTTAGATGAAGTTCGAGCAGAAGGTGTAAATATTCTTTTCTAAACATGTCACAAAACTATGGCTTGTAGTTACTTCAGACTGTAACCCGTGCTTAAAAACTATGGTTTGCTATTATCTCAGATAGCAACCCGCTCTTTAAAGAAAGGAAAGTGCTGCACTAAACAAATTTTCAAAAATTTCGTGCACTTATCCTAAAAACATTAAGGAAAGTATGTCGAAGGACTGCTGTTCCTACTCAAATATTTTTCCTTCAAAAATTCTTCAGAAAAATATTTGTTTTAACTTAATGGTGGTAAATGAGTTGCTTGTAAAACAATCAGATTCAGAGTTTTTCGTAAAAAATTGAAAACTCAATCAACGACTTCAGCGCTTTTAAACACTTTTCAGAAAATAAGTCATTGATTGAGGGGGAGAATATTTTCAAATTTACATCATCTAACGGACTTTCTTAATTATCCTACGTGCTTAATTAAAAATGATATTTGCCTATGTCGAAGGACTAGGAATTTAGGATATGATTGTTAGGATTAGATGATTAGAGTTTGATGTACGCATAATTCCCATGCTTTATATGAACTGATTGATATGTTGAATTGACTTTTATTAGTCGATTGTTGTTTGGGTGTTGTCGACCACCATATATTTGTATGTGTGTTCACTAACGTATGCAGATATCATGGATATAAGAATGTTCCCGATCCGGATCCCACTAATGAAGATGATTGGATGCCGAAAGGAAAGGGTAACTATTTCTTGGGTTGACAAATGAAGAAACGGAGCTTAATTGGACTTCAATGAGAGTTGGCATAAATGCAACGTAAGAGGTCTCCTTGCATCGCAGATGGTTTTCTTCTAAGTGATTGAAGAAACGGAGCTTAATTGGACCTCAGTTGGCATTCAAAATGCAACGTAAGAAGAAGTCTCACTGCATCTGCAGACGGTTTTCTTCCAAGCCCTACAGCAACAACGGAAGCTTCTCAACCACCTAACGTATCATTGTGCAGGATACCATTTTTAAACAATTTTGAATAAATTTTGATTAAATTGTCTTAAAAAATGGAAAATATTGTTTTGAAAATTAATTGGACTCAAATTTTGGAAATCAACCGGACTTCATTTTAAACTAAAGTCACTCAATCAACGACTAATGTCATGGATTGAGGGGGAGAGTGATTTCAAATTAAGTATTTTCAAACAATATATCATCAAAACAAGTCCGGTTTGTACGTTAAATAATGTGGTGATCTAAAGATTTAATGTTATGTCATGGTATGATTTTTCTTTAGAATCAAGATCTTTCAAAATGAAATTTTTTCTGTTCTTGTTTGATTGTGAAATTGTTTTATTTTACTTAAAGATCTTTTAAAACTATCATACCTGACACTAACAATCTTTAATGTTTAAATCTGTTCCTATCTGTCATCTTTCAAAATTAAATCTTGCCACGTCTTTCCCCAAACTTTTCTAAATGATTTAAATCAATTGGGATCACAAATCTCAATTGGTTTGAAATTTTTGATCGGGGGAGAGATCGTGATTTAAATCTCAAATCTGTTTTAATGGAATTGGTTTTAGTCCTTCAAAGGCACTCCTGCCTCCATGTGCCAAACGATTTCAAATACACGATGCACATGTTGAGGAGGAGGATTTATCCAAAAACATGATGAGTATTTAAACCTGGCCACATATTCTCCAATGTTTTATAAACCTTATTTAATCACTTGGGATCCAAAATCTCAAAGGGTTTGATATTTTGGATCGGGGGAGAATTTGTGATTTAATAATGAAATTTGAGAAAAGGTGATCGTTTTGATTCAAGTGTGCATGCTGGCTCTCTCTAATATGTGCTAAACTCTTTCATATATTGATGCACATATTGAGGGGGAGCGAATGGTTTCTTAATGGCTTGTGTAATCGTAAATGTGCTTCAAAAGAACTCTTGCCTCTATGTGATACAATGATTTCAAATATTCTACGCACATATTGAGGGGGAGAATTTACCAAAGAAAATCAAATGGCTTTTTCTATGAAATTGTGATCAAAGAAAATATTTCAAAGTCCTCTTGCCTCCATGCGCTAAACAATTTCAAAATCATATGCACATGTTGAGGGGGAGGTTTTCTAAATGATCAAAACTATTAAGGTACAAAATGCTTTGATCTCGTATCACAAGTACCTTGATTGTTTTTCCAAATGATTTTCAATTGGTTTCAAGGAAGAATGAACTGTACCAAAAGACCGACCATTTTACTTTATGTATGGAGTTATAAGGATGGTGAGGTTAGGTATTAGTTCCACGATCCGCTGAGAACCGGAGGGATCTACCGAGGACAATCCACTAGATAGTGTAGAGTCCTTAGGAATATTGAAAAAGGAGAAAATGAGAATATGGGAAGAGTGCGGATGAGGCAGAGCTAGTAATTGGAATAAACCCAACAAGGTTCTAGTTATGAAGTCTCGGTAAGCTTGAAGGGGTTGAAGAATGAAAAGAAATGAAATGTGAAAAGGGTGAAAAGAAATAGCCCTCCAATAATTCAACCTTAGGGCGAGAAACGGGTTCAATACATATGCTCTTGGTGGTTACCAAGGTAACACCGGTATTGAAGACAAGACGTCATGGACCCGGTGATGCACTTGCACTAAACTTCCCAAGCTACTCAAGTTCCTCTTAAAAGGGCTTGTTTCATTCTCACGGGAACCGACATTATCTATCGACTTTCTCTTAGAGATTGTTGATATTGAAGAAGGAGACCTCTCCTAGTCTCGACATAGGAACCAAATGTGCACAATTGAGTCTAGAGCCAAGAGATCATCCACAATATCTCATTAGGACACTATTAATGAAGACTTGATGTTTCACACAATGTGGAAAGTAAGAATATATTAAGAGTCCCACGCATTATCCTTGTGGTATTGCCGAACATCCGAGTGATATGTAAATATTCACGATGAAGATGGAAATCCTTCTAGAGCCAACATCAAACAAGCTCTTGGTGGGTGACATGTGAGATCTTGCAAAGATCAAGCTTGTGACAAGCGGATAGAAACGATGGGCGATTCAATCTTGAATCAACCTTGGTCCAGAAATGAATTGACGGATACCTTTGAAAAACCGATCGTTGTGCTTAAAAGTTCTTTTCCATAGCACATCGATCGTGTATTAATGTTTCAAAATTAAAGGGTATTTATGATTGATAATTGATTTTCAATAAAACCTTCGTTGTATTGCAAAACTCTTTATATTAAATACGCGATTGTTTTCAAATCATTTTCATCAATCATGAATCTCAATTCTTTGGTTCACTCACTCCGTGTTGTCTTCTTTGAGATGTTCGGTTTGAGAATAGCTAGTGCGGTGCGAAACCCTGTCAAGGAGATTCCTCGGAATTATACGATCACAGGCGGTGCTTGTCTTGATCAGCGGGAACCGTGGGCGTGCACCTCAATTCAACAAAAGTGATCAAAGACACTTTTGTGCGCTTTATTGCTAAGCTGTTTTATGCATGAACACCCGGCGGTTGCGGTGATCGAATTGAAGAGTCAATCCAAAGCCGCATGCTCACAAAGCATCCACACTTAATTAAAGAAATCATGACAAGTGCTTATCTACATAACCTGGCTCTGATAGCTACAAATATCATGAACCAATAAAAGCTTCCGCTACTCTGATGAAAAGATGTCATGATCCGAAAGTGTGAGCATGTCGGTCCGAAAGTCACTACATCACATGATGGCAACACAACAAAGGGTGATCCAGAGATTTAATGTGGCTGATGATCTCGATTAAAGCTCGAAGATCATCATGATGTGGATCAGTTCAAAGACCTCCACTAAAAGTACAAAGTATGCGGACTTTGAAGAATCGCTACTAAAGCACAAAGATTGCGGAACTTGAAGAATTGAAGTCTACGAGCTCAGAAGTAAAGACAAAGATGAATGCTAGGATGTAAAATGTATTTCATGGGGTGACCTCCTTTAGGGGGAGATTGTTAGGAATTGGAAATTCCATGAGGAAGTGTCGGTCACCCCAATTATAGTCTAGCATATGTTAGCTCGTAGACATGTCGTTATTTACGTTATATAGTAGTTAATTAGTTAGTTATTAGCTTAGTGCAACACCGTGGAGGAAGGACGGGTCTTTACCCAATGTATGCACGATCCACATCCGAGCGGGAGGGCGTAGTCTTTGTAGTATAAATACCCTTCCATCCTTGGAAGGGTGGTGCTCATTCTTAATCTAATATTCTCTTTTTGTTTATCTCTAGAAACACCTCTCTCTCTTCATCTCTCTAAAACCATGGCATACTTGTATCATCACCATCCAAGGCCACCGAATCATCATAACACAATATATGTAAGATCCTACACATGGCGGAAGAACAATACCAAAAGACCGACCAAATTTACTTTATGCATGTAGATATAAGGATGGTTAGGTTAGGTATTCGTTCCCATGATCCGGCCAGAGTCGGAGGGATCTACCCAAGGACAATCCACTAGATAGTGTAGAAGTCCTTAGGTATGATGGAAAAAAGGAGAAAAGTGAGAAATGGGAAGAGTGCGGATCGAGATAGAGCTAGAAGCTGGAATAAACCCAACAAGGTTCTAGATATGAAATATCGATAAGCTTGAAGGGTTGAAGAATTAAAAGAAATGAATGAGAAAAAGGGTGAAAAGAAATAGCCCTCCATTATTTCAACCTTAGCGTAAACCGGGTTCAATTCATATACTCTTGGTGGTTACCAAGGTAACACCGGTATTGAAGACAAGACGTCATGAACCCAAAGTGATGCACCGCACTACAACATCCCAAGCTACTCAAGTTCCTCTTAAAAGGACTTGTTTCATTCTCACGGGGAACCTACATAATCTATCGACTTTCTCTTAGAGATTGTTGATATTGAAGAAGGATACCCTCTCCCTAGTCTCCGGCATAGGAACCAAATGTGCACTATTAAGTCTAGAGCCAAGAGATCATCAATAAATCTCATTAGGACACAATCAATGAATACTCACTATTTCACAAAATATGGAAAGTGAGAATATATCTTAAGAGTCCCACGATTATCCTTGTGGTATTGCGGAAAACTGAGTGATATGTTAACACATTCACAATGAAGATGGAAAACCTTTTAGAGCCAACATCAAACAAGCTCTTGGTGGGTGGCATGTAAGATCTATCCAATAGATCAAACATGTGACAACTGGATAGAAACGATGAGGCGATTCATATTTTGAATCAATCCTGGTTCAGGAATGGATTGACGGATACCTTTAAAAAACCGGTCGTTATGCTTAATAATTCTTTTCTATAGCACATCGACTGTGTATTACATTTTCAAAATCAAAAGGTATTTATGATTGAAAATTGATTTTCCTAATAAAACCTTCGTTGTATTGCAAAAATTCTTTCTGTTAAATAATACACGATTGTTTTTAAATCATTTTCTTCAAATTAGCAAACCTCAATTTGCTGGTTCACTCACTTCGTGTTGTCTTCTTTGAGACGTTCCGGTTTGAGAATGGCTAGAGCATTGCGAAACCCGTCAAGGAAATTCTTGAATTCTACGATCACGGGAAGTACTTGTCCGATCAACGGGGAACCGTGGGCGTGTACCTCAATTCAACGAAGTGATCAAAGACACTTTAAATGCGCTTTTATTGCTAATCGTTATCTGCAGAACACCCGATGGTTGCGGTGATCGTAATTGAGGCGTCAATCCATAGCCGCTTGCTCACACATCATGTTCATCTCAAAGAAATCATGATAACTGCATATCTTCATCAAGTGATTATGATATTTTCACTCCATACTACGCTACGATCTTCGAAAATGTCATGAATTAACAAAAGCTTCCACAACTCGATGAGAAAGATATCATGATCAAAATGTGAGCATGTCGGTCCAAAAGTCACAACTTCACATGTTGGCAATCCTACATCGGATGACCTAGAGATTATGTATTCTTGATGATCTCAAAGAAAGCTCCTGATCACATATCAAAGAATCACTCAAAGCCAAGGAATCACTACTATTACACAATGTTAAAGTTTGTGAAGCTACAAAGTCTACGAGCTCGAGCATCAAATATTATACATTAATTGCTAGGATTTTTTCAATGTAATTATTGGGGTGACCTCCCTTAGGGGGAGATTGTTAGGATTTAGAAAATCCATGCCGAAGTTTCGGTCACCCCAACGTATGTTTAGCATATTATAGCTCGTAGACGTAACAATATATTAGTTAGATAATTACTAGTATAAGTAACACCGTGGAAGAAGGATGGGTCTTTACCTACTGTATGCCTGATCCACAGCTCGAAGGAGGGCGTAGTCATTTGTATAAATAGCCCTCTCCCCACAAGGGAGAGGGTTGGATGTTCTTTTGGTAATCTAACCTTTCTTTTGTTTTATCTCTCTAGAACATCTCACTTTCTCTCTCTACAACTCTAAATCATTTGCCCCATTATTGTGCTTAATTGTGTGTTTATAAAACCAATATCGACACATGCGATTGCGTCTCTTCCAATTCTCTACGGGACCAAGCTAGTAATTGGCTTGAGCGACTTCCTGCAGGATCCATCTCAAGTTAGGATGATCTCACCACCCGTTTCCTCGCCCAATTTTTCCCACCGGGGAGAACCACCAAGCTAAGGAATGACATCTTGATGTTCCAACAACGTCAAGGAGAAATCCTTTATGAGGCGTGAACTCGATTCAAGGACTTAATCCACAAAGTCCCTCACCACGGCATTGGTATTTGGCTCCAAGTCCAAATCTTCTATGATCATGTCAATTTCCTCACAAAACGGTCCATTGACAGAGCGGCCGACGGAAGACTTAGCAATCTCAATGTGGAAGAGTCATGGAATATCATTGAAGAGCTCGCCGGTCAGTCTTATGAAAATTGGAGTGATCCTCATGAGACCCCTAATAGCACGGTTAAGGCCATATCGATACCTTGTAGTTCTTCTAACATCACCGAAGAACAACTTTGTGCTCTTGAAGAACGAATCAAATATTTAGTCGAAAGAAAAAAGAAAGTGCATGGACCAACTCCTCGATCAACGATCAACTTCGCTACCTCAACCGGTAACCCAACACCCTTCTCTGAATCGCCTAGTCGCAAGAGAAACCCCGCTTCCCTAAAGCGCTGCTCTTCCTCACCATTACCACTTTCACCGAGCTTCAAAACACAAATGAGAGAATACATGACGGTCATTCAGAAAGATTAGCTAAATTTGAGGAAGAAGTTTATAAACAAAAGGAAGAAATGCAGGCGAAGATGACTGAGATGATGAACTTAGTGAAGGAGTACACTAAGATGAAGGTTCTCGAAAAGGTGTTAGTAAGAAAAGATGACCGCTCTGGCCCCACTATGTTTGTTAACGCCATTTCCATTGTTCGTGATAAGGAGATCACAAAACAAACTAGTGATAAGGATGGGGTAGTTGAGGAATAAAAGATAATGGGATTGACGAGAATAGCTCAAATTGTAAAGGATAGGTACAATGGGCAAAGCTAAGGAATTAAATAAACCTAAACCAAGAGCTAAGTAGGAAGGGCACTACCTTAATCATGAAGTCAATAAGAACACCATTGTTAATCTAGTAAACAATTTTAGGTACAATGGTGCTCTTAGGAAGACCTTTTAGGTGAAATAAAAGAGGAAGAATATGATACTATGCCTATCGATGGCATTTCAAGTGCGAGGCAATTCTTAAGAAACCGAATCAAATACATATGTGGGAGCTAAGAAATAGGAAGCTAATTGTAAGTCAAACTTTCGGAACTTCATAATACCGTGTACCATTGGTGACTTAGAAGATATAAAAGCCTTAGTGTATGGTCTTAAAGCTTATGATGAATGCACAAGGCTTCTTTTTCTTTAAATTTGACTTCAGGGTTGGATTGGAGGTCGTTTTAGAAGGTGGATCCAATGTAAGCATAATGTCGTTGTCAATCTATAATAAGTTGACTAAAGAGAAACCAACCAAGACTAATCTTAGCTAGTTATAGACTTTCCTTAGCCACATCTAACATAAATTTCATGTCTTCTACTATTATGATGGAAACCTCCTAGATGTGATGTTTGTTTGATATTTGGTCATTTTGATACTTGCCCTAAGAAAGTAGTGCGACGGTTGTGGAGGAAAACCCATGCTAGGGATAATAGAACGGGTACGGTGTTTAATGGAGTTTCATTGGGAAAAATAATAGGCCTAAATCTGCTCCACCTCTTCTTCTCAAGGAAGTGTAAGTACTAGTTCGCCCCTAATCCAAAAGTATCTAACCCGTAGGTCCTTCTAATGCTTCTTCATCGTTAAAGATGTTGAGGTGAATAAGGATAACCAATGCTCCTAAAGCTAGTTATAGTACTAATTATCCTACACCTAAAACAAGTAACATAAATTTAGCGCTAATGTGACTACATCTAACCCCTTTGGCCATCAAGACGAGAATAATAATGAATTAGATAAGGATGATGTGGTTGAGAATGCTTATGATGAAACGGTAATTTGTTTGACAAATCAAGGGCAAGCACTAATACGAAAGTTCCCGATGTTTAGTATCGCCTCTTGGAATATAAGGGTTTGAACCATTCCCCTAAACAAAAAGAGGTTAAACATGTGGTTAATGATAATAATCTTAGTGTATGTGCTATCTTGGAATCTCATGTTGATGCAGGTATGATACATGTTAAGTTTGTCAGGTGGAAGTGGACGCTAATGGTAAGTGATAAGGGGTCCGTATTATTCTTGGTTGGAATGATGATATTGTTGATGTTATGATTATGTCTCAAACCGTGTTATGCATGTTCGTGTTAATTCGGGCGGCAATTCTTTTGTTTATAGATAATTATTATGTTCATCGGCGTGCCCTATGGTCCAATCTTGTTTGATGATTTAACTAGGCCTTGGGTTTTGTTGGGAGATTTTAATGCTCTAAAGTTGGAGGATCATTCTCGGTAGTTATGCTCCCGACATTGCGCGTGAATTCAAAATTGTGTTCGTAAAATGGAGGTTGAGGATATTAATAGTCTTGGTCTTCATTTTACTTGGAACCGTAAACCAAGAGGCTCATTGGGCATTTTGAAGAAAATTGATAGGGTGATGGGTAATCAAAGACTTGTTTCGTGTTCGTTTGCCATATTTCAACCTTATCGTATTTCGATCATGCTCAGTGTGGCGTAACTAAGCCTAAGCCTAAACCGCTCAAATTTCTAACTTCTTGGTTCATAAAGATGGGTTTAGATATCATTCTTTGCGGGATGGAATCTTAATGTTCATGGTTGTGCTATGTATCGTGTGGTTCAACGCTTAAAGGGCTGAAATCTCCTTTTCGTAAGCTTTTGCACAATCAAGGTAATCTTCATGAGCGGGTGGTTAGTTGATCCGTTTAATTTTCGGAGGAACATGCTCACTATCTTATTGCATATTAGCGTAAATCTAAAGTTCAATGGTTTATGAAGGTGATTCTAATACGGCCTATTTTCACAATATTGTTAAAAGCAAATGTGCCCGTAATCGAATTGAATTGGTTAGAGATGCAAACAATGTCTTGTACGAGGGTAATCAAAGTTGCAGTGCTTTTGTTGCTCACTATGAACAGTTTCTTGGTATGGAAGGTAATTGTACTCTCTTTGATGATTATGGTATATTCTCTAATGTTCTTCCTCATCAATTGGCCGGCTTAATGGTTCGTCATGTTGGATGCGAGATTAAGGATGCTATATTTTCTATGGGGATGATAAAGCTCCTGGTCCCGATGAGCCGAGGTAGGAAATTAATCATACCATTATATCTCGATTCCTAAAGTGTCTATCTAAGATTAATGATTATCCTATCGTATTAAAGAAGGCCTTGATCGGTTGGTTAGTATTAATCAATCGCTTTTGTTCCCGGTCGTCGTATATCGATAATATTTTACTTACCCAAGAGCTTATGCGGAATTATCATAGAGAGAGGCCCTCCTAGATGTGCTTAAGGTTGATATTCGAAGGCATATGATACGGTTGATTGGACTTTTCTTAGGGCTATTCTCGATTGGTTTTGGTTTTCAATCCAAAATGGTTGATTGGATCATGGTATGTGTCTCATCTACGCCTTAGTTTAAAGGTAAGCGGGGCCTTAGACAAGGTGACCGTTATTCCATACTTGTTTGTTGGTTATGGAAGTGTTAACTCTTATATTGCGAGAAAAAGGTTTCAATGTTGTTGAGTTTCAATTTCATCATTTATGTGAACAACAAATAATTATTAATCTTTGTTTTGCGATGACCTCTTCTTGTTTGCTAGAGGCCATCGTGATTCATAATGTCATTATGCGAGCTTTGGAGGATTTCAAGAACTTTTCGGGTCTTGTCCCAGTATCCCTAAAAGTATGACTTTCTTTGTAATGTTCCTAATGCTATTAAAGCGCTATTCTCCGCCTATGCCGTTTGAGAGGGTTCTCTCCTGTCAGTACCTTGGTGTCCCCTTATATCATCAAGACTTCTTTATAGGGATTGCAGGTGCTTGTTGAAAACCGGAAGGTCGTGTGTAAATGATTGGCGTAATAAGTTCTTATCTCTTGCGGGTAGACTTGATTGGTGAGATCTGCTTTATCTTCGATAGGGGTTCCTTTGGTGTCAAGGTGAAATGAAAGGGGTAAGGCTAAGGTTGCTTGGGATTCTTTGTAAGCCAAAGGAAGAAGGTGGCCTTGGTATTCGCTGTTTGGAGGATTTTAACAGCTCTCATGACTACTCACATTTGGAGTATTTTGACACATAAAGAGTCGCTATGGGTGCAACGGATACACTCGTATAAACTTCATGGGAGAAGTTTTGGGATGTCCTTGTTTGGGGATGTTATCTTTTAGAGATATTGCTTGAGCGGGGAATTGGTTATCTTACTAACTCGGGAATTTGGTTGAATGGTGTAAATTCCAAGGCATGCTATACATCGTGGCTCGCTATTAAAGCTAAAGAGAAAGGATGATCATGATTCACAAGTTCGCAATGGGTTTGGTTTCGGTGCGGATTTTATCCGGTATGGATGCGGTCCCACCTTCGTTGGAGAAGTCTTTATTACAGTTCTTATTCCTTTATCTAAGAGGCGGTCGGTTAGCGTGATCATTTCTAGATTATTGCTTGTCTACTACTTACTCGTTTGGATGGAACGCAATTCTAGGTCGCTCAAGCGTAAGAAGTCTTCATTCAAGGTTGAGTGGTTAGCACCATTGTCTCTACTATTCGGTTGAAGTGGTTACTTTCAAGTTCGTAAAGCTAACCTTGAGGTCTCGTTTGATTTTGGATAAATGGAAGATTCCAAGTATATGTATACACGAAAGGGAGTGCGGGTAAGGGTTGTACTCTTTTCCCTACTCCAATGTTTTCCCTTTGGGTTTTTCTTGGAAAGGGTTTTAAGGAGGCAAACTTCACGGGTTAACTTGCTCCCGCCGTGGAGTGGGCGGATGCGGATGCTCGCTTGTTACAAGTTTTTACTTGTTTATGCCTAGTTTGTTGATGTATTATAGCTAGGTTTGTTGTGTTTATGGCATGTCATAAACACTAGTTTTATCAAGCTCTTTGCTTGAGGTTAATGTGGTACTTCAGCCACATTCCATTTGTACTTAACATTATTTTTTGGTTATATATTTACCGGGGTAAACCCTTTACCCCAAAAAAAAAAAAAAAGCCTTAGCTGACCAGGGATCCAATGTAAGCATAATGTCGTTGTCAATCTATAATAAGTTGACTAAAGAGAAACCAACCAAGACTAATCTTAGACTTTCCTTAGCCAATCTTTCATATCTTTACCCATTAGGAATAGCAGAGGATGTATTAATTGAGGTTGCAAGTAGCATCTATCCGATGGATTTTGCAATTGTAGATATTGAGTAAGATGAACACATGCCCCTCATTATCGGAACACCTTTCTTAGCCACCGCCAAAGAAACAATCAAATGCGGCGAGGTGTTATGGTTCTTAAAAGCGGTAAAACAAAATTAGGATACCTATAGCCCTAAGACATCTTTTGAAGTTTAAGGAAAAGAAGGGATGATCATGATTCACAAGTTCGCAATAATTGTTAGAAGAAAAATCATTGAATGGGAGGAAAAGATTAGGAGTACAAGGATAAGGAGATTGAATTAGGAGAATGGAAACGAGATAAACACATAATTGGGCATAACTATGCCACGAAAATATCTTATGGGAACCATCATGAGGAAAATGATACTAATGGACGTGACCAAGGAGTCAAGAGCCCTAAAGAGTTTGTGGAAGGAGATAAGGTGCTCTTGTTTAATTCAAGATTAAAAGCACCCAAAGGAAGGTGTAAGCCAAAATGGTGTGGCCCTTATATGGTGAGAGGGGCAAAAAGAGGTGGAGCCATTGTGATATTTGACGACAATGGAAAGGAGTTCACGGTAAATATACGACGTGTGAAACACTACCAAATCGATGATAATGATCTAATGAATAAAGGAGATGATGGTAATGAAGTCATGTAGGAGCGACTTGAGTCTAGCTACAAGACTCATAAATAAAGAAAAGCGCTTCTTAGAGGCAACCCATGTTCAATTGCTTGCTTGCTTGTTTTTTTTTTTTTTTTTTTTTTTTTTTAATTTTATTTTTTTTTGTGTTTCATATATCTTTTCATTCTTGTTTAATTCTCATGTCCATTTTGTGAAAATGCTTTATTTTGTTTTAACCTCGTCTTAATTGCATATAAAGGTATTTTACAAAAGATAAGTGTAGGAATGTGGAAAACTAGAAGGGGGGGTTGAATAGTTTTGCCAATTAAAACTTCATTTTAATTATTTAGATCGACTTATGTCAATCTATTTGGACGTGTGTGTTGGATGTTGATGAACAAGCATATAAAAGTATGTAATGAAAATATAAGAGTAAGAAGCACAAAACCACAACGCGAGTATTTATAGTGGTTCGGCTACAAGGCCACCTTCCTTGCCCTACTCCACTCCCCGAGTCACCTACTCGAGAGTTCGTAAACACTACACCAATCTCCTTATGGCGGAGAAGCCTTCACAACGTCGCCTACCCTTTTTCCGGTGCTAGGCTAACCACCTGGTTCTTTCACCCAAGGTGAACCACACCTACAAACGTCGCCTACCCTTTATAAGGTACTAGGCTAAGTACCTAGTTCTTTCACACCAAGGTGAACCACACCTACACAACGTCGCCTACCCTTTATAAGGTACTAGGCTAAGTACCTAGTTCCATTGCAATGGAAGAACTACTACCCAACACTACACCAACGACTAATCCCAAAGGAGATCCACTCCTTTTTACAACATCATCAAGGATATCAATATCCTTGGATCTAGTACTAGTCTATCTTGTACATCGAAACACACCATATCGAATGTACATCTAAGGCACCTTTCACTAATGCCTTTGTAGGAACTTAAATATATCAACTTTACGCTTATACCAAAGCTAACCAAATGAGTAGAACACGTAAACAAACACTCACGTTATATGTAGAAGAAACAAGAAACAAAGATGAGAAAGATGGTGACTTGATATAAGATATGTTATGCGTATATGTGTAATGAAAGATGAAAACAAGAAGATGTTTATTTCAAAGGAAAAACACACACACACTCAAGCACACCCTCAAATGAGACTTTGAGGGTATATATACTAAGACATAAGCCTAATGGGCTTTCCATGGTCTTCGTGGATATGGGTTGGACGTGGATTGGATGACAACTTATACAAGGCTAGCTTAACATAACTTCTAGCCATTTAGCTTAGTCCAATCCACGAGCCCGTTGACTATTCTAATATGATATCTAACACATGTTACAAAGTTCCTAAATGTGAATGACCATCACTTCTAATAAAAAATATTAAGTCTAACAATCTCCCCCTAAGGGGTGGTCATTTAAAAGATGCTCCACTTGATTAGGTCTTTACTTTTCTCGAGCTTGAACTTTGTGTGTAGATATAGAATAGTCTTGATTCTTTGTTCCTTCATGCTTTGTGATCAGTTAATGTGGTTGTCTGCCGTTGTCAACTTCGTTGGTAAGGTGTCTCCACGCCTTTCTCCACCATGCTCACACTTCTATTTGACTTTGAATTACCAATGATGAAGTTCTCGAGTCTTTAAACTTTGAAGATTCTTTGATTTTGATGAGAACTTTCATGTGTCGTTGGTATGAGCATGTGGAGAATCTGCACGATCTCTTCCTCCGCAAGCATCCATAAGGCGAAAACATAGAACATGGGTTAGAAATAATCCGGTAGCTTACAAGTTTGAATTTCAAGTGTGTTAACAAAGATAATGTGAAAACACGTCTCTAATTCTCACAAAGGCCGTTCTGAACTGGAGTCCCACAAGTGAGATAACACGATATACCAAGTACATCTACAATTCGATGAGTCATTTGAAGTACATCAAGCATCACTCCACATTGTAGACCATTTGAGAGACACTAAGCGTAATCCACGGGAGTTACAGTGACTGCTGTCGAGTCGCTTGATGTTGACCACGGCGGAGTTTCCATTCAATCATTGAAGATCACATATGTGAATCTTTTCATAAATGTTCGGCGATTGCTAAGATCTCGTGAGGACTCTAGAATATATCACTTTTGTCCTTATTGATGAACAACAAGTGATGTCATGTCAAGTGTTCCCATGAGATCTTTTGATGAATCTCGTGGCTCTAGACTCAATTAGTGCATTTTGGTTTCCTAAGTGGAGACTAGGAGAGGTCTCCTTCTTCAATACCAACCAACTTTAAGACAAAGTCGATAGATTATGTAGGGTTCCCGGTGAGAATGAAACAAATCCTTTTAAGAGGAATTGAGTGGCTAGGAGGTTTAGTGCGGTCGTCATTCGGGTCCATGACGTCTTTGTCTTCAATACCAAAGTGTCATCTAGTGACAACCAGATGGTGAGATGAATTGAACCGGTTTACGCCTAAGGTTGAATATGGAGGGCTATTTCTTTTCACCTTTTTGTTACATTTCTTTTAATTCTTCAACCCCTTCTTTCTCCTTTCTCACATTACTCCTTTTTCAATAATACCTAAGGACTTCTAATACTAACTATTGGTGGTGTCCTTGGTGATCCCTCCGCTCTGGCGGATCATAGGGCGAATATTCCTATCCTTAGTCACCTTATAACTCCATGACTGTCCCATGTTGCCATAAAACCTTTTCTTGAAAATCTCTCAGAGTGTTTATGATTGAAAGCATGTTTGAAACACTCCAAGAGTTTTATATTTTTAAGCACTCCCCTTCACATGTGCTTATATAGTTTTAACTTAAATCGCATGCAGAGGGTAGAGTTCGCACTTTTAAATTGATCGACTTTAAATGAGCTAGACCGATTCGAGACACGTTTACATCACTAGAGAACTAGCTTGAAATTATTACCGTCTGGTCAAGTCCATAGAAAGTTTCTCGAGATGGTACATTATTCCTCGTCAATTCATTGGTTTCAACCGAGTCGAGCTCTTTTGAGATTCAAACAACGAACATTAAACTTTTGATCACATTTTAATCACGTCTCCTCCCCTCAAAATAGCATATACGTGATATTTTGATATCAACGGATTAAACATCATTTTTAGAAACTTTTGGGGAGACAAACGGATTTGTTTTAAGCATGAATTTGGAACATTTTAGTTTTATACTCCCCTTTAATAAAACATAATCAATTAAAGGGTTTAGAGGAGTTATCTTGAGCATAAAATATTTTGAAAGATTTTGAAAATCTTTTGAACAATCTTGAAAAGAGGTGCTCAAGATGATGATGATTTCTCACCGATTTTAAATGTAGTGCCTTTCAAGCGTACACTTGATTTTCTTTAGAAACACGAGCTTTGATTTGAAAAATAATCAAAAGTCATCATTTTTTACGGGTTTACGTCTTCAAGTATCTGAAAGCCATTTTTGAAGAAATTTTGAGAAAGCGACATGTTTTGGAAAACATTTAAAGAACTCTCGCTCAAGCATCGTACATGCCCGTGATCATTGTTGAATGACATTTCTAGAAACGTACATAATATCGATTATACAAGAGACATGTCGTGAGAAGAGTATTTTGGATTTTGATTTTATATTGTTTTGTATTTTTGAAAGTTTTATATTTTTATATTTTGCTTTTGTTGGTTTTTCAAATTTTGTATTTTGTTTTCAAAAATATTTACAATGAAGCTTTGGAAAATCATTTTCAAGAAGATTCGAAGACGTTCTAAGTCCTCGGGGTTAGGCTTCGCATTCCAATTCGTCGAACTAAATCGTAAAACCTTTCTTTTGGAAGGGCTTTAGTAAATATATCGGCGAGTTGGTAATTTGTCTTCACGAAAAATAATTCAGCAGTTGCTTCTTCCACGTGTTCTTTTATGAAGTGATAGCGGACACGAATGTGCTTAGTCTTTGAGTGATGAGCAGATTGCATGATATGGCTATGGCACTTTCGAGTCACAATACATAGGTATTTTATCGAAAGTCAAGCCATAATCTGTGAGTTGTGTTCTCATCCATAGAACTTGAGCACAACACGATAGAGACACATACTCGGCTTCGCGGTTGAAAGTGCAGTGCAATCTTGTTTCTTTGAAGACCGGTGACTAACTTTTCACCCAAAATTGTGCTCCTCCCGATGTACTTTTTGTCGTAACTTGGTCACTGCGTGGTCCGCATCCCGAAAAGGCAATTAGATCAAATCCGGTTCCTTCGGATACCAAAGACCCTTGTGAATGGATGTCTTCGGTGCGAAAGATCCTTTTAACCTCTTTGAGGTGCGGTTTGGTAGGCTTTGCTCGAAACCGTGCTAATAAGCAAACATCAAAATGAATATCGAATTCGACTAGCGGTGAGGTACATGAGAGAACCAATCATGCTCGATATTTCTTGGATCAATAGGTTTCCCAAACAAATCGGCTCAATTTTGGTGAAGTTACCATTGGTGTGCCAACGAGTCACAATTATCCATACCATGATTTTTCAAAATCTCGGTTGTATATTTCGCTTGATTAATAAAAATTCCACGTGGGGACTGATGTATTTGTAAACCAAGAAAAAACTTTAGTTCCCCCATCATGGATATTTCAAATTTGCTTTTCATGATATTTTCAAAATGTTTTGAAAGATTCGGATTAGTGGACCCAAAAATGATGTCGTCCACGTAAATCTGAACAATCAAAATCTCGTTTTTGCATTTTTGTGTAAACAAGGTAGGATCAACCGTTCCTTTGGTGAAATTGTTTAGGATAAGTGATAACGCTACACGCGTCGTTCGGGGTCAAGGAAACTTCCTTTTCTTCGAGCAAGTTTTATAACACCCTAGGCAGTGAACCTAATCGTTGTAGTGTAGTAATTAGGGTAAGCCACGGGTATTGATATCGTTCTCTAGGGGAATAGGAATGCTAGTAAGAAGATACTACGCTAAGGTTAAGGTTGAGGAAGATTATTTTTGTATTTTTATATTTTATGAAATGGAAAGGTACGAATCTCGGGTATTGGATTGGGGAGGGTTGGTATTTCACCGATTACTCTACTATTATCTAATTATCTAAACTAAGGTTGTGGGAGTCTATGTCTAATTAATGTGTGCTCGTATGATAGTTTAAAGATGTGTTTACTTAGGTTGTACTACTCCTTAATTATCTCCTATTGATGGTTGAGTTGTCACGTCCTTATTCTTAGTTGCGTTGTGTGTCTAAAGTTGTAGGGTATCGTTTCTCCCAACTCTTTGAACTTACCAAAGGGTCTCGTCTACAAAACCCACTAGGATAATAAACTCTTACTCTAAGGCACTCTTTGGATGGTTTAGCTTACAACTACTCGGTAATTATATTCTAAGGTTCACAAAGATGAATCAAGCATTAAGTACACAACGAATGACCTATCGCATTACTAGATCATTAATCAACTAAGATAAGAAACAACCAATCAATATTTAATAATTAAGTTTCATACTTCCTAAGCAAACACACAAATAAATTAGCGGACATGGAGAACATGCAAGCATACACACAAATAATCAAAGACATAATTGAATTAATGAAGTAAATACTTATCTTGATGTAAGATAGGGTTTAAAACCTAAAATCTTGTACAAGACACCTTAGGTTCGGTTTTAGGTTTTCACTCCAAAGACTCTCTTAAAAGCGAAAAATTCGGATTCTATATATAAGATTACATATGCGACGGCGTCACCTTATGTTTCGTGGCGCCGTCGTGTCGCCGTCATTAGGGTTTCGTCTTGGCCACGTTAACCTTGCGGCGGCGTCACCTATGTCCGTGACGCCGTCCTCTTGACTTCGGCGTCGTCGGATTGCATCTAGGACGTCTCGAGTAGCGACGGCCTACTCTTTACAAGCGGACGTCGTCACTTGAAAATCGAGTTTTGGGTTACGAGCGTCACAAAAATCCTCGGACGGCGTCGCATTGCTTTTGACGCCGTCGCCTTCTATTTTCAAGCATTGTGAGTGTCTCGATTTTGACTTTGGCCATTTTCTTCATATATTCGCCTTTTTCGTCCAAATAAGTGCCATTCCGCATTTTGCCTTCAAGAGACCTAAAAGTGAAAAGGCGATATTAAGCAATAACGGATACAAAAGTGATCAAATAAGGACTTAAACGACCCTCAAAATGGTACCTTTAAAACCTTATCAATAAGAAAGAGACGATTCATCATACCCGCTCTCGGACTTGCTTTAAACCATAGATTGCCTTTTGAGTTTGTAGGCGTGATCGGATGTTCCATGTCTATGAAGCCTTACGGTGACTCGCGTACACTTCTTCTTTCGAGTTCCATTCAAACGCGGTCTTAATGTCCATATGATAAACCGTGATGTTTTGTGAGTTGCATAGGCTAAGAAAATCTGGCGCCTCAAGTCTAGCTGCCGCGTGAATGACTCTTCAAAGTCTATCCTTCTTCTGTCTATATCCTTTGGCCACAAGGCGAGCTTTGTTGCAATTACAGTCATCTCTTCATCCCTTTTGTTCTTCCATAACCATTTGAGATCAATGAGCGCGAATGTCAATTGGTCTTGGAACCATATCCCAAAAGTCATGTAGGCGGTATTGGAAGTTCCTCTGCATCGCTTCTATCCATGCGGGTTACGCCATTGCCTCACGAATGTTCTTTGGCTCTTTATTGCTAATTGAGCAAAGGTAAATGCATAAGTCGCAATCGGTGGCAAGTTGGCGTCTAAATGCGAATTGGCTTGAAGGTTCACCAATAACTTGTTCAATTGGATGGTCTTTTGTCCACTTCAAAGTAGAAGGATACCGTAGATTATCTGAGTGCGAGTTAGATGGTTCTCGTAAGCTAGAGGATGATTCGGTGATTCCGTAGCAAGCGGGTTTTCAAATAAATGCGCATCAGCGTTGCATCGTTTTGGTTTTTGTAGGTTCTTCTTGAAATGATATGTTTTAATTTGCTCATCAACTTTGGTAAGGCTTGTTTGAAGAATTGGAGTTCTTTGGGTAGATGTAGATGATGTTGATGGAGTTGGTGCATTGGTTTTGACCGTTGTAGATGCATCTTCATTGGTGATGGTGGATGATTTTGGTGGTCTTGTGGAATGATGGTTTGATGCATTTATCAGTTCCACCATAGTATTCATCGAACATTAACTCAAAGAAATTCTCCCATTCATGTTCATGAGGAGTGCCGACAAAAGTTGATGGAGCTCTTTGATGTCTGATCTGAGCTGATGTGTCGAGTCTGCTTTGGTTTAGTGCGGGTTCTAGGCGAGTCTCTCGGAAGCCATTTGAGAAAGTTCATCAAATTCACATTCATAAATGCATGATCCTCCTAGTTCTTCATTATACACCACAGATGCCCTCGAGCTATTTGAATATCCAATGAAGATTCCAATATCACCTTTAGCTTTCGGTTTTCCTAGATCTTCTCGTCGTTTGTCGGATATCTGGCGCCAAACACGTGAAAGTAAGAGATATCGGGTTTTCTGTTGTTCACTATTTCATATGGGGTTTTATTGAATCTTGGATGGATTAGGGATGGTTACGAGTGAAACAAGCGATGGCAACAACATCACCCATAGAAATAACGGTGCATTGGAATAGATTAGCATTGTGCGGCGGCTTCCACAAAGTACGGTTTCTTCTTTCAACTATCCCATTCTGGCGTGGAGTTCTAACAAATGATGTCGATGAGTAATTCCAACATCTTCAAAATAGGCTCTTAACTCTGATTAGTAAATTACATTTGTTTGTTCTTACAACCCTTGCGGAGTTTGAAGAAGTACTTGAATACGCTTGAAGGTGATGATGATGGTGGTGATTCGTCTTTTGATCTCGAAACCTAACCCATGTATATCTTGAATAATCATCGGCGATAACAAGAATATAATTTTCCCATTAATGCTTTCAACTCTCATTGGGCCACATAAGTCCATGTACAACATATGCAACTTTGCTTTCGAACTAGGTATGGTTGGGTTTATATGATGCTTTTTGCTTTTCCTTGTTAGCATGATGGACATAAGTGATCCTTGGTGTATTTAAACTTTGAAGTCCATTGACGATGTTGTCTCTGGCGGTTTGTTGATGGTGTCGAAATTGAGATGTGATAACCGTCGTGTGCCACAACCGAGGACTTTGTTCCGGATGCTCGTGTCATAAGACATATTGGTGTGAAGAGGCCATTTGGTTAATGTAGATAGTATACAAGTTTGTATCACGATTCCCGGTTAAGAGATTAGTGCCATTCAAGTTTCTAATGAAGCATGCATTTTCCTAAAAGCAACCTCTAAATGCATCAAGGCCTTGAAAAAAAATTGTGTCCCAACCCTTCGACATAGTAAACCAGAGTGATCAAATAATTTCCAAAGGTAGATCTCCATAACCCATGATAGCTGCTACATGATCATTTCCAAAGCGTCGGTTCCATGAATTGCGAGACGAAATTGATCGTGACTTGATTCGGTCATGTGCTTGGAGCAACCGGTCGGCGATCCAAAGACATATTTCGATAACACGCCAATAACGGAAGAAGAAGATTTTGAAACCGTTTTGATTTTGGTTCCTTTGGGTTAGAGGTAAAATCCGATCACACCCATAGAAGTTATCTATTGGTAAGACGGTTCATCACTCATTCTACCATTACAGGTGTGAAAGTTCTACCGTGGGTTTCAAATGTCATCCCTAAAGTAAACATTATGCTCCCTATCGATGAGTGTAAAGCCTAAGTCTATGAACTAGTCTTCCTATTCGTTTAGCATAAGTTCTTTTGGAACATTCTTCTTAACGAGCTTAACAATCTCATTCTTAGAAACACAATCATCATGAACATTATTTAAAGATTTCTTGCAAGTTACACAAAGAGATTCAACACATTCATTAGACTTAACAAGTTTCATAGGTTCATTACATTCAGATGAAATGTCTTTCTTATTAAAAGCGGTAAACTCCTAGTGTGTTCTTCTACTTTCATCTCTTTATTCAAGAAACTACTCTTAGAGGCAAGCGAGACTCTATTGTTCCTTGTATTGCTCTTAGGCTTTAGTCTGTTGCTCCTAGAGGTGCTTCCTAGTCTTGTAGAAGGTAAGGCACACTCATTAGGATTCACATTTTTATCAAGAGAAGTAGTTTCGGCTTTCCTAGTCTCTTTAGAGTGCTTTTCTAAACTTATGTCGTTTGTTCCATATGTTTATGATAAGGTTTTAAAGGTACCATCTTAAAAGGGGTCATTTAAGCCCTTATTTGATCAGGCGGTGGATTGGTGGTACGATATCCGTTATTGCTTAATATCGTTCCTTTTCACTTTTAGGTCTCTTGAAGGCAAAATCTTTTGAATGATGCTTATTTGTCATTGAAAAGCGCGAATATCTGAAGAAAATGGCCAAAGTCGAATCGAGACACTCAAATGTGATGCTTTGAAACATAAAGCGATCATACGGCGTCATTGCATATCTGCTTTTCACGTCTTGAAGGCAAAATCTTTGATGCGACGGGTCGAAAATGGCAAAATCGAGTGCATGTTTTCAAGGGCATGTCTGCGACGTCGGGTTCTAAAGGATGTTTTAGGCCGTCGTAACTCGTTACTCGGCCTAGATGCGGCCAAGGCGGCGTCGAGTGAAGGGACGGCGTCACGGTCATAAGGTGGCGCCGTCGCCAAGGTTTACGTGGCCAGGCGAAACCCTAATAGCGGCGACACGGCGTCACGAAACATAAGGTGGCCGTCGCGAGATGTAATCTTATATATAGAATCCGAATTTTTCGGTTTTGTGTGTAGTCTTTTGGGTAAAACCTAAAACCGAACCAAGGCTTTCTTGTGCGGTATTTTAGGGTTCTAAACCCTATTATACATCAAGATAAGTATTTACTTCATTAATTTAATTATGTCTTTGATTATTGTGTGTATGCTTGCATGTTTACCATGTCCGGCTAAATTACTTGTGTGTTTGCTTAGATATATGAAACCTAGTTGTTAATTATTGTTAGGTTGTCTCTTATCTTAATTGTAATTGGCTTAGGAGTGCGACTAGGCTATCGTTGTGTTTAATACTTGATAAATCTTTGATTGTTTATGAATGACTTAGTGGTTTCGTTTACTAAACCCAAAGATAACCTCAAAGTTAGTTTATGAATGACTTAGTGGATTTCGTTTACTACATAAAGGTGACTTCAAAGAGTTAGGGAATGCACACCTTACGACCTTAGAAAACACAACGTTAAGAATAAGGGCGTGACAATTCAACCATCAATAGGAGATAACTAGGAGTAGTAGCATCTAGGTAAACACATCTTTAACTATCATACGAGCACACAACAATAGACATAGACTATCCTCACCTTAGCTTAGATAATTAGATAATAGTAGAGTAATCGGTGAAATACCAACCCCAAATTCAATACCGAGATTCGTACCTTTCCTTTTCTTAAAAATATAAAAGATAAAAAATAATCTTCCTCAACCCCAACCTTAGCGTAGTAACTTCTCACTAGCATTCCTATTCCCAGAGAGCGATATCAATACCGTGGCTTACCTAATTACTACACTACAGCGATTAGGTTCCTTGCCTAGGGTGTTATAAAACTTGCTCGAAGAAAGGAAGTTTCCTTGACCCCGAGCGGCGTGTGGCGTTATCAAGTTTTGGCGGCTGCGGGAATAGAATAGCTAGTTAGTAGTCCACCTCGTTTAGGTTTCTTTGTGATTCCTATCAAGTAAATTTTCTCATTTTTAGCTTTCTCTTAGTCTATCCCCTTCTTCGTGACCTTTGTTCGTAACACCCATCACTTTTCACCATGGAAGGTGACAACCAACCACCACTCATCAACCCACCACCAAGCGACCCGCCAAGAGCCCGTACTCTTGGTGAGTACTCGAGACCAAACCACCTAGGTTATAGGAACACCATTGAGCTTCCCGACCAAGCCCAAACTACGGCCTGCGATCCGACACCATCCGGTTGGTGCAAAGCGGATGTGCATTCCATGGACTTCGTTAGAAGATCCAAATCGACATCGAGGATTTCCTCAAAATTGTCGATTCCATCGACCTTGATGCTACTACTCGGGAGACCACGCGCTTGCGTCTCTTCCAATTCTCTCTGGGACCAAGCTAGTAATTGGCTTGGCGACTTCCCGCCGGCTCCATCTCAAGTTGGGATGATCTTACTTCTCGCTTCCTTGCTCAATTTTTCCCACGGGAGAACCACTAAGCTTAGGAATGACATCTTGATGTTCCAACAACGTCAAGGTGAATCTCTCTGAAGCATGGACCCGATTCAAGGACTTACTTCATAAAGTCCTCATCACGGCATTGATCTTTGGCTCCAAGTCCAAATCTTTTATGATCATGTCAACTTTCCCACTAAGCGATCCATTGACCAAGCGGCGGTGGAAAACTTAGTGATCTCACCGCGGAAGAATCATGGGAAATAATAGAGGACCTTGCCCTCTATGACAACGAAAGTTGGGATGACCCCGTGAACTTCCCAAAACCGTCAAGGCAATCTCCTTGCCTCCTCCCGACCGTGGGATGATCGAACTTGAAGATCAAGTCAAATTCCTCATGAGTTCCTACGAGAATCCTAAGTCCTCGCGCCATATAAACAAAGTTTCCTCTTCGTGCGAGCCGTTTTGTGATCCTCATAACACGCGCACTAGCACCCTATCCCGAACATGCTTCCGTTGAATCGCATCCTCGTAATAATGGAGCAGGAGGAAGATTCCTAGCGCCCGGACCTAGGAATTTCAATGAAACCGGGAGGCATGGAAAAACAAGCCCGACTTTCTTGGGGACAAACCAAAGAATTCACCTCAATGATTTCGTGGCCCCACCTAACGGTCCTAACCAGCAGTATTGAAGGGATGTTGCAAAACATAGTTGCGTCCCAAGAAACCCAAATGGCTAAGCTCTCGGACCACTTTAACCATCAACAAGCCGAGATGGATAGGAAGATAGACAACTGTTGAAAGCCATAAATAGTGATAGGAAGGTTAGTGCTATCTCGACTCCCGAGCCTCCGGTGTAGAAATTAAGGATCCAAGCAAGCTTATTAAGCACGTCCAATTCGTCAATGCCATCGCCTTAGTGGAACCGGATGAAACAGATGACGAAGAAGACCAAACATTTGTTGAAGATGAAACACCGAGGAAGAAGATGAAGTAGACAATGACTATTTCAACAAATTTCCTACGGAAGAGGAATTATCCGCCACCCTCACTTAGTGCGTGACCTCCGTCACATGTATGTTAGGAAAAGCCCTAGAATCAAGTTTGGGAACCCTTGGAATCTTAACATACCATGTTGCATAGGACACCTTTTGTGGCAAAGGCTTACATTGATCGTAAATCCCAATTAACATAATGACTAGCACCTATTACAATTGGATAATGAAGAAGCCTATCCCAACTAGGCAAGACCTCGATAATCCTAGTGATAAGTGTAATTTTCTTGGTAGAGTTAAGGGATTGCCCGTCTATGTAGGTAGTTTCACATTCCCTACGGACTTCATAATTGTGGAAGATATTAGCACGACCATAGACCCTAGCTTGTCCCCGTTATTCTAGGAAAACCTTTAGTAGAAAGCACGGGATGACCTATGACCCATCGTTAGGAGTAGTGCGATTCAAGGATGAGACCGACGGCGTAGCCTACCAAATGCCGTTTAAGATTGAGAAGTTTTCATCACTCTCCAATGATGAAAAGGAACTTAAGCTGTCGGTCTATTACGGGAATGATGAGGATAGGGAAAAGGAGTAGATTATGTTATGGCTAAGCTTTTCGGGTTCTATAAAGATTGTTTGAATTTAGGACGAAATATAGGACCGAGTGGGAGAGGGTGAACTCTTAGAAAGGAGTATCATGGGACACTTCTACAACATGGAACCCCCCGATAGAGACCGTCAAGAGGGCGGTGATGCAAAAACGTAGGAGTAGGACTACGAGTCTAGCTACAAGACTCTTAAATAAAGAAAAGCGCTTCGTGGGAGGCAACCCATGCTTAATTGTTTGCTTGTTAGTGTCATATATCTTTTATTAATTGTTTGTCCTCATGTTTGAATTTGTAAAAATGCTTTATTTTGTTTTTAACCTCGTCTTAATTACATATAAAGGTATTTTACATAAAGGATAAGTGTAGGGAGGATTACACACGTTTTCATAAGCGTGAACATGAGAATAACAATTAACTAAAAGATATATATGTTTGTTTGTTCGAGTCAAATGCTTGTATCGAGTCATAATGGATGTTTTTGCGAAGTTTTCCAGTTCTAAAGATGCAAATTTTCGAAATTTTTCGGAAAATGAGACCGGTTTTGTCGGGATAACTTTGACGTCGAGATTGCAACTGACGGCGTCGGGAAGGAATAAAACATCGACTTAATTTTTCTCGTTTTACGAGCTACTTGTAAAATTTTGGAATTTTCGGATCTTAACTTTCAAAACAAATTACGTAAACATCCATTCCACAAGCATTATATCCTAGTTTAAATCGAGTCTTATGTATATTATTACCGCCGATTTTAAGCGAAGGTTTCGTTTGTTTTCTTCTAGTGTGCGGGTTTAGTTTGTCAAGAAGAAGTTACACAAGTTTGGAAGGAGCCTTTCACGCAAAAACTCTTCTTGGAAAGATTTAACCACCACTTTTACGGATCCTACCGAGCTAATCGGGGAGTATTAGTTTCTTTCGTTTTAATTACCTTCTATTATCATAACTTTGATACTTTCGGGAACATTGGGGACAATGTTCGGTTTAAATGTAGGGAGGGAAAATAAAGCGGGAACTTTGAAACTATGCTTATCCTTGACTATTTGCTTTGTCCAAGTGTATTTGTGTAATAAACCATGAGAAAATGTAGGTTAGGGTAATTTTAGCCAAATTTAAAATTTTTCATGGCGTATAAGAGTGGGCCATTAGTCTTAACAAAAGCGTCTCATGGATAGGAAGTTGCATGACTAGCACAAAAACCCTTACCACCTAAATTCCACCAAAATGTGAGGATCGCCCTTAGATTAGTAGGAATTAAAGCATTCATCTTTAATGCTTAGAGTGTGAACCGGCAGTATATTAGATTCTAGAACTTGTTTTGTGATGCATTCCGAGATCGCTAGTGAGACTACACTTGTGTAGTTAGGAATAACTAAATGATAAGAGGCATTAGGATAAACCCTTGTTTGATACACGTAATATAATTACTTCTTCCATATCGGTTGAGTAATTCCCCACCCCTGCGTTGTACTCATCTTTAGTACACGATACCCTAGTTAACCCCTCGAGCCTATCCTTTTCGCGGTTCTCGTGATGTTTCGGTTTTCGGGATATCAATGAAGAGCATTGTTTACACCCCCCCCAAATATACACCCAAATCGCCTTAGCCTACCTTTATTGCACTCACTTTTAGTGCAAATTTATGTTATCACCCAAAACCCTTAGTTCAATTATCGGTTGCTTGCATGAGTTGCTAAGTCGAGTCATATCCTTTGTATCTGATTTTGGGATGATTGGGATTCATGGGAAAAGTTAAAGTTTATGAAATATAGGGAAGAGAACGTTAAACTCAAATTCCTTTGTTTGCATAATAATGTACTCCAAGTGTTTTGATCTTTTCAATTCGGGTCAAATTAGTGTTAGAGTAATAAAAACTCAAGTGTAGGGATGTGTCTATAAATCCCTATCATTTTGATGTACCGTAGAGGATGGTAGAGTAAAAGTATGCAAAAAAAAAAAAAATAAAAAAAAAAAAAAAAAAAAAAAAAAAAAAAAACCATCGGGCTACCATCCTACATCTATCTTTTAAATTATGTTTGTTTATTTTCGTTGCCTAGAGTTTTAGAGTGTCGAGTCTTGGCTTAGGCGCCATTCTTCGTATACTTGCAACATAGAGATTTTGACTATCCACCACTAAATAGCCTATCCCACCAAACCCTTCATTTCCTACCAGTAAGCCTAACATTACAACCCTTTAAAGACCTCTTTGATAGTCTTTCCTAGGTGCTTCACGCCAAAGCGACGGAGGTTTGATCTATTCTCGAGCCTATGGTAATCTATGTACTAGGACCGGTTAATGAGTGTTTATCTTCCATTTCGATTTGTTATATTTCATATATACACCGAGAGAGATGTGAGTATCCAAACACCCCATGTGAGGTGCTAGTATGTAATTCCGTGCTTGTTATGACTTTCTTGGGCTTATATGTGTTGTGGACCGTTTTGAATGAATGCTTCATGACCCCAACTTATAAATTAATTGGCTAAAAGCACATTTGCTTGAGGACAAGCAAATACCAAGTGTAGGGATATTTGATAAGGTTTTAAAGGTACCTTTTAAGGGGTCATTTAAGCCCTTATTCGATCATACATATCCGTTATTGCTTAATATCGTTCCTTTTCACTTTTAGGTCTCTTGAAGGCAAAATCTTTGGAATGATGCTTATTTGGACGAAAAGGCGAATATCTGAAGAAAATGGCCAAAGTCGAATCGAGACACTCAAAGTGCTTTGAAACATAAAGGTGGCGTCCTTTGCATATCTGCGACGCCGTCGGAAGGAATTTTGCGGACGGGTCGAGGCGAAATTTCATGTTTTCAAGGGACGACGTCGGGTTCTAAAGGAGTAGGCCGTCGTTACTCGAGGCGGCCTAGATGCGGCCAAGGCGGCGTCGGTGAAGGGGCGGCGTCACGGTCATAAGGTGACGCCGTCGTAAGGTTTCGTGGCCAAGGCGAAACCCTAATGGCGGCGACACGGCGGCGTCGCGAAACATAAGGTGGCGCCGTCGCGGATGTAATCTTATATATAGAATCCAATTTTTCGGTTTTGTGTGTAGTCTTTTGGGTAAAACCTAAAACCGAACCAAGGCTTTCTTGTGCGATATTTTAGGGTTCTAAACCCTATTATACATCAAGATAAGTATTTACTTCATTAATTTAATTATGTCTTTGATTGATTGTGTGTATGCTTGCATGTTTACCATGTCCGGCTAAATTACTTGTGTGTTTGCTTAGATATATGAAACCTAGTTGTTAATTATTGTTAGGTTGTCTCTTATCTTAATTGTAATTGGCTTAGGAGTGCGACTAGGCTATCGTTGTGTTTAATACTTGATAAATCTTTGATTGTTTATGAATGACTTAGTGGTTTCGTTTACTAAACCCAAAGATAACCTCAAAGTTAGTTTATGAATGACTTAATGGATTTCGTTTACTACACTTAAAGGTGACTTCAAAGAGTTAGGGAATGCACACCTTACGACCTTAGAAAACACAACGTTAAGAATAAGGGCGTGACAATTCAACCATCAATAGGAGATAACTAGGGAGTAGTAGCATCTAGGTAAACACATCTTTAACTATCATACGAGCACACAACAATAGACATAGACTATCCTCACCTTAGCTTAGATAATTAGATAATAGTAGAGTAATCGGTAGAAATACCAACCCCAAATCCAATACCGAGATTCGTACCTTTCCTTTTCTTAAAAAATTATAAAAGAAAAAATAATCTTCCTCAACCCCAACCTTAGCGTAGTAACTTCTCACTAGCATTCCTATTCCCTAGAAGCGATATCAATACCGTGGCTTACCCTAATTACTACACTACAGCGATTAGGTTCACTTTGCCTAGGGTGTTATAAAACTTCTTTCGAAGAAAAGGAAGTTTCCTTGACCCCGACGCGCGCGCAATATGTGTGGCGTTATCTTGAAGAGAGAGTCATTTAAATTTTCCAAAAATTTGATGTGTTTCAGATCATTAGCTTGCTTTACCGAGGATTTATGGTCCTTGACAAATTAATTTGTTTCTTTCAAAAAGCTTGTTCAAAATGAATTACCCTTGTGTTGATGTTATTCGGTTTGAGGCGATTTGAGTTTCAAAATATTTTTATTTTCATTATCAAAACTATTAAACCAGATGTTTGTTGTAATATTTGTTTTAGTTTTAACTGTGACAACTCGCAATTTCAAGTCATTTCTCAAGTTTCACTATTTCAACATTTATCGTAAACTAGGTTTGCGTGTTCCAAATTCGCGTAACCTTTATGGTTTAGCGGCGAATTCATGATCATATCATCACGAACATTTCATATGGACTAAGTTTAGTCCACATTTCTTTAGCATCATTTGCATCACATTAGTTCATTCATGACTTTGCATTTCACCTTAAACGCGTAAATTTTATATTAAATAAACGTTATCGCGTGAGTTATTAATTTTGGATATTTAATCCGTTACATCTAAAAATGATCCCGATATATTTTTATACTTATATTTAGTTTATAAAAACTATATTTTGAGTTTACCTAGTGTTCTAAATTTATTTTGTATATAAATCGTTAAATTTATATTATTACGACGTTTTTCTTAAAAATTACACGATAATTATTATATCACTCAAATTTCACAAGGAACGTATTTTTACAATTTTTATAACATCATTATACTCTATTTTGATCTATTAAAAATTTACTTGTACCTAAAAGCTACCAAAACCTTACAAGTTATATTTATCTACACATGTACTTACACTTTTTACAATAAATTATACAATATAAGAAAGAAAAAAAAAATATAATGGAAAGACACTATCCCCCCATATCCGGCCATGGGGGGGGGGTGTATCTTAAATGTTGATAGATTTTTTTTCTTTGATTATACAAACTTACACACTTACTTAAAAGTCTACTCATTCATTTCACTCAATTTTCTTCATTATCTCAAGTCAAGAAAAAGTTTCCTCTCTTGGTTTTCTCTCCATAGAACCGGCCTTCAAAGTGTTTTCAAGGGATCATCAAAGTTTTTACAAGATCAAGTATTTACAATCTAGATAACACTCTCATTAAGGTTTTGAAATAAAAACCTAGAGTGTTTAGGCTAAACCTTGTTCTTATCACCTCATCATAGTACTTGTAAGCATATCATTTACATTTTTCATGTTTCCTTTTCATTTTATATTCATCTCTTCATTTTGGAACAAGCATGCAAGACTTGTGTTGTTTATACCATTTTCATGATTTTTAGAGTTATATATATATATGGTCATCCTATAATTATCCCCTTGGTATACTTTGGTCTTGATGATGTTTAGGAACCCATGACACCCTAAGAAGGTGTATGGTAGGATTAGATTAGCTTTGGAGTTGATTTGAAGGGATTAGAATAGGTTTAGTACGAGAAAACTATTTTCGATACGTATAAAATATGTTCTGTCCTTGTTTTGATTTTCTGGAAAATCCGACAGTAGGCACGACATTTTGGCCTTGATATTTAGAAAATATACTTTAAAACGAATCCGTGGCGCTTGAACGGATAAAACGGAGTTATAACGAAGAAGTTATGAATTTTAAAGTTTGGCGACGAAATATATTATTTTCGAAATTTCACATACTATTTTTACTCTATTCGGGTCAAAAACGAGTCCTAAGCTTCACAAACTATTTCGACTTATCAAAAATATATTAGTATACTTTGATACGAAGCTAAGGACGTATTATACGTAGAAAACGGATTTGAAACGACAAAGATATGCACGTTTTCATAAAAATTGCCGTAACTATTATTTTCTGAAAAACTATATTATTTTACGATACAAGTGTTACGGTAGCTGAAACGACCATGTTGGTGGCTGTTTTTAACCATGATGTGGAACTTTTTGGAACGAATTGTCTTCTAATAAAATCAAGATCACCGAGCATATTTTTCAAAACAACCAACCGTTTGTATAGCGGAGTTGTAATAAATTATTTATGGATGTCTAAACTTGGCCGAAACTCACTTTTTACACAACAATTAGACAAAATCACCAACTTTAACCCTTATTATCTTTATGTTCGAGACCTTTATGACGAAAACTCCTGAACTGAAACTTCTAGATTTCGATACAAACTTTCCAAAACCGTCGAGTTCGTTTCCTAACGATCGACGCACACCATTTTACGACTAGTTTTCCAAAGCCATTTTGTTACTTTTATAAAAATTCACGACATTGTTTTACTTACTAAAAGTGAAAATTTCACCATAAATCATTATAAAACCATTGTAGGATGACATTTTGACGTAAATACTTGTAAAGTGATTTTTGAATGGTCAAGACGTCAAAAGAGTATTTTTTTTCGACGATAAGTAATATTTTCAAAACTCGCAAATGGTATAAATAACATACGTAATGCATGCATATCATAAAATTACATTGCAACTCATCACGTATCATATCATTCATAATAGGTCATTTTCGAGATTCACTCTACATTTCAGTGTACTCACTTTTGTCTTCACATCATTCCACCAAGTGAGTTTTCATAGCCCCATTTTCAATTGTTTGAAACTGTTTTGGGGGAGATACATGCTCAACTATTTTTTTTTTGACTATCTTGATTATTTGAAACTACATGCTTAACTGAACTTAATGAGTAGTTATATCCTATATCATACATCATTGATCTGAATGTCTTGGGATTATCATTGAGCTAATGGTCTTGGTATATTCATTGAGCTAATGGTCTTGGTATATTCATTGAGCTAATGGTCTTGGTATATTCATTGAGCTAATGGTCTTGGTATATTCATTGAGCTAATGGTCTTGGTATATTCATTGAGCTAATGGTCTTGGTATAATCAGTGAACTAATGGTCTTGGTAGAATCATTGAACTAATGGTCTTGGTACAATCCTGAACTAATGGTCAAGGAACAATTTGAAACCGTACGATTTATGTGTTATATTAAGTAACTGTGGATACATTAATTTAGGCACTATTTTGTGAATTCATTTGACATCATGCACTTGAACATAAACTATGCACCTTTTGGCGGTGGGTTGTGAATACACAGTTGCAAGTTTTGTATGGGCGAACTTGAACCGAGTGGATTTACAATGCCTTTCTTGCATAAACGATTTTGAAAGTCTTTACATTCCAACCCAAACTCTATGAACTCACTCAACCTTTGTGTTGACACTTTTAGCATGTTTTATCTCGGTATCTAAGGCATACTCATCATGGCATGGTTAAGGAACCACCTTTTGAGTCATGCGTCGACTTACATCATTGTACATTATGGCACTTTCTTTCAAAACCATCGTTGGACTTGTATTATATTTATATTTCCGCAAACTTTGTAAACTTTTGGGACCTATATTTTGTAACTCGATTATTTATTTAAATCAAACGATGTATTTTTCAAACGACACTTTAGGTCGCTCAATATAACTCGTGATTGTGATGCTATGACAATCAATCCCTGTGAATTCCATTCACCGCAAACGTGTAATTTGAGGGGTGTGATTGGTATCGAGCTTGGTTATAGAGAACTAGGTTGCATCATTGACCCTAGACTATAACCGCATTATCATAGCATCTCATCATTTCATCATAAGTGCATATTCACTTTACATGTGGTTTATACGCACATTTTTCGAGTTATTTACTTTCATTTCAAAATCGATTGTCACATGGATGCCCTTAAGTACACATCCCATCATACTCACATCGACTTAATGTGGTGAATGCCTGTCATTCCCTATAAAAAAAAAAAAAAAAAAAAAAATTTCACCAAGTTGACTTAACACCAAACATCATATGAGTTGATTAGTCCAAGCATTGCATAGTTACTCCTAAATTATACATAGCCCGATCACCTATGTCTAATTCGGGAAGAATCATGCAATGAAGGAGTAGAGGCTATATGTGTAAGCAATTCTATGATCGAGCCAAATTTTCAAAAGACAGTTACTCGAACCGATTTAGCCTAATCTCATGACGGTTCTTGTTTGATGAGTTGTGAGATTAAGTAAAAATCGGTTACCAAAAAGTCTTTGAGGGTTTTGCTCGAGAATGGGAAGGCTTGCCTCATCAAACCCCAACCCCGAGAGACCTAACAACGATCGAATTCGTGGACCGAATTCCTTTTTGATGGGCGAATGTGACAACTCGCAATTTCAAGTCATTTCTCAAGTTTCACTATTTCAACATTTATCGTAAACTAGGTTCATGTGTTCCAAATTGCGTAACCTTTATGGTTTAGCGGCGAATTCATGATCATATCATCACGAACATTTCATATGGACTAAGTTTAGTCCACATTTCTTTAGCATCATTTGCATCACATTAGTTCATTCATGACTTTGCATTTCACCTTAAACGCGTAAATTTTATATTAAATAAACGTTATCGCGTGAGTTATTAATTTTGGATATTTAATCCGTTACTTCTAAAAATGATCCCGATATATTTTTATACTTATATTTAGTTTATAAAAACTATATTTTGGATTTACCTAGTGTTCTAAATTTATTTTGTATATAAATCGTTAAATTTACATTATTACGACGTTTTTCTTAAAAATTACACGATAATTATTATATCACTCAAATTTCACAAGGAACGATATTTTACAATTTTATAACATCATTATACTCTATTTTGATCTATTAAAATTTACTTGTACCTAAAAGCTACCAAAACCTTACAAGTTATATTTATCTACACATGTACTTACACTTTTACAATAAATTATACAATATAAGAAAGAAAAAAAATATAATGGAAAGACACTATCCCCATATCCGCCATGGGGGTGTATCTTAAATGTTGATAGATTTTTTCTTTGATTATACAAACTTACACACTTACTTAAAAGTCTACTCATTCATTTCACTCAATTTTCTTCATTATCTCAAGTCAAGAAAAAGTTTCTCTCTTGGTTTTTCTCTATAGAACCGCCTTCAAAGTGTTTTCAAGGGATCATCAAAGTTTTTACAAGATCAAGTATTTACAATCTAGATAACACTCTCATTAAGGTTTTGAAATAAAAACCTAGAGTGTTTAGGCTAAACCTTGTTCTTATCACCTCATCATAGTACTTGTAAGCATATCATTTACATTTTTCATGTTTCCTTTTCATTTTATATTCATCTCTTCATTTTTGGAACAAGCATGCAAGACTTGTGTTGTTTATACCATTTTTCATGATTTTTAGAGTTATATATATATATGGTCATCCTATAATTATCCCCTTGGTATACTTTGGTCTTGATGATGTTTAGGAACCCATGACACCCTAAGAAGGTGTATGGTAGGATTAGATTAGCTTTGGAGTTGATTTGAAGGGATTAGAATAGGTTTAGTACGAGAAAACTATTTTCGATACGTATAAAATATGTTCTGTCCTTGTTTTGATTTTCTGGAAAATCCGACAGTAGGCACGACATTTTGGCCTTGATATTTAGAAAATATACTTTAAAACGAATCCGTGGCGCTTGAACGGATAAAAGCGGAGTTATAACGAAGAAGTTATGAATTTTAAAGTTTGGCGACGAAATATATTATTTTCAAATTTCAGCATACTATTTTTACTCTATTCGGTCAAAAACGAGTCCTAAGCTTCACAAACTATTTCGACATATCAAAATATATTAGTATACTTTGATACGAAGCTAAGGACGATTATACGTGAGAAAACGGATTTGAAACGACAAAGATATGCACGTTTCATAAAATTGCCGTAACTATTATTTTTCGAAAAACTATATTATTTTACGATACAAGTGTTACGGTGGTGAAACGACCATGTTGGTGGCTGTTTTAACCATGATGTGGAACTTTTGGAACGAATTGTCTTCTAATAAAATCAAGATCACCGAAAGCATATTTTTCAAAACAACCAACCGCTTGTATAGCGGAGTTGTAATAAATTATTTATGGATGTCTAAACTTGGCGAAACTCACTTTTACACAACAATTAGACAAAATCACCAACTTTAACCCTTATTATCTTTATATTCGAGACCTTTATGACGAAAACTCCCGAATCGAAACTTCTAGATTTCGATACAAACTTTCCAAAACCGTCGAGTTCGCTTCCTAACGATCGACGCACACCATTTTACGACTAGTTTTCCAAAGCCATTTTTGTTACTTTTATAAAAATTCCGACGACATTGTTTTACTGACGAAAAGTGAAAATTTCACCATAAATCATTATAAAACCATTGTAGGATGACATTTTGACGTAAATACTTGTAAAGTGATTTTGAATGGTCAAGGCGTCAAAGAGTATTTTTTACGATAAGTAATATTTTCAAAACTCGCAAATGGTATAAATAACATACGTAATGCATGCATATCATAAAATTACATTGCAACTCATCACGTATCATATCATTCATAATAGGTCATTTTGAGATTCACTCTACATTTCAGGTGTACTCACTTTTGTCTTCACATCATTCCACCAAGTGAGTTTTCATAGCCCCATTTTCAATTGTTTGAAACTGTTTTGGGGGAGATACATGCTCAACTATTTTTTTTTGACTATCTTGATTATTTGAAACTACATGCTTAACTGAACTTAATGAGTAGTCATATCCTATATCATACATCATTGATCTGAATGTCTTGGGATTATCATTGAGCTAATGGTCTTGGTATATTCATTGAGCTAATGGTCTTGGTATATTCATTGAGCTAATGGTCTTGGTATATTCATTGAGCTAATGGTCTTAGTATATTCATTGAGCTATATATTCATTGAGCTAATGCTCTTGGTATAATCAGTGAACTAATGGTCTTGGTAGAATCATTGAACTAATGGTCTTGGTACAATCCTGAACTAATGGTCAAGGAACAATTTGAAACCGTACGAATTATGTGTTATATTAAGTAACTGTGGATACATTAATTTAGGCACTATTTTGTGAATTCATTTGACATCATGCACTTGAACATAAACTATGCACCTTTTGGCAGTGGGTTGTGAATACACAGGTTGCAAGTTTTGTATGGGCGGAACTTGAACCGAGTGGATTTACAATGCCTTTCTTGCATAAACGATTTTGAAAGTCTTTACATTCCAACCCAAACTCTATGAACTCACTCAACCTTTGTGTTGACACTTTTTAGCATGTTTTATCTCAGGTATCTAAGGCACTCATCATGGCATGGTTAAGGAACCACCTTTTGAGAGTCGCGGCGTCGACTTACATCATTGTACATTATGGCACTTTCTTTCAAAACCATCGTTTGGACTTGTATTATATTTATATTTCCGCAAACTTTGTAAACTTTTGGGACCTATATTTTGTAACTCTGATTATTTATTTAAATCAAACGATGTATTTTCCAAACGACACTTTAGGTCGTTCAATATAACTGTGATTGTGATGCTATGACAATCAATCCTCGTGAATTCCATTCCACGCAAAATGTGTAATTTGGGGTGTGACATTACGATGTCTTGAAGATCCATAATTCTAGTTTTCACATTTTCTAAAATACTTATCGCATCACTTGTGTTAAAAGGATTGTTTGAAGACATTTGTTCAATGTTCGAAGAGAATTTGAGTCAACAACCGGTTTTGAAACAGATTTTGAAACAGTGTTGACTCTTTGTTTGAAACACTTGGTGTGATGGAAAACTTTGACTTTTCTTTTGATTAACAAAAGTAATTCCGAAATTTTGTTCCATTTGTTATAGTCGATTGGTTTGATTTCGGATGTTTTGTTTTATTCTTTCTACTCTCCTTAGATAGTTCTAACGTTTCAAGAGAATCACGAATAATAATGGGTTCATGTAAAACATTTCCATTGTTTAACACATTCGAGGTTTCGAGCTTTCTTGAGGAACGAAGAAGGGTCGTTACCAAGTGCCATTCTATGATTAGTATGAAAAGCGGATTTACTTGATTAGAAAGCATTTGATTGTTTGAGCGAGAATGACCCGTTTAAAAAGCAAATTTTCCAAAGTTTGGATTTTTCATTTTATCAAGAATTTCATCAAGAAGAGAATCTTCTCGTTTTGAAAATCGTGAATCAACCGCTTCTTCTCTTTTCAAGATTAGAAAACATTTCTTTTGTTTAGAAAGTTGGTCATTTAAATCGAAATTTCCTTGTTTAAAGATTTAATTTTCAAATTCAAATTCACATAAAGTGTGTTATATTTTATTTGCAATAGTTGTTCTTTAGAAACCAAATTTCGATAACCAATTTCTAATTCGATTCTTTGTTTTATGAAATTCAAAGGCTTTTGCATTCTCCTTGTAACTTTCAAGCTCGTGGTCAATTTAGCATTCGCGGCCTTAACTTCGCGATTGACCATTCTAACTTTATCGATTTCAATGCCACGCTTATTTATTAATAATTCAAAATAAGCACGTGTTTCCTCATCGGCCTCGGTATTTTGTGCCACATAGTCTCCACTAGGATCCACATCCGAGTCTCGAGTTAGTATTGCTACAACTCGGATTGTCCGGTATGTATCATAAGTAGGTGCCGATGTCACGAGAATGCGATTCGTTATGAGTAAACACATCAAATATGACATTGTTATAGCATGGATCTGATTGGTACCTCGACATCGCATTGGCGTCATAGGCAGGAGGTGCATCGAATCAATGTCGTACTTAGTCTCTCGAAGATTTGCCATGAAGATGCGTTTGCATTGATTTCCTCGAGGTCTTCCAAATCATCCATAATAGCGAAAAAGTCATTTTCCTCAAGACTCAACCTGTAATCCCGCTCATCTTTCATGCTAACGGCATAGCTTTCAAGGTACTCGGTGATCTTCTTGTTCGACTTAGTAGGACGGTTTCTTGCCATGTGACCCAATCCTTGACGGTTATAACACTTAACCCGATTACCTCGATTCACATTTCCATAATTCCCAACGATCGGAGCCGCAACATTCCCATTCGATTACCCATTGCTCTATTCCCAACATTCGACCCATCCGATTTCCAACATTTCGACCCAACCGATTACCCGATTCGAAACCACTGATTACCCATCCGAAATCCGGTAGCATATCCCGTGGGTTAGCAATAACTCAACCATTTATCCTTGATGACCCATGTTCACACCCTACCGTGCAATTTGCACATTGCAGTGTTTGAAGAAATCCTTTGGTTGTTGTTAGTTGGTGTGGAATAGCGACTTCAATGCTTTACCCAAAATGCAAATGCATGAAGCAAAGCTTGTTCTTGTTCAATTTCAAGATCGGTGATTCCTTGTTCCCGTAATGTTGTTGTTCGGTGGATAGATTTATTGTTGAGTGATATCGACTTGTTGTTGTGGAATGTATTGTCGCAAGTTGTTGTTAGTGGAAGATGATGAAGCTTGTTGTGTATTCACCGGAGTTTGAGTCTTTGCAATGAGTGCCAATGGATCATGATTCTTTGCTAATCTTTCTTTCCTGACTTCATTCACTTCATTTTGGTTTTGTTTCAGAAAATCGTTGAGTTGATCAAAGTTCACTTGATGTAAGTCTTTTGTTTGGTTGACAATAGTGACATATCGTCCCCATTCTTCTGGTAGATTGTTCAGGAACTTGATGTTGCTCACGATAGTTTTGGGTGTCAACTTGTTTCTGATAAGCTCATTCATTAAAGTGCAGAACCTTCCATAGTAGGATTCAATGGATTCTCCTGGAGTATATGTAAACTGTGGAAATGTAGAGGGGGGGGGGGGGTGAATACGTTACCGTTTAAAACTTTAGATCTTTAGTATCAAATCGCTTATGAAGCTTGTTATAATATGAAAGTACCAATTATTGTTTGTGACTAATATAAAGCATGGTAAACCAAGTTGTCACACAATCATGAACATCAAACCATATCACAAACAATAGTATAGTGCAAGTATAAAAGTAAAGAGATAAAGAAAGGAAAGTGCAAACCGAACACGAGGATTTATAGTGGTTCGGTCACGGATCTCATTTCCGCCTACTCCACTCCCGAGTACCCAACTCGAGAGTTACTTCACTAAATCAACAAGCTCCCTTCTTGGCGGAGAAAACCTTACAATCGTAAACACACTTTTTCCGGTACAAAGCTAAATACCGGGTTCTAGTTCGAGGTAGAACCAACCTAACGTCGCCTATACAATATTTCCGACACTAAGCTAGATGTCGAGTTCTTTTAAAAGGGTACAACCACTCCCAATATGTTTTATGGCCCAACATAATAAACCTTGTGTTTTATGGCACAAACACATAAACCATCTAATCTAGTTTGGTGAAAGTGTTGTGAGGATGCAATGATGTTCTACACTAATGATCCATGACACAAATGTCTAATGGATATGAATAACTACTTCTAAATGATCTTCCATTGATAGGAAGCCTTCATGATGAAGATCACAAGTTCCCTAAACTTGTTGTGATAGATCTTCAGCTTGTGGTGAGTGGGGATGACTAGATCTCCAAGCTTTCCTTGGTTGATCAATGTAGAGTATGCTTACAACAAAGATGAATGTTAGAAGCATTATGATCATGATCATTAGGGTGTTTAATGTATGTTACTACATTGTTAATGATAGATCTAAATGTATGCAAGAAGGTGGAGAAGATGTGTTTTCAAGTGGTGAAGAAATGGAAAACAATGGGCTTCTATTTATAGCCAAAGTGGACGAGGGCGATCCACGGACCACGGACCCCTTAAAAGGGTTCCGCCTTTATGCAATTTGGTGCGTGGGTGCGACACAAAATCTAAAAATCTTTCTTCAAATCTTTCCAAGATATTACCAAATCTTACTAAGATCACATTTGATATATTGAGTATCAATCTAACCAAAATATTCAAGTGATCTTCCAAGGATTTCAAAGATGATGCATGACATGATGTAACATGTATTTCCATTTTTAGATTAAAGGTTTATCAAGATAAACTTGTAAAATGTATTATGTAACTAGTTAATAAAATGTCTAGTTACCTTTTGAAATACTTGTGAATGCAACATGTAAAATGAGGTTCGAAATAGAATGGTTAACTTATTAAAATACTTAGTGACTCTAAATGTATTTTAAACATTCTAAATGATTTGTTAATGGGTTTGATCATAATGCCACATAACAAACATGTACGAACTCGTGTTGTAACATACGAGGACTTGAGACATCGAGAGGTGTTGAATGTATGTTGAGACAAAGTGTGATTACAAGTAACTTGTACATTTTACGTTATGTATTACAAGTTACATGTTTGTCATCAATCAAAACAAACGAGGCGTATAGATTAAATATCGTAATATTTGCACTAACAATCTCCCTTTTGATGATGACAAAGATATGTAAACGTAATAGAAAGTAAAATGTAAAGGTTACTTGTATCCTTACTACCTTTACGTTACCTTCTCCGTTTACACTCTTCTCCCTTTTGTCGAAACAAAAGGGCGTGTCCTTGAGTTTAACTTTATATCTCCCCAAAGGCGAGCTTGCATCATCCCTAGTGAAGTTAAACCTCCACTTCAATCCGTCCCTTGTTTAGTAGCGGATCCATGGATCAAATAAAGAGGCTTAACCTACATCAAGGTTAGTTTTATGCAACAAAATTATGAGAAATATATGAAAAGAAAAATGCATAGCAATGTTAGCCTATTTTCTCCACTTTTGTCAAGCACAAATGCTTATTTGAAAAGTGAGAATGATGCTAAATGCGTGCATGCTCCCCTGACGGTTGCTCCCCTTGTTTGAGGCGTCGTGGTATGACTAAAACCTACAAAACAAATATTAGTGCAAAACTATATTCGTCATTGGACGAGTAAGTGTTATACAACAAAGTGTGTATAAGATGCATTCGATAAATTCTTGACGGAAGCTCCCTTGCTCTAGGGCCAAGATGAACCTTCAAAATAAATATTAGTATAATAGAAGCTTTGTCTTTAGACAAATATGTCATATACAACCAAGTGTATAGACGATGCAATATGAGTGCTTAAAGGATATTCCTCCTTGTTCTAGGGTGTCAAGAAGCACCTAAAATAAGAAAAATAATTGATGCGAACTTCATCCTTAGATGAGTAAGTTATATACAATCGAGTGTATATGATGATGAACCTACAATGAAAAACATTAGTGCAATATATTTCATCTTTTTCACACAAAAAAAATGAGATGTATATATGTGATAAATGATATAATCAAAGATCTCATGAAGTGTAGTCTCCTAATTACAATCATAAGAGAAGTGAGAATATAATATGATAAAAGCCTACAAAATAATTCCTAGAAAGAAGATATGAAGTCTCCCACCGGGTGTGCCACTAGTGGTGCTAGTGTGTTGGTGTCGGTTTACTAGTAGGATTCATGTGGTGATGGTAGATGACTCGAGATTTACAAAAATAAGTTTTCGCTAATCCATGGTGGTGATGATTAGTGAAAGTGGTGATGGAAGGTGGTGGTGATTAGGTAGGAAGCTATTAAGGAGTTAGAAACTCGTATGTATAGAAAATATAAAAATATGGACTCATGCAATCCTTTCGTCATGTCAAGTGACCAAAGCTAAGAAAAAAAATATGAATGGACATTGCATTTCAATGATGCATAAGGGTTATGATTTGAATGATTTATTGATGCTAACAACCTATTGTTTTGAGCAAGTTCTCATATGCTTCAACCCAAGAGTAATCAATAATGTGTTCTATCTAAAAGTGATAATATGAAGATAAATTTATTCATTGATTGACACGAATTATAAAAATGACTTATTCTAGGTGACAATGGGAAAGGTAGTATTAGCATGGTTTTGACCAACATGGATGATTATCACTTTGAAAAGAAGTGAAGACAATATGGAAAATACTAATAATAATGAGTACCTATATGAGGATGAGAATGACATCATATAAGTGAGAGTTGGATGGACCAACGTGTTGGAAATGGCTGTTTTGATTAATATATCATTTGCACTGACAATGACATGTATGATATATGTCAAGCGAGAAAAGGATAAGATCCTATGATGGTGTTCTAGATAGTGAAGTTGTAAGGTGCTAGTTTAAGGAAAATCCTAGATTTTTGATTGTGGAGATGAAGAAGTTTGTATAACACATGATGCGTTTTTCACTTAATGAGGTATTGGTGCGAAAAAGGTTGAAATAGTTGTGGTTTCATGAACCGGTTTTAGCTAAGTGGTGTTTACCTATGTGTTGGTATTGTATAGTCTAAGAGACATAAAATTTGACAAAAGACAATTATGTAAATGGATTTCTCTCCCCCTTAATTGGTGGACATCCAACATAATGTGTAATGTATCAAATAAGGAATGACAACAAAATGTTTAGGAGGTTTTTCGGGTTAACGAAAGAGATGAGCTTAGTGATGTTTTTCTGGAAGATGGTTAACATACAATGAGCTTCATCCTTAAAGTCACGTTCCTCTTCTCGATTAATACGAGATGATCGTATGATGAGGCATGTGGTTACCTAATAGGAAGTGAAGAGGATTAGAGTATTGTTATAACTGAATAATGATGGAGGTGATTTTTGGAAAGTGGAAGCAAAAATGAGATTTGCAAAGAGGTTGGTTGAAAATACAAAAATGCAAAGCCAACCCGCTAGAACTTAATTCTATATGCTTTTAAACTATATGCAAGTGTAGGGTCCCATAAAGCATATTACTAATCTATGTAGCAATAAAGGGGATTATGCAAAATGAGCATATAAAAGTTAAAACCAAGTGAGATAACAAATAATTTGTTATCAACCTACAAAACAAATTTGTTAGTGACAAAAGATGTTAACATGATAGAAATCAAATGATAACATATTATATAAGCAAAAACAACACATTGCACTTAGTAGACAAGAAATCACCACACACGATAGCATCAAAACAATCATATTATGCAAGAATACGACTTTATTCAAGACATTTCATTATGAGATTGTTTTGTCGTTAGAATTAGACACTTAAGCATACTTGGATATACAACAATCTATGTGATTAATTTGTAAGATAAAAAGGCTTCTAAAAGTTTGTCATACCAAAAGCACTTTGATGATTATATGTGCATACGTAGCAAACAAATAGTGTGACAAGAAGCAAAAGAAACAAGATGAAAGATTCATGCAAGCCATGTTTAAGACATAACAATTTGGAGCATGTATCATTTGGATCATACTACACATAGATGTAATGAATGCCAACTAATAGCTTTCAAACACAAATATATCATATCAAAATTATCACGTATCAAAATGGCATATTATGAGTTCATAAGTAACATGTTAATCATGCTAAAAATAATTCAAAAGTAAGTATCATGCAAATAAAGTTTAGGTTTAAACGTTTAGTAGCATGAAACAACAATACAAGCATTATAAAGATAAAACCCTACTAAGGTTTACACATTTGACTTGTTATCAAACACTAAGATAATGTCAAATCAATTTATCGTATCAAACAAGAACATGTAATCAACACATGTAAGTGCAATGCAAGTGGTTTTAAAAGAAAAGTCATATATACTACTTGTTTGATTAGTATTCCTAAGGCGAGGCAAACTATCAATGTTTTAACACTTACTTAAGGCAAGTATAGGAAAACAGATTTTTCAAGTTGGAGAATGAATATGAGACTATTACTAGCGGTGCTCAATTAAGGCTAAACACGACCATTTTTACGGGTGATTCCACATACCCAACTTCTCTCCAAGAAGCAATTCAACTGTTAGGTCAAATTGAGTTTCTAGTGCAATAGGTTCTCCAGTAGTCATTCTCATGTTAAAAGATGGAACTCCTACTTTTGCATATTAAAGTGCATAAAGATGATAGTTTACCAATACTTGGCTTAATGTGACTTAACTAATATGCAATATAACTAAGGTGATGAAGACGTCATGTTATACACATGAATTTTAATAATGGTGTGTTTGATAAACAATGTGTTTTAATCTTGTGTTTAGAATCTAAAGTTGTTCAAATTACACAGCTATTTGTATGATCTAATGGATGACATCTTTTATGTTGAGTTGAAGTGTATAATTTAAATGTGAATTGATCATCTAAGACTAGAGAATATGTTAAACTAAGAACGTTCTCAAGAAAGCTCTTTGGTATTTTATTTAACAATAATCTAAGTGAGGTTACCAACTTCAATAGATCTTGTGTATACTCTAAAGATGTGTAGTTTTAACCTTGGATGTGCACTCGGTTTGAGCAAGGTTAGGTTATGATGTACGCTTGAAAGGAAATAGATACAAATAGTATCTTTCAACAAATGAGATTATCCCATGGGATAAAGTTATCATGCTTATGAAAACAAGTATGACAAGATGAATTGGATATGCTAGTTCATAGAACTTGTAGATGTTTGTTTGAAGATCATTTAGCCAATGAGGTGTAATGAAATCTCTTGTAACACAACTATTTATGTCATAAGAATGATGCATAGGATATACAATATCCTTTTAACAAGATGAAATCTTAACGCATGAATCTTAGTCATAATGTTCTTCAAAACATCATGTTTTCCTAAATGAAGATATGAAGCCAAAGTGTTTGAATCGGATAGTCCCATCTAAATAAACTTGGTCTCAAGATTATATTCACTAGATGATGACAAGAGGAATTCACTCGAGTTTCTTATGTATACTCCTCAAAAGTCATTGTTGCTTGGGGTGTATGATGTTGGCTTTGAGATTGCATTTTAACATATGTTGTTAAAATGTTGATTTGAAGTTTAACGAAATTTATGCGAAGTTTAACGACAGTATTACTAATACTTTTATAATTTGTGAAGGTAGTACTACTTATACCTAGTGGAAATTGACAACAATTACCAAGAGCACCATGCTTATTTGATAGTTGAGGTTCTAGCCATAATGAATTATCTAAGTCCTTATATGTTGGAAAGGATGTTTGAGTTTGTTCAAACGTGCATTTGATTCAGTACAAGTGTTGGACACAAGGGCTTTTTGAGCAATACACTCAATGAATTCAAATGATGGTGGATTGGTTGATCTAGGTGGTAGGTATTCTAGTGTCTAAATAAGGATGTGGTGATGTAGGGGTTTGTTGTGCTATGGGAGTACTTAGGTTGAATATTTGTCCATAGATGTTGAACACAAAAAATACGGATACTAATTCTTATGGTTCATTGGTTGCTACAACTAGTGGGTGAAGTGCTTGAAGTTTTGGTTATGTTTATGAAGCTTAGGGGCTGAGGTATAGGTTCACCTTGAAAGGGCACGTTTGATATACTCTTGGAAGTTCATAAGCAATACGGTTAATGGTGCCAAAATATGGAAGAGGGATAGTAGGTGTCAAAGAGGGATAAGTGGCACCGTGGGTTGTTTGTTTTGGATAAGTGTTTCAACATGTGTTGTTAAAATACTTGGGTGTTGATTTTTTGGATATGACTTTTAATGACTACAATCGTAAGTCGCATATACTTGAATATTTCGGATGAAATACTTAAGTTGTCAATCCTAATTTGTTGAGATTATAAAGCTTAGATTGAACTCAAGGATAACAAGACTTGATAATATGTATTTAACATATGTGTGAGTTATGACTCGATGTAAATACTTATCGTCTTGAAGGATGACACATTATTTTCATGTTAACCAGGTGAGGCAATACATGTAGATACAAAACAATATCTATAGTCATATGTTAGACTTGTGTATGATATCTTTGCAAATAATGAGTCCACGTTTATTAGTCTCGGTAAGTCATCTAAGTCATCCATAAACGGGTGAGGAGATGTTGGTGGTGTTGCACAAAGTTTGATAGGTACAAGCTTTGGACACTTTGGTAGTGAAGTTTTTTGGATGATGGTGGGTGATTTTGGTGGTGGAGTTGGAGTACTCAAGTTTAGAAAGTTCACATCCCGAATGGGTGATGAGATGTTGAGAGGTAATGAGTGCGAGGATGAAGAGCTCAAGTTAATGAAGCAACAAGATCGAATGCTAATCCTAGTGGTTTTCTTAAGTGGCTTATTTGAGGTTAAGGATTTAGTCATTTTCACTTTGCTTTAAGAAATGCTAAGCTTGAGGAAAAGTAATGATGAAGGTGTGAAAATGATCATCTTGAATGTGTCGATTTATGGAACTAAGGATTCATGGATTTGATGTTAATCCATACAAAGATGGTAGTTTCTAATGAGATGGAAGTGTCTAAAATCATGTCAAACATCCTAAGTTAATCCATTGAGGATGTGTTGAGTGAGGTATGAAAGATATGAATTAACAACTATCCTAGAAAGCGAAGTTTGGTAAATTAGATTATGGATTTAGTAAAATTCAATAACTTACAGTAGGATTCACGACACCATTTCTTTACAGCGGAACCCTTAAATTGGTGCTTTGGTCCGCCTGCATGGTATGGCGGTACCAAAATACATAACAGACGCTACCAACAATTTGGTGCCGTCGATCCGTGGACACCGAAAAGTTCACAGACCCATTTTTCGGTGTCGGGAGTTTTCGAAACACGAAATTTTGCTTAAAACATGTGACATTAATTACTTCTAGTTAGAAAAAGTCGATAACACATATACAAATATAGTGGAGCATAGACTATGACCAATAATAACGATTTTCACATAAAAGTGAAAATGGGTAAAATTTGATAACACACTTGTGCTATCCACCGCATAAACCGGTTAGCATATAACATTGTTTTAAGTCATATTATCATCCTACAAAGTAAAAACAAATAAATTACATCATACAACATTGTTTTTGTCCTTGTACCAAACACTCTCTTAACACATTCATTTTTCAAAGTACTTGACCAATTTACTTAGTACTCATTGCTAAGTGAGTTATGACATTTCATAAGTTATGCGAAATGTTAGTATAACATATGCAAACGAAGTGATCTAATTCTACAAGAGATGGTAAAACAATTTTCCAACTTAATGCACAAAATCTAGCAAATAACCTATTGTGCATAAACAAGAAATCGTCAAACAAGCGAATAAATAACATGGCAAGATTGACACTTATATTATGCAAACGAACAAGTGTAAACAACAATTTGAATAATAAGCAAGCAACATATATGCAAACAACATAAACAAGTGGTCATTTAGCATAGCATAACAAGAAAGACACTTTTCGTCATTTTGCGTTTAAGTATGACGATGTATACCAAGCTTGATTAGTTTCCTTTAAACATATTACCAAATTATTTAGTTTCAAAGGAAGTTGTATCAAAGTTCTAAGAATACCAACTTAAATTGCTTGATTCAAAAATTTGAGTTTTTATGTTAAAGCGAAACTCAATATTTTAGACATAGTGTAGTATTTGGTCTATTTCACTTATTTAAAATTAGACTGAGGCCATGATAGTATTTTTAAATGAAAGTAGACTCAATTACCTTTAAAATGATAGGTGGCTCGACTCATGCGGACTTACGGTTAATTAGTTATGATTTTTGAAGTTGCCCAAAAGCGCATCATCTGAGACGGATTCCACGGAACCAAATAAAGGGATCCGCCCTTTATAAGATTTGGTGCCGTGGTCCTCTCGAGACGATTCACCAAAACTATTATTTGAAATAGAGAAAAGCGTGTGCGACTTACTAGATTTCATAGTAAACATATAATACACATATTTAACAACATATCTACTTATGTAACTTATCTTAAACATTTACGGAGGTGATTTTCAACTAGATTTATAGTTATTCCAAACACTCCTTTTAAAATCATATTTCTTCGTAAATTTTCTATGAGCACACAATACAATACTTACTAGTTCTTTCAACAAACTCTTTTTTTTTATTTTACTTTTCAAGAAAACCTTCAAGCTTGTATACAAAGTTACATTTAACAACAAAATTTCTAAGTATAACAAGCAAAGCATTTTTCATATTATTTTTCGCTTCAATGGTAATTTGATACATGGATCGTACTCTATTTTAAAACCATTTGTTTTGAAAATACGAGCTACGTGGCTCGATACCAATTGTGGAAAGCGTGGGGGGGTGAATATGTTACCGTTTAAAAACTTTAGATCTTTAGTATCAAATCGCTATGAAGCTTGTTATAATATGAAAGTACCAATTATTGTTTGTGACTAATATAAAGCATGGTAAACCAAGTTGTCACACAATCATGAACATCAACCATATCACAAACAATAGTATAGTGCAAGTATAAAAGTAAAGAGATAAAGAAAGGAAAGTGCAAACCGAACACGAGGATTTATAGTGGTTCGATCACGGATCTCCTTTCCGCCCTACTCCACTCCCCGAGTACCCAACTCGAGAGTTACTTCACTAAATCAACAAGCTCCCTTCTTGGCGGAGAAAACCTTACAATCGTCGCTTACACTTTTTCCGGTACAAAGCTAAATACCGGGTTCTAGTTCGAGGTAGAACCAACCTAACGTCGCCTATACAATATTTCCGACACTAAGCTAGATGTCGAGTTCTTTTACAAGGGTACAACCACTCCCAATATGTTTTATGGCCCAACATAATAAACCTTGTGTTTTATGGCACAAACACATAAACCATCTAATCTAGTTTGGTGAAAGTGTTGTGAGGATGCAATGATGTTCTACACTAATGATCCATGACACAAATGTCTAATGGATATGAATAACTACTTCTAAATGATCTTCCATTGATAGGAAGCCTTCATGATGAAGATCACAAGTTCCCTAAACTTGTTGTGATAGATCTTGACTTGTGGTGAGTGGGGATGACTAGATCTCCAAGCTTTCCTTGGTTGATCAATGTAGAGTATGCTTACAACAAAGATGAATGTTAGAAGCATTATGATCATGATCATTAGGGTGTTTAATGTATGTTACTACATTGTTAATGATAGATCTAAATGCATGCAAGAAGGTGGAGAAGATGTGTTTTCAAGTGGTGAAGAAATGGGAAAACAATGGGCTTCTATTTATAGCCAAAAGTGGACAGGAGCGTCCACGGACCACGGACCCCTTAAAAGGGTTCCGCCCTTTATGCAATTTGGTGCCGTGGGTGCCTGACACAAAATCTAAAAAATCTTTCTTCAAATCTTTCCAAGATATTACCAAATCTTACTAAGATCACATTTGATATATTGAGTATCAATCTAACCAAAATATTCAAGTGATCTTCCAAGGATTTCAAAGATGATGCATGACATGATGTAACATGTATTTCCATTTTTAGATTAAAGGTTTATCAAGATAAACTTGTAAAATGTATTATGTAACTAGTTAATAAAATGTCTAGTTACCTTTTGAAATACTTGTGAATGCAACATGTAAAATGAGGTTCAAAATAGAATGTTTAACTTATTAAAATACTTAGTGACTCTAAATGTATTTTAAACATTCTAAATGATTTGTTAATGGGTTTGATCATAATGCCACATAACAAACATGTACGAACCTGTGTTGTAACATACGAGGACTTGAGACATCGAGAGGTGTTGAATGTATGTTGAGACAAAGTGTGATTACAAGTAACTTGTACATTTTACGTTATGTATTACAAGTTACATGTTTGTCATCAATCAAAACAAACGAGACTGTATAGATTAAATATCATAATATTTGCACTAACATAAACTTCTCCCATGCAGTTAGCAGCTTGTTCTCCGTATCTTGTTGACCAATTTCTGTTCCATGACAAAGCCGTCTAACACGTTCCCACATATCGAAGCGGTTTCACAACCTGTCTCTGCAACAAAGATGTCTCTTGGTAAACCCAGTTGGACAATATGAATTGCCATGTCATCCGCTTCAACTTGTTTCGAGCCTCTTGATGTATTCGATTCCTTTTGAGCAGGAAAAGATGGTGGGACGGGAGGTGTTGCATCAGCATTTCCAGGGTCTTGGACTTGTCGAGGTATGAAGGGTCCATTCGTAATGGATTGAATCATCAATTTTCCATTAGGTTTGGTCTTAATGTAACGAAGCATACGACTTGTCCATTGAAGATATCCACCTTTTTCCAACATAGGAGGACGGTTTTTGGCACCGGCTGCATGAATGTCTTGTTGAGTTGCCATAGATGAAGGTATGATATGATAAAGTTGATGTAGGATCGTTTAAACGATAAAGGAGTTGTGTTTGATGAAGATTAAGCTTGGTTGTTGTAGAGAAAATTTGGTCTAAAAACGTAAAAACCTCAATAACTTCTTTTCGGAGCGTTTTTAGGACTTGAAAGTTGACCTGAATGAACTTTAGTTCATTGGTGGTCTATTCTCCTCGTTCTCACGGTTTTTTTGATGGGTAGAACGCTGAAAACGGAGTTACGGTTCAAGCGTTATAGCCGTTTGAAGTTTTGCTCAAAATATTACTCGTAAACCTGTTCTTAAGCGTAGAAATTAGTGCTTATGTGTAGACACTGCTTATGCGTAGGATTCTTATGCGTAGAAAGCTTAGGCGTAGGATCCCTTATGCGTAAAACCCAGATTACTCGTAAACTTAAGGTTAAACGTAAGTCTTATGCGTAAACAAAATGCTTAGTCGTAAAAACCTTACGCGTAAGTGTTAGCTTAGGCGTAGAGTGTTACTCGTAAGCGATTATGCTTATGCGTAAGTTTAGGTTTAAAACCAAAAATCCTTTACACTATCACAGTGTAAAAGATATCCAAAGTCGAAGTGTTCCACAAACTTATCCAAGTGAGGGAAGCATCGAGTAACCGTTGTTGCACGAAGATGGTTCACCAAAAGCTTATGCGTAAAATTCAAATCTTACGCGTAGAAAACTAGGGTTTTGACTTTTCTTACGCGTAAAAAGAGGGTAAAAACTGCCCAGTTTTGCAAAAACACGAATTTTTTCACCAAAAACACATTTCCAAACGATTTCTTTTGCACAAACTTCTTCCAAAACACTTAAAGATCAATAAAGTCTACAACTTTAACCTTAAAACCACATAAAAATCAAAACTTTATGCAAAAAGCCCACGTTTTATGGGAAAAAACGCAACTTTTCTTGTAAAGCTTTAACAAAAAACGAACACAAACACTCCTAAACCATTGTTAGGCGATTGATACCAATTGTAGGACCTTAAATATATCAACTTTACGCTTATACCAAAGCTAAACAAACGAGTAGAACACGTAAACAAACACTCACGTTATGTGTAGAAGAAACAAGAAACAAAGATGAGAAAGATGGTGACTTGATATAAGATATGTTATGCGTATATGTGTAATGAAAGATGAAAACAAGAAGATGTTTATTTCAAAGGAAAAACACACACACACTCAAGCACACCCCTCAAATGAGACTTTGAGGGGTATATATACTACAAGACATAAACGAACTAATGGGCTTTCCATGGTCTTCGTGGATATGGGTTGGACATGGATTGGATGACAACTTATACAAGGCTAGCTTAACATAACTTCTAGCCATTTAGCTTAGTCCAATCCACGAGCCCGTTGACTATTCTAATACGATACCTAACACACGTTACAAAGTTCCTAAATGTGAATGACCATCACTTCTAATAAAAACTATTAAGGCTAACAGCCTTTAACTAGATCTTCAAGACACCCTTCACTAATGTCTTGTGTGTTGACTTCTAAGCACCCTTCAATAATGCTTTTAGTCTTAACTTCTAAGCACCTACCACAAGTGCTAATGATGTAGACGATAGATACCCTTCACTAATATCTTCGTCTTGACACTTGAGACACCTTTCACAAATGTCTTCAACACTTCTTAGGAAAAGATAAACAATCATCAACAAGAAGACTTCAATAGTCTTGATGATGAGGAAGCATGGCAACTCATGGACTTGAGCTTGCTCGGCTTCAAAGGTGGTGATCTCGCCTTTAAGAGGAACCTAGAAGATCACACAAAAACAAAACTACAAACATAGATCTCTTGGATATGAGGTTAGAGAGTTTTTAACTCTAGGGGAAAGTATGTTAGAAAGGGGTGAGAAACAATGAAGAAATGGCTCACTATTTATAGAGGAAAAATTCTACTGTTCCCCGGATCCCACGGATCCCTTCCACAAGGGATCCGTCTAGCGTAAAGCTAGGGATCCATGGGACGCTCCTCTTTACCCATGGGTATTTTGGTTATGGGTCATGGGTCATGGGTTGATCCATGGGTCTTTAGATAGATACAATGTATCTCTTGAGTGCAATGCACCTAGTCACATGGGTATGGGTCAAAACCATGGGTTATGGATATTATCCATATATGATATAAGCATGATGTCATGCAATGGGTTATGGGTCAAGCTCCATGGGTCATGGGCTTTGGGTTGTACCCAACTATATTCAATGTATTTGCCCAATGGGTTATGATACTTAAGTTTCTACCCATTTATATTACCCAATATACTACATACTAGTTATGTGTATTTTTTACCCAAATATGTAAACACTAGTTGTTGTACATATGTAATATGAAATCATAAATTCACTTATACTTGTTTTAGTGTTTTATGTGAAAATGTGAATATGTTAGAAACTATTAGTTCAAACCATTTACGTATTTTATTTGTTTCGTTAAAATGATTTTACGTTTGTTATCGACAAAACATTAGAAGATCGTAAAATATAAATAAACGTTTCTGACTTATTTGTATTAACAATCTCCCCTTTTGTTGATGACAAAACATAAAGTTATTTTAAGGAAAAGAAAATTAAGTAAAAGTTTAAATTTGTAGTTTTTACTTTCTTCTCCCCCTTTTTGTCGAAACAAAAAGAGCTTCGAAAAGAAACTAACACATTGTTTTAGGAAAAACATGTGAGAAAAAAAAAGGAAATAAAGAGCAAGTAACGGGAAAGGATCTCGTCTTTACTCCCCCTTGACGAGTCCATCCCTAAGTAAGGGCGTCAAGAAAGTAATACTAAGCTAGTTTGTTTGTAACTAAGTTTGCAAAAGGTTTCGTCTAAGTGACGAATGTGCTCCCCCTTGATGATTGCAATTAAGCAAAGGGATGTCAAGAAATGTAATCCTAGTATTCCAAGTGATTTGCAATGTATTGCTTTGACACAAAGCTCCCCTAGCTTTAGGGTGTCAAAGTCTTCATGTGTAAATTGAATAACTACAAAACAAAGATTAGAAAACAAGTATAATGCACAATTTCACATACGTGATCCAAGTTAGTAGAAAAATAGTTTTACGTCTCACGGATCACGGTTCCCTCTAGTAGGGATCCGTCTAGGAAAATTAAAGGGATCCGTCTGGTGATGAATAAATTCGACAAATGGTGGTATAACAAATAATGTTATCACCAAAGTGAGATAAATACAACATAATCATATAACAAGTAGCACGTAATTTCATTTAATAAAACTAGAGTTATGATATACATGACTCTAAAATTACATGACTAGGAATTTCTAGACCAACTAACGCTGATATTAGGACACCACTAAAATCTTCTAGCTCAAGTTTGTTTTGGTTTAATCTCGTCGAAGCGTTCGAGGAGGTGATAGAACATGAAACGTTGGTCTTCTCGTACTTCATGTATCAAACTTTCAACATGTTGACAATGATAACAATCTTTGTCGTGGCTAGATAGTGGTGGTGGAAGAAATGAAATGGCTTGATCTGAAGGATCAAGTGAAGCGGCTTGTGGAGCCTCAAGCGATGGAGGGATTGGTGGGCGCATTTGAGAATGGCTCGACCAAGAATGATGGTAGTGGTAGAGAAGTGTCAACTTCCATACGGTCGGGTGGTTGACTTTGATGATTTCTCATAATCCAAATGGGATTATATGATGGAAACGACGAAAAGGAAGCCGGAGCAAATGTTGACTCAACACGTTGATTTTGTGTCATTATTCCTCCTAATGAGGAGAATGTTGTCGGCGGAGGCGGATGAGACGGCCTAGGAGGCAAATCCTCTAAATTGTAGAGGTGTGGTGATGATAGTGGAGATGTAAAAGAAATAGCTCTAGGAACCAATGGTGATGGTTTAGTGGAGATGATATTGTTTGTCCTAGGAGGTATGGTGGTGTTTGGCATAGGTAGTTTTGTGGGTACTATCCTTTTCGGAATTGGTTTGATTGGTTGTGAAAAGATCCTTGCATTCGTTGGTTTGACCGGAGATGATTCGGTTGAAGAAATTTTGTGTACAACACGAGCAATTTTCTTGGGTGGTTCTTTGGTGGATAAGTTACTACTTGGAGTTTTCCTCATGATGAGATGATTTTAAGAAGTTTGTAAGGATTTCAAAAGTGCTGAAAATTAGGATGAAGGTGATGACTATGGAAGTCCTAACAATGTGGTTTATAAAGCAAAAGATTTGGCAAGTGCATTTAAGCCTTAAGCCACTAAGATTCATTGGAATGTGATGATTAACATGCACAAGAGTCAACTTCAGAGTTTGTACTGATCTAGGAACTTATTTAAGATGAGATGGAGTGTTTGAGTTAGAAGGATGAGCTTGAAATGATTGATCTAGCTAAAGTTGACATAAACTGTCATCCGGATCCCACGGTTCCCTTCTCAGAGGGATCCGTCTAGGCTAATCCTAGGGATCCGGCTCTCAGCAACTATGAAAGTGTAGAAATGATGTTTCTAAAGTCTAAGATCTATATCATCTTGAGAGTTTCAGTCCTCCTAAGTGTCTTAAATGAAGGGGTGCTTAAGTACTTGAATGTAATGAGTGATCTAGCTTAATGATTGCCTTTTATGGAAGGAATTGGAACTTTCATGAGTACCAATAAATGAACAAGGATGACACTAAAGATTTTTAGAGTGTCAAGTGAAGCTAAATGATCCTAGAGATCAGATAGTGACTTAGATAAATCCTTTGGAAAATATCCTAGAGGCTTAAGATGGAAAATCTAGGTTTTGATCAATTTTGACCAATTTTGTCGTATGGATGATTATGATCGATTTTGCTATAAAAGGTTTCCAACATTTAGATATGAGGGATCATTGTCAAAAATGATGTGTGAGATTAAGAGCGGAAGAGTAATGGATTAAAATGAAATGATAGATCTACAAGCATCTTTGGGTGTGATCTAGGTGAGTTTATGTGTGAGTGGGAAGAATCTACTTAACTTGATAAGGACTTAATTTGCCTTAATACACTATGTTTAGCTTAGTGTGAGGTGTTCTAAGGATATGTTTGAAATACAATGCTTGCAATTGCATTATTTGTTTGCCGGATCCCACGGTTCCCTAGATGTAGGGATCCGTCTAGCACAAACTTTGGGATCCGTCCATCTGCTCAGCAGAACCTTTACTAAAGATATGCAATGATCTTGACAATGAATTTTATTCCAAGGTTAGTTTAAAGAGGTTCTAACACTAAGATATCAAATGTAAGATGTTTTATTTCATGAAGGAAATATGATTACATTGATAAAGCATGAGTACAAGAGGGTTGATCCTATTTGAAATACTACTAGGTTCCTTGAGTGTTTTCGCAAGGAGAATCATCATGTTGTTGATGAATGTTGGTGGAATCAAGAATGAAGAAAGTCTTCATGAGAGATATGTTTAACGGTTCCATCATCTTGTTCACAAGTACGTACAACGGACTTTGAAATTGAGGATGAAAGTGCATAACGTTATGATAGAGGCGCGTCAAGAACATTCCATAAGGGATGAGTTTATTCTTGGAGCCTTGAAGATTTACAATTCGCCTTGCGAAGAAGTAGGCGAGATTGTATGGTTGTTGTGTTAGGAAACGATACAATATGTGAGCACAACAAGCGGGAAGGATTCTCGATTTCCCTAAGACTCAAACATTTTAACGTAGGATGAGTGCAAGGGCTTGTACTCTTCTCGGATGTCCGTGTGAAGATAATGTTTGGATCGGAGTAATATGGTCAAGGTTTGCTTATTATGCGATGTAAATCTTCCGGGAGGGTATGTGTCACACCCTAAATTACATTTTGCGTGGAATGGAATTCACGGGATTGTTGTCATAGCATCACAATCACAGATTATATTGAGCGACCTAAAGTGTCGTTTAAAACACATCGTTTGATATTTAATTAAAACATTCAGAGTTACAAGATAGGTCCCAAAAGTTGATAAAGTTTGCGGAAAATATGAGTTTATTACAAGCCAAACGATGTTTTGAAAATGCCATAATATACAATGAGACGCGTCGACGCCGCGACTCTATGAGGGTTCCTTATTCGTGCCATGATGCGAATGTCTTAGTTACCTGAAAATACATTGCTAAAACGGTAAAAAATAATGTTGGTGAGAAATCATAGGTTTATGAAAATAATTTATACGACTACACAAGTATAGACCAGGTATGACAATCATGCCACACAAAAATGTTACAATTGCTATAAGTCCATGACACGAAACTAGGCTGATCATGATGTTAAGCTAACAGTGTTTGCCAAACAACTCAAATAATAATATTAAATGAAATGCATCCGTTTAACCAGTTGGAATCCACCAACCCGGATGGAGGAGTCACCCTCGATAGATCTATCCACTCACCCTCGCTTCAATGAAATTAACGGTTCATGTTATATAATGGGGACATTCAATTGGCATGAGGTAACTTAAGCAATGTAATGAATTTGATATACTTGGTATCGTAATAAAAATGATGTGCAATGTATTCTCCCCCGTAGGTTTGAAAATAAGTATAAACATGTACAACGGGGCTATGAAAACTCACTTGATGAATTGATGCGAAGACAAAAGTGAGTACACCGAAATGTAGCGTGAATCTCTAACCTGACCTATTATGGATGATATGATATGTAATAACTTATAATGTAATGTTATGCATGCAATTCGGATGATATTTATACCACTTATAAATTTTTGAAAATAATCCTTTTCGTCGAAAAATAATCTTTTAGCGTCTAGACCATTTTTAAATTACCTTACATGTATTTATGTTGAAATGATATCCGACGATAATCATTTAGTGATTTATTAAGAGATTATAATTTTTCGTCGTAAAATAATGTCGTTGAAATTTCCATGAAAGTGACTAAAAATGGCTTCTAAAAACTAGTCGTAAAATGGTGCACGTCGAGCGTTAGGAAACGAACTCAACGGTTTTGGGAAGCTCGTATCATGATCTCTAAGTTTTAGTGTTTAAGTTTCCTTCCTAGAGGTCTCGATCACAAAGAAAAATATAGGTTAAGTATGGTACTTTTGTCCAAAATATCGTTTAAGGGTGGTTTTCGGCCAAGTTTGAGTAACCATATTTAATTCATTACAACTCCGCTAGACAAACGGTCAGACATTTTGAAAAATATGCTTGGCGAACTTACTTTTACTAGAAGACATCATTTTTATAAGAAAATGTACTCCATTTTAGTTCTCCAAATTTTGTTCTCCATTTTATAGTTCTCCAATTTTTAGTTCTCCAAAATATAGTTCTCAATTTTTTTTCTCCAAATTTAGTTCTCCAATTGTTTGTTCTCCAAATTTTTTGTATCAAAGTAACTTATATATTTTCGATAAATCGACACATTTTATAACGCCTAAGCCTCATTTTTGACTCGTACAAAATAGACGTAACATCTTTGAAATTTTCGAATTTATAGTTTTAGTAAACAACTTGAAAAATTCATAACTTCTTCGTTATAGCTCCGTTTTAATCCATTCATGCGCCACGGTTTCGTTTTAAAGTGTATTTTCTAAATATCTAGGCCAAATTTTTTTATCTCTGTCGAAAATTCGGATTTGAAAATAAGGACAGACCCTTTTAAAACTCGTCGAAATGAGTTTTTCGCGTAAACCTATTCTAACCCATTCAAAACAACTCCGGAGCTATTCTAATCCTACCATACACCTTCTTATGATGTCATGGTTTCCTAGACATCACCAAGAGTGATATATTACAAGGAGTAATTATAGGATGACATAAATATATATAAGTCTTAACAACAATGTAAAAGTGGTACAAATATCATATGATTTGCATGCTTTCTCAAATATGATGAAATGAATATGAAAATGAATATGAAATATGATCATGAATATGAAAAGCTTACAAGTAAATTGATGAGGTTTATAAGAACAAAGGATTTTTCCTAATCACCCAAGGTTTATATTGCAAAACCTTAAACAAGAGTGATACTAGAGTATATAAAACTTGATTAGAGAAAAAATATATGGTCTCCTTCTTGGTTCCTTGTGGTTGCCGGTTCTAGCAAGAGGAGAGGAAAGAAATGCTTTTTGATATTTTACTTTGAGAATAATGAAGTGAATGTGTGATATTTTGAAGTATAATACAATATACTTGATTAGGATATTTTGCAAATAAAATGACTCACCCTCCCTTGTCGACAAGGGGGGTATTAGTCATGCTAATACAATTTTTTTTTTATTATTATTATGTATAATGTAATGTTTTGTAAAGTTAAATGAAGATAAGTGAGAACTTGTAGACACATTTGAGTATTTAGGGTAGCGTTAGATAAAAATAAATTTTCACGGGTCAAGATAAAATATATTGAGGTCATAAAAATTATAAAAATACATTTCTTGCAAAATTTAAGTGAAATAATAATAATCGTGTAGTATTTAAGAAAACCGTCGTAATTATATAAATATAACAATTTATATACAAAATAAATTTAAAACACTGGGTAAACTCATAATATTATTTTTATAAACTTAATATAAGTATAAAAATATATCAGGATAATTTTTGAAAGTATCGGATCAATTGTTCAAAATAATTAATCACGCGATAACGTTTATTTAATAAAACTTATACGTTTAATGTAAAATGCAAAACCATGCATGAACTAATATGATGATAATGATGCTAATGATGTGTAGACTAAATCTAGTCTATATGGAATGTCCTCGATGATAAGTTCATGAATTCGCAGCTAAACCGCTAAGGTTACGCGAATTTGATACTCGTAAACCTAGTTTACGATAAATGATAAATGGTGAAGCATGAATAATGTTTTGAAAAATGACCTGAAAATACGAGTTGTCACAGTATGTGAGAACAATATGGACTATTTTCTTCACGAAAGTTGAAGAGAGAATCAAGTAACCAATATTTGGTGAAGGCACATTGTCCATGATTTGGAATTTGGAGGATGTGAGCAAAATGCCCAAGGGTTAAAGTAAACTTTTGGTTTTTGATATGAAACCAAAGATATAGAGAGTGATCCTCGTTACGAACGAGTTCCACTTGACGGAAGAATTCCAATATGAACCTTGGACATATCTTCTCGTTGATTTCAAGAAGACATTCTAGTCCTATGGCTCGAAAGAAGGTATTGATACCTTCTTGAATTGTTGAGGTGTCTATGTCGTCCTTCGTGGAAGTAGCGATTTTCGAGGTTATTGAACCCACGGACATGAATGCCGGTGTGTTGGGTTCAAGGGAGATGTTCGGAGAGTAGACGCTAGTGAGTGAAAAATCAAACTCATATTCATGCGTCATAGTTGAACCTATAGAAATGAAGAGTTAATAGAAAGTGATGTTTGTGGTCAACCTATGATTATCTAATGTTTTTACTAGATTTTTTTTTATTAACAACGGTTTTTAACAACAATGACACTTAACTCACTTATGGTTTTGACATTCTAGTGGAATATTTCTTTAAGAGAGAAGGTGGTTTTTTATTTGCATGAAAACTGTTTTCCAGTAGGACGGATCCCACGGTTCCTTTACAAAAGAGATCCGGCTAGTATATCTTCCGGGATCCGTAGATCTATAGTTACTGAAACAAATTTTACAAAAACATAGGTTTTACAATTTTATTCCCATTGTTTTAGCCTACATTTTCTTTTAGCATGCGTACATGACTTCTAATGTATCACGAAAGAGTACGAAACATATGAAACAAAAGAAATGACAAACACATTATGATAATAATAACCTAGATAAACTAGACTATTAATAATATTTCATTTCAATGCTTAGAATGATAAAAAGGATTGGGTATATAACCCCAATGTAGATTAACAACACAAAGTAAATGTCTCCGTATGTGAACTTCATCATAGGGAACACAAGTGCGATGAGTGTTAAGACGATGAGCACGAGGGTGATGTAAACCATGTTGAATATGATCCTTCTTGGTTTCGGTTGGGATGAAATGGAGA